>JACCIB010000850.1:0-78042 GCA_018906965.1 Philotrypesis tridentata
ACTGGAATAAATCTTGAGTTCTGGTAATTCAAATTACAAGAATTATGAGCTGCACCTCTGAAACTAAAGAAAAAGTATGCTATTGAGTAAAGAAATTATTTTATTTTTCTATATATATTACATTAAAAAACTTACCGTCCTGTGAGATGACAATGATCTCGTACTGCTAGTTGATCTGATTGAATAGGTTTCCGACAAATATGACAATTGGTTGACCTCCGAAAAGATAATTCTTCCAGATCTGTAAGTTTCATTGGCTTTGGATTTTTATAGAGTTGTTCAATTTTTTCTGCAATTGATTTCAGTTCCTTAACAAACCATTCTGCAGCTGTTTCTTCATCAGAATGATTTTGTCTGTATGATCTATAGCCAGATAACTTGTCGTCATAGCTACATTTTATATAATATCCTATACTGTACGCTTCATGAAGTTGAAAATCATTCTCATTTTCAGTTGGTTTCAATAAACATTCAAATCTGCATAGATTACAAACGGCACTTTTTCACTTTTTTTATAATCTTCAAATTTAAGAATATTGTTCTTAGAGTCAGGTAAATTTATTCTACAAGTATTTATATTTTTACAATAATTTTCATGATTTTCCAATCCCTCTTCACTATAAAATATTTGTAAACATCTGTCACAATGATAAGATTTTTTATTAGATTTTGAAACTTGAAATTTTAAAAGTCGTGACATGCTTTTTATCCACACATAATGAAACCGAGGCAGTCTTTCTTCTTCTTCTTCACCATGATTTTTTTCTTCATGTTCGTTTATATAAAAATCTTGAATAAGAAGGAGATTTACATGATTCTCCTTCTTTTCGGTTGTAATGTAACAAGGTGACACTTCATGTTTCTGACCATACATCCTAAGCATATACACGTTCACAGAAATATTATTATTAAGCTTTTCAAATTTTGAAACATCTTTTACTTTAACTGGAAATTCTATATCACCAAAGTTAAGCTTATTTGTATGAGCGAGGTAATTACTTAATCTATGGGCGTTCGTTGCACAAGGATATAACGCTGAAAGTATGGCATACTTAAAGCATTGATTATCATTGTTGTGAACATTGATACATGCTTTTTTCACTTCTATAAATTTTGGAAGTGGAATGAATGAGTTTCCTCTAAGTGGTGTATATTTTTTTATATTTATACATAAACTTATAATACTCTTTAAAGTCCATCCAGAATCCTTTTCTTGAAATTCTTCTAATTGTGTAAGAATCGGATCTTTGATATGCTCTTTAAACCATTCTTCTAAGTTTGATGATGTATAAATTGCAGAACTTTCGGTAGTAAAGTATTTTATATCTACCACTTCCTCTCCGTTCTTCTGCATAGAAAATTCTGAAATGAAATCAGAATTAACTTTTACATTGATATAATCATTTATGCTTTCTTGTACTTCTTCTTTAAAAATCTGTTCTGCATCTATCATAAAACTTTTAATATCCTTGTGCTCTATATTTATTATTACTCCAGATCTTATACGATTTTGAAATGCTGAGTCCACATCACGCCACTCAACTCTAGCTTCTATAGTTTCTATGCCGCCACCTTGTTGAAGTTTTTGTTCAAACTCAACTTGTATGCAGGACAGGTGGGTCATGCAAGTCTGACATTTCTGTTTCTCTCCTCTCGTAAGGTTAGATTTCTCTATCTTATCAGTCAATTCCTTTATTGTGGAATTGCACACATCTAACCAGTAATGAATATCCTTGCTGCTCAGTTCATGAATACTTTTTAAGCTATCGCGAAGGACTTGTACAAATCGTTCAATCAGTTCGATTGAAGCCATGTTTAATCACAAAAGTTTCTTCTACACTGCTGAAAAATAAACTGGTTTGTACAAGAAAATTTTCGCCCTTTTGTACCCAAAGCTGCTGGAGGAAGTAGTGGGGGTTTGAGCCAATGGCAGAGAAGATTTTCTCTCAAACCAATAAAAAAAAAAAGGAAAATTTTCGAGGGGAAAGGGAAAAGTTTTCGTTAAACCAATCAGAGCTCGACAATTTCTGTTCAGCCAATGGTAAGCAGTTGAAGAGTGGGGGGTAGACACATTCCTAAAGAGCAAGATGCTGAGTTTCATGCTTTTAAATTAGGATGCTAGACCATTCGTTTTCATTCTCGAGTTTACTGTTGACTTGGGAAGAACTAAAATATGGCTAGAACGCGCGATTATGACACAATGTTTAGAAGTGTTTTATTACCTTGTCCTGAAGAGAACGTTTATGTCTGCGATATTCAAGGATTCCAGAGAATCGCATCCGATTCTTTTATATTGAAAGAAATTTGCTTTGTAAGTTTGAAAAGAACTGCTTTTCCGACTGTTTACCACTTTAAGCCTCCAATAAGATGGGAAGAACTTACTGAAGAAGAAAAGTGTACAGCAAGTTGGTTAGAAAAATATCACCATGGATTGCCTTGGGATTCTGGAGATATTCCGTATGATCAGCTGCAAAAAATTTTTGAAATCTGCTCACAAGGGGTTCAAAAACTTTATGTAAAGGGCGAGCAGAAACAGCAATGGATAAAAAAATATTTACCTCATGTGTAAGTAGATAATTTTTCTGATACTTTTCTGATACTTTTCTGATACTTTTATCATACTTTTCTGATACTTTTATCATACTTTTCTGATACTTTTTCATACTTTTCTCATACTTTTCTGTTACTTTATTAAAGTATCAGAAAAGTATGAGAAAAGTATCAGAAGAGTATCAAAAAGTATAAAAAGTTTCCTGTTGAATTTATAATACTTACGTAATATTTGATTTTATATTTTCAGATCCATTTCCAATATAGAAAATTATGGCTGCAGTTCTCTTCAGGAAATCCACAGTCAACAACATGGATGTTTTAATCATTACTTATGTAAAAGAAAACGACCTGTATGTGCAATTTCTAAAGCACTTTCAATTAAAAACTGGTTAATAAACTATTTAAATAATGTATTTAATCGCGATGAAGTGGACTATAAAAAATAAAATTTTGCTTATTAATGATAATATAATGATGTACTTATTTGTAGTATTTAAAAAAAAAACCTGTAACAACTCGAAACGTTCGTTGTCTTAACTTTTTTTTATTTATCAAATATTTGTTAATTATTCAAATATTAATTATTCAAATATTTATCAATTATTTATCAAATAATTTAACAAAATATTCACTAGTTGGGGGGGGGGGAGTGGTTTATTACAAAATAAAATTTTTTAATTATTTTATTTATTATTATTACTAATTTTTTATTTATTACTTATTATTTATTATTATTTTAATTATGCTTAACACAAAATAAACTTAAATGATTAAAAATTACCATTTATATCTAATATATTTTGTGCAAAAATATTTTTTTATTTTTTTTTGTACCGTTGATGTACATCAATCGGATCTATCATAAACTCTACATCTATTATTGAAGGCATACTTCGCTGATGCTGTTGTTGTTGCTGTTGATGCTGTTGTTGATGCTGTTGATGATGCTGTTGATGATGCTGTTGTTGATGTTGTTGATGCTGTTGATGATGTTGCTGTTGAAGATGCTGTTGTTGATGTTGATGATGATGATGTGCTGGCTGATGTGCTGGTGGTGGCGGTTGATGTGCTGGTGGTGGTGGCTGTTGATGTGCTGGCGGTGGAGGTGGCGGTTTTTTCAGCGATAAGCTTCGTCGCTTATCGCTGCTCTCTTTCGGTTGTTCAACAGTCTTAGCCTCCTTTGGCTTATCATCAGCCTTTAATGGGCTGCGACGTCTCTCATCTGAAACAAATTTCATAATCATTTTTTAATATATTTTATATTAAAGAATAGACTTAAATATATATTAAAAAGTTAAACCTTACCGATTTTTTTGTTGTCACTTCTAGAGTGACTACTGTTTTTAGTGCTTTTCGTCACAGTGGTGCTATTCGTCACAGCATCTGGGACACACTCTTCAATGTTAGCTTTCTTTGGTTCCTGCACGACTGCATCTGAAAAAAAAATTTTTAATTAAAAAAAATTAAATATAAAAATTGAATCTACCCTAGTAGAAACTTGATGATAAATTAGCTAATTTATCATTAAGTTCCCTGGTAAAAAGTGCCCCGAGCTACTACCGAGTAACTCGTGAAAATTAACAGAACTCGCGGCAAACTCGTAAATGAACTCGCAAGTAAACCTGCTAAAATTGGGACGCTGACTGCTGAGTTACTCGAAGCAAACTCGCGAAAATTAATTTTTCCACGTTTATTCCTATGAAATGAATTATTATAATTTATATTATTATGTAATCATAATATAAATAATAATAATTCATTTATCCAACAGAAACCATTTTTATTAGTATAAAAATAGTTATTTAAACTTTTAACCTCGCAGTTGAGGCATTGCGTATTTGGAGGCTATGTTTGGGCGCTGCGAGATCGAGCAGACACGAGGCGGCCAGGCGAACTTCGGGTGCGCAGATGCGCTTACATGATTTTAGACGAGTCTGCTCCCAGTTCATCGCGAGTCCTTAACTCTATAATTCGCGAACAGAACTTGGGAATTATTAGCGTATTGGCTAGTCCGACTCGACAATTTTTTACCAGGGTTTCTACCAGGGTAGATGTATTTTTAAAAATCAGTGGCAAGGTTCTTACCTTCATGTTTTCTTTTTCTGCTACTGCTGCTACTGCTGCTACTGCTGCTACTGCTGCTACTGCTGCTGCTGCTGCTGCTGCTGCTGCTGCTGCTGCTGCGGCTATGAAATAGGGTGCACTTAAGGTTGCGACGGCTCTCATTACCTTTTTCTATAGCCTTCACGGGTAGTGGAGGCACTGAAAAAATGATTAATATAAAAATATAAATTAATATAGATTAATATAAAAAATTAATATACAAATAAAGATACTCACAACTTTCAATCGCATCGAGTGACCAGCTGGCATACTCGAGCATTGAAATTAGACGTGGTGTGTTTGACACCACCCACTCGATCCTCTCGATCATCTTTTTAAAAGATGTCTTCTTCGTCGATTCCATTTCTTCACTTCTCTCTCTCTTGACCTGCACTGAACTTGGAGGTAAACTGATGTAGAAACACAGTCGAACCAGGCTATTTATTTCCGAAGCCCTTCTTGCCCTTTCCACTTCGGACTCGTGAGAAAATTTTGGAAAACTACGATTGGTGGAAAATTCTCCTTCCAAATCATAGAAATCTTGCCAAAAAATAAGAAACTCCACCCTCGCCTTCGTGACTCTTCACAAGATTTTCTATGCGAGCGCAGCATGTAATCATCTTGCATGTATATCCCAATAGATATTTTTCACACACAGCACAGGGAGAGAGAAAGAAATCGCGCGATCAGTTATTTTTCAGAAAGTCCAGCAGTAAGCCGTATTCAAAATAGAATATTTCACGCAGTGTAAGATGCTTTCCGCACAGAGAGAGAGACAGAGAAGAGAGAAGAAAGTGCGCGCGATTATGTAAACATTTTTCCTGCAAGAATAGCCCTAGGTAACCTTGCGCGTATCAAAATACATTTTTCCTGCGAGATAGTCACAGGTACCTTGCGCGTATTCAAAATTAGATATATTCTCACGCAGTGTAGAGATGCTTTCCGCAGAGAGAGAAAGAAAATGCGCGCGATCTGTGTATACATATTTTTCCTGCGAGAATAGCCCTGCAGGTAACCTTGCGCGTATTCAAAATACATATATTCTCGCGCAGTGTAGAGACATTTTCCACAGAGAGAGAAAGAAAGTGCGCGCGACTTATGTATACATATTTTTCCTGCAAGAATAGCCCTGCAGGTAACCTTGCGCGTAGTCAAAATACATATATTCTCGCGCAGTGTAGAGACATTTTCCACAGAGAGAGAAAGAAAGTGCGCGCGACTTATGTATACATATTTTTCTTGCGAGAATAGCCCTGCAGGTACCTTGCGCGTATTCAAAATTAGATATATTCTCACGCAGTGTAGAGATGCTTTCCGCAGAGAGAGAAAGAAAATGCGCGCGACCTGTGTATACATATTTTTTTCCTGCGAGAATAGCCCTGCAGGTAACCTTGCGCGTATTCCAAATACATATATTCTCGCGCAGTGACGAGACACTTTCCGCAGAGAGAGAAAGAAAATGCGCGCGACTTATGTATACATATTTTTCCTGCAAGAATAGCCCTGCAGGTAACCTTGCGCGTAGTCAAAATACATATATTCTCGCGCAGTGTAGAGACATTTTCCACAGAGAGAGAAAGAAAATGCGCGCGATCTATGTATACATATTTTTCCTGCGAGAATAGCCCTGCAGGTAACCTTGCGCGTATTCAAAATAGATATATCGTTTCACAGCGTAAGAGAGATTTTCCGCAGAAAGTGCACGCGCTCTTTGCATTCATACTTTTTCCTGAGATGTTAGCGCAGTACATTGTGCATAGACGCAATAGAGTATTTTCTCGCGCCTCCCATTGCTTCTATACTGCTCCACAGAGAGAGAGGGAACAGCCTATCAAATGCTATAGGTATACTGGAACAAAAGAGAGGGGCGAGCAAGTCCCCTCTCTTCTTACGGGTTTTGACTTTGAGAGAGAGGGGGGACCCAGAGAGTGGGGCAGTACGTGCCAGAACCCGTACGTATACTGAAACAGCAAGGGAGGGGATCCACTGTTTCAGTATACTGTAGGCGTACTGGAACAGAAAAGAGAGGGGATCCATTGTTCCAGAACGCCTATGTTCCAGTATGCCTATAGCCTATCTACTCATCTACCGGAATTACAGAGGAGCCGAAGTCCTCCGGGCTATATTCTCCCATGAGACATTTATATAAGCGTAATTTATTATCCTCGACTTTACCGCTGTCATTGAGACCAATTTTTGACAACGCGGATGATAAATCGGAAGCAGTCAATTTTTCCAAATATTGTACCAACCGGATGCTAATCATGTAACCGGAAGTTAACGACTCAGATAGCGACATGCCTAAAATTGAAAAATTGTTCTCAATACACGAAAGAAATGTATAAAAAATTTTGTACTTCACGTACGATTTACTACGTAGAGATGCTAAACGCGAGAATAAAAAACGAATTTACCATTAGTCGTTAGACAACGTAAATAACAACACGGAAAAATAATACTGTAAATTAGAATTATTCAGACACGAAAATATATATATAAATGTTTTGGGGATTTTTGCTTCGAGATAAAGCAACGTATAATTGTCCATGTGCATATAAAGGTCTTCTAATATAAATCCCGACAGAATCAAAACTTTGTCCTTGTGATTTATTAATAGTCATTGAAATTGCTAGGACTAAAGGAAATTGTTTTCTATATAATATAAAAGGTAATGAAGACGATTCTCCTGTATTTAAAGTGATTCTAGGTATAAAAACTATTTCACTATTTTGATCACCTGTTAGAATTTCTGCTTCAATCTTGTATTTAAAAAGTTTTGTTATACTTAAACAGGTCCCGTTACATAAACCATCGCTAATACTTAAATTTCGTATTAGCATTGCATTAATTTTTAAATTCAATTTATGAGGTGGTAAACCTTCATTAATTGCATTTAATGTTTCTGGTGGAAAATTTAAATTAATATTTTCATCAGCTTGATCTACGCCTTTATGTGTAGCATAATCGACAGTATAATATGTTGTAATTTTTCCATGAAGTAAATGTAATATTTTATTATTTATATGATGTATATCTTAATTATGAGATGCTAAAATAACACAATTATTTTGAATATTTGTATTAATGTGTTAATAAATTTTGAAGCAAATATCGTTTGTTTTCCAAGAACTTGGTATTTTAAGCGGATTAATTTTTCCATCTCCTATTTGTGATGAAAATGAAGAGAATTCTGCATTTTTTGAACGTAAATTTTTTTTTAATTTTATAATTTTAAATAAAGGCCATAATTTTATGTAAAAAGTAACGTATTAATGTTTTATATAAAAACTTTTTACCAGAGCCACCGGATCAGTCAATAAAATTATAAACTTTGTTACATGAATTAATTATTTCATTAAGAATATTTTTTGACAACTGTTTAGTTGTAAATACATATTGTTGAACAAATTTTGACTGTATAATATATTGTTATGTTTAATTTTGTCATTATCATCTATATTTAAAATAGTAAAATCTGGTGCAGATAATCGAAAATCTTTACAAGATTTGTTTTCTAATTGCAATATATTTTCTATGTATGTTAAAGCTTCATTTTCTTTATTTTTTTAAAAAACTTCTATGAAATAAGTTTTATATATGCTCCTAATTTTATTTGCTTGAATATTTTCAGATAAAATAATGTAAAAAATTTTCTTTAACTGATAAGGTAACATATTATATACTTCATAAAATATTTAAAAAATTTATGAATCATCTTCTACTAATCCCATTGCAATAACAGTTTCTTTATATGTATTGTATTTTATACTTTCATGCATTAATGAATCTTCAAAACAAGTTGGACTTTTAGCATGATTTAAAATAAGTTTTAAAAAGAATCTTTCCAATCCTTTGGTGAAACAACACACATTCGTCCAATGGCTTTTTCTTTTTTATTGTTTTTTCGTTTTGTCCAAGTTTTAGAACACTTGTTAAAAATATAAAATTCTGGTACGTTTATGTATTTTAAAGTTTTTGCTAAATTATCTTTTTCATTTAATTCAAACCATGCGATTAAACTTGTTTTCCAATTATTTAAAGCTTCTTTTTCTTTGTTTTTTTCGTAAATTATTTTTTGTTGGTTTTTAGTATGGACAGCTAAACGTTCAACTTTAATATTTCTACCTGTAATTGGATATTCTTGTAATCTCCATGCTGCTTTCATGCAATTGATATAACGACCATCTAAGTATTCTGTTATTTCATCATAAATTAATTTATTATTGTCATCATGATTATTATTTATTTTTTGAAGTTTACAAAAAGCTCTGTCGCTATCTTTGTGTAAATAATCATATATATATATATATATATATATATACACACACAAATATATATATACAAAGTATAATATATATATATATATATATGTATTATACTTTGAACAGTAGCATAATATTCAATATTAATATGACATCTATATTTTTGTAATAAAAAAGCATTGTATGGTACAACCATGGAGTTGTTTACAAGAATTTTTTGACTTATTTTATTTTTTTATGTAGTAATGATTATCTTGTATATTGTTTCGTCTTTTGTATAAAGGGTATCCATTGTTTTGAAATGTTGTTTCGTTTTGAAAAGTTTTCGGAAAGTTTTTTTTACATTTTGGTTTATCTTTAATGTAACATGGTGAATTTTTGTTGAGTGGTCCATGTAACATATGTTTTAACACTAATTTTTGTAATGTTTTATTTTGAGAAGGTATTTCTGCTCAAATATATTTATCAATATGTATTGGTTTCATTAACTTATGATGAAAGTTTTTTTAAATTTATAGCTATTATAGAGAATTTTTTATGAACTTGTAAAGAAAATTTTGTATATTAGCGTCTAGGTTTTGGTCCCCTTAATCCAGAGCAAGAGGTATTTGAATCTTTAATTTGTATCTTCTGTGAAAAATGTCGTACAAAGTTCAGAAACAAAAATTAAGTTTAATAGAAAAAGGCAAAGGTTTTCAAAATATAAAGCAAAAAGCAATGGATTTAGATGATACAAATTTTCTCCAAAAATTGCAGAATATACAATTTCAAAATAAGTCTATGTTTTGTCATTCGTTCAGTGGAATATTCTACCTAAATTCACACAGAGCGAAAAAAACTGAAAAGGAAGAAAAAACCTCCTAAAACGTTTATTTTCACATGCATAAATATATATCAAACTGTACATTAAAATGTTAATAATATAAAAACAAATTAATCTTCACATAATTACGAAGAAATTAAGCCGCTAATCATCGATAAATATCGGTTATTTGCTGACTTACGAATTTTTTTAAATTTATTAAAAAATAGGAATAAACCTCGATCTCTCGTATTCTAATAAGTTTCATAACTTGCATAAACATACAGTTCAAGGTATGTGCATAATGAAACCATTTTACTCGTGTAATCGTTGAAGAACAGAAAATCATGTTTTTTAATTTTCTAAATAACCATTCTGAGAAATGGCGTAAAATTTTCCAACAATATGTCTCTAAACATTTTACATTAATTTTTTTCAAAATAATTGGTTGATTATTTTCTGAATTAGAAGAGCTTTTGCGAAAAACACGTTTTCATTCATATCTTTAAATCTATAGCAGTTGTCTGAAAACGTGTACGGTTAAAATGATGATATTTTAATTCTCTTCAAAATAATTTTTTTACCATTTAAAAATATGCTAAATTACTTTTAAAATAAATCAGATAAAACTTTTACGAAAACGTAAAATCGACTACGGCTCAAAAAAGGATCAGTAAAATGAAAAATGCTTTCTTTTGCCGCTATCGGACAAGCAAGACGAATAAACACACCTCGTTATAATGCAATCCAATAACCACAAGCTGAGATCTAGCGGTATGCATACGTTCATACATACATACATCCAGACGGACATTTTCTAAAAATGCTCAATTTGACTTCCAAACATCTTAGAATCTTATTTTAAGTGTATTTAAGCAAACTTGTAAAAATCAGTATCACAAAGCTTCCTCTTGAAGGAAGCAAAACAGATTGGCACAACAGTCGAAATAAACGCTCTGCAGCATACACAGAAATTTTTAAGTTAATTTCTGAAAATATTATTCAGCGAAAAAAATCATATTTTCTTACACACATTAATGTCATGTTTACTCATTATTGAATGGAACCAGAGTTAGAGCAGCGCACTTCGCGCGCTCTTATTTTATTGTTCAACATTTTTGCACAAGAGCACCGTGACTGGTCCATAAGATATTAAGGGAATCCGATAGCCACTAATGACCCGTCACTAACGGTACAATCAAGAAATGCTAAGATCGAATAAATATAAGGAATTATGCAAATTCAAGAGATACTTGCCCTTCGTCTCGGTATTACCTATCGGCATACACGGTTTGGAATCAAAATGTTCAGATATTGGGGAGAAAAATGTGAACGAAAATCAGTAGCCGTAACCTGACATAACTGATTTTCGTTCGCATTTTTAGCTAATTTAACAGCTAATTTAACAGGAAACTGTCCTTTTCTAAATTTGAAAGGAAATGTATCTTCGCAGTATAACGTGAAACAATTTAGAAATACGATATTATTAGCTTTATCACCTGTTAAAATTAAACATTTCAGTAAATGATTTGAAAAGTCAATAATTCGCAATATTGTACCATTGCATAAACCTTCGCAGATACTAATGTTTCTGATAAGCATGATGATACAATTTTTCTTGAGTCGAAGTTGATATGGTGGTACAGATGGAGGATTAAAAGTATTTAAGTACTCTGGTGTAAGCACATCGTCCATGTCATCACCGTTATCACAATTTTCAATACTATCAATACCGGTGTATATACGTTCTGTATTTACATCTAGTAAATTTGTAACTTGTCTATTAAGCTCATCAATATCGACATTACTAGGAGCCAAAATTGCACTTTTGCCCATTTCGTCAAATTTATTTTCACTTATTAATGTACCAAATATAATGTTAACTAAATCACGATTAGATTCAAGTATACATGTTTCAGGAAGACGCAAATTATCCTCACGATCGTTTAAGGGGTTATGACAGTGTTAAATCCTGAAAAAAAAACAAAATTATTAGTATCATAAAAAATTAATATATATGTAAGTGCTCCAAAAATTATATTTTTCCTTCAAAATATAAGTATTATACACCACTTTTATGCACTAGAAATTTGCATTAAGTGAGTGTAATACTTGATAACAATTAAAGGTATTTACTTACCAAAAAACATGATTTTCATCATTTTTCTGGACTTGCCGCAACCTTCTGGATGAACCGTACCATCAATCTTGATGAAACAAAGTGGAAAATGTTCCTTATGAGTGTCCTCACAAACTGAGTGGAACAGATTTCTAAAAAACACAAAATTAATACAATTAGTTATACTTATATTGATAATATTAGTAATTATAGTGAATGTTACATATGTAACCATACGTAACATTCACTTTTGACTTATCTTTGATAATTCTGCTCCACTCAGTTTGTGGAGAAACCTATTCCAAAGGTTTCTCCAAAATTTGAGCCCAATTGGTTGACCCGTTCCTGAGAAAACCTGCGGCAAGTGAAAAAAAGTCATGAAAAAACTAATTTTGAGTAAAAGGCATTTAAAGTTTTACTTAATATTTAATAAAATAAAATGTACTTACAAATAGTTTTCAGCGTCTAGACCTAATATTATCCAAAAGTAGTCATCTGAGGATGGTGTCTGGAGAGTAGGTCCTTACAAAAAGCTTCTTTATGGAAGCTTATGTCTGCTGAAACAAAAATTGAAAATAGGTTAAAAAATTAAATTTACACATTTTTAAATGTTTCTATAATTCAAACTCAAAGTATGGAAAATTTATGTAAAAAATTATTTAACATACTTTGAGTTGAAGTATTTTTAAACTGTTTTTAAAAAAAAAATTCATAAACATGAAAATATACTCACAAATGCCATTGCTCATCCATGTAGTGATGTAGTAAAAAGAGCAGAAGAAATGCACACTAGAAGCTAGAAGGATATTTGTCCAGATGTGATTTGTGAAAAGTAGGTCAGAGAACAGCTGATCAGCTGTTGAGCTAGCAGCAGACTAAATTAGACTTAGATGCTCATGTGCATGTGCAAAAAATGCACATAAAAAAAACTACAAAAGCTGCTAGCTACTCTCTGAACAAATTTTCAGCAGATTTTGTGCAATGTGAGTGTATGTGTTGTTGAAGTGATGTGAAGCTTGTAGTGTTCATGCTAGTTTCAGTGTTTGGTTAGGAGTGTTGTATAGGGTATGTGTGAAAATGTTTGTTTGTGAAATCAGTGTGCTCCAGCTGAGTAGGAATCATCATCTGGATTATTTCTCCTTCTCTTAGCTTTTCGAGCTTCTAGAGTGGATTCCAGTGCTCTCTTATCTGACCAAAAGAGACGCTGTTCATCAGCACTCTTTGCCCAGTCTACTGCAGAAAGTCCTGGATTAACGTTAAAGCCCTTCATCACCTCAAGTATTCCTGCTTTTCCATCGTTGAAGGAAGCAACTGCGATGTAAATGCCAATCTCCAAGACTGCGAGGCCACTGAAACTTTCCTTGGGCACGAGCTTCCAAATGGATTGATTGAAGCTTTCATTGCTGTTCTGTATGAAGCCTCCAACGCATCTCTCCAGTAAATCAGCTTGTGTCAAGTCCTGGTAAATTGGCTTGATTGCATCCATGATGGCCCCAGGAATACTATCTCGGTGGTGAAAAGTTTTAAGTTTCTTTTTGGCTTTGGCTACTTGCCATTTACACCAACTGTCTGGTCCTGGCGGGCAAAGGTGATGTCTTGGCTCCTTGTCTGTTGATCCTTTATGGTAAAATGTCGCCCAGATGGCATTGGACATTTCTTCAACAGAACGATGATGGCCTCTGATGGCATTGCCATAATACTGAGTCAGCTGGTCGACTCTTTGAGCTGTAAGACGGTTCTTCCCACCAATGCCTAGACCATCAGATAGTTTTTGGCCAGCCAAACTCTTCTTCAGATTTCTCAATCTCGTCCCCATCCTCTTCTGTACATGGCCAACACATTCCTTCTTCTTGATGACAAAATCTTCTCCATAAGGCTTGGCATCGCAGAGAGCCTTGAATACTTTCGAGTCACCATCTCCTATGTAGTTCTTATACTTGATTCCATGGTTTGCCTCTGATCTTCTGAACATTTCCACGATGCCATCTACTTCCATTTTTCCAGAACTTCCTTGATGATTGGCCGAGCACTGGTCTTGATGTGCTTCAAACCACTCTCTGTACTCTTCAGTGTCCTTCTCTTGATGCGCATCACAAGCCTTGCAAAATGATTGCTTCGGTGCAACATCAATCACTTTGCCAGTATCGTTGCGGATCAATGCTGATACTCCTTGAAGGGAAGAAAATCCTCGCTTCCTCCAAGATCCGTCACCAGATACAGTGTCACAGCCATTCTCTTGAGTCTCACCTGTGCTACTACTGCAACCTTCTTGCGCAGCTGCTTTCATAGACTCAATAGCTACTTTTTTACTCGAAATTTTCAATTCATGATTGATGTTTCCAAAATAACTATGAGCAACTGGTGGTAAAAAATCCATGATTCCACAAAAGGTTTTTAAACCAGTGTGTCCATGACCAAGAGCTCGCATTCCTAACACTACTCTTTTATTTATTTCAAAGGCATTTTGTTTAGTGCCAATTTGTCTACTCGAGTCTATGAATGCAACTTTATAGCAGTTGGTGCAAGTAATAGATAGCTTGCTACCAAGGCCTCTGATATTAACTTCATTGAAAGTAATATCACCGCCACAATTTTTGCAAGCCAGGAATTCCTGTAATCCTGGTAAAAGTAACGAAGTGTCAAATATTCTATACTGAATAGGACCAGCTTGTACATAACTTGATTTTAATTTTTGTCTTGATCTCGAAACAGGAATTTCTGGCTGTGCAATTTCTGGTTGCGTAGCTGCTGTACCTGATGTTGATGGTTCCGGAGAGATTCTGTTTGGAGGTCTTGTAGCAGATGTTGAAGGAAGCGTTTCTCTCTCTGGTGGGGCTTCTGCAGTAGATGTTGAAGGAACTGCTTCAGGCGATGCTTCATTTCTTGAAGGGATGGAGGTTGACGATGGTTGATCTCCAAAAAATCTCTGTTGCCTCCTCTTCTTTCTTCCAAACCTGCGCTTTCCATGTGCAGATGAGCCTGGATTTCTATTTCTTGAACCACTCATCTTGTTTTTTTTAACAAATCTTGAATTTTCACTAGTACACTTCACGTGCAAAAAACTTGATTTTAAACTAAATAAAATACTAGAGCAATTTTCAGTTAAAATTATTAGGTTATAACTAAAATCTTAACTGAAAAACCGATCTCAATATTATTTAGTTAAACTCAAATAAAGTCACTGTTTATTATTAAATAAAAACTTCAATAACCTGCAAGTAGAATGGTAAAACAGGATTCTGGCTAAAGTACCATTCACTGTGTATAGGCATTCACCTCCGTCGATAACCGCCAAATATAAAATTTTCAGAATGCGTCGTACATTGGAATACACATTCCAATGTGTCTTCCTCTTTTAGAAACGTGATGATATATATTAAATATTATATACTTTTTCAATAAAAACACTTTCAAAGCATAAAAATTGTATTTATCGAAAAATATGCAATTTTGGAAAATCATGAATTTTTTTTTTTAGTATTATGCCTATAATTTTTAAAAAAAATTTTGTATCGAAAAACGGCTTTCGGGAGCATATTCTATGTTAAATTTGCTACAAAAAAAGCAAATAAAAAAAAAATCGATTTTTTGGAAATTTTAACACTGTCATAACCCCTTAAGGGGTTATGCCTGAGTTAAAATTCAAAAACATCAAATTTTTTTTATTTGATTTTTTTACGTCAAATTTACTGTAGAATATACTGCAGAAACCCTTTTTGCTCGAAAAAAATTATTTACAAAGTTATAGGCAAAATACTAAAATCAAATAATTTGTTAATATTGCGTATTATTCATATTTTGTTTTATAACGCTTTTGATTATTCAAAACAATTGTGTTTTTATAGAAAAATTAATATAAATTGTGTTTATAAACTCCTTTTGAAATATGCAATTTTATTAAAAAAAAACAACAAATTATTTATTGATATTACATACAATATACAATTATTAGTACAATATAGCTAATTTTTTTATATCATGGATTTTTTTATTTTCAATGTTTAAAATAAAATAAATTTAGAATTTAAATTTCGTCTTGTAATATCTTAATCAAATTTATAAAGCAATAAAAAAACATATGTACAAATTTAAATTACCCCCTGAAAACATGGCACCTTGCACATACAGCATATGAAAAAGTAAGTCACTGTTTTGCCGACCCACACGAGTTTTCTATCAGACAACTGTTTCGTCTGCTGTCTGTAGTTTAGTGCAAGCTGAATGTTATGCTATAGTGAGTACTTCTGAGTCTCACAAGTGTTTAAATTTAGATAAGTATTTTGGACTATAAACAATATATTATTTTTTAAGAACCTGTTCTTTGTGAGTGTGTTCTTTATTTTTAGATATACCGGCTAAATTTCATGTGTACAAGAAGACGCCTGTGTGTTAGATGTTCTCAAAGTGTACTGCAGTTGTTAACCAACCTGTGAAATAATGGGTAAGCAGTGGCAATATTTATATTTATGTATAATATATTTACTGTGAATATGTATCGCTAACTTATATTTCAATTTCAGCTTTTCATACTCGTATATCAAAATGTGCAGGACCCGGGTCCCAATGTATCCCATAATATATGGGTATTTTATGCCCAAACATAAAAAAAATATGCCAAACAGTTCATGTGAGTACTATCCGATAAACATATATCAATTTCTTATATAAACTTTAAATGCTGTTTTCTCAAGTTTTGAATTTTTATGATTTTAGGTCAGTTGCCGTAGGATTTCTCAGGAACCATAAGTCCAATCAAGCTGAAATTTTTTATATAGCTCCAGAAAACCCTTCTGCACTGCTTAAGCGGAGCCAAATTGGCAAAGATAAGTTTAAAGTGAATGTTATGTATGTAAACATACGTAACATTCACTTTAATTAATTATATTATGACTTGTTTGTTTGAAACTGACTCTATCGCTCGATGATGGAAGATTGAAAGGTTAATAAAAATGCGTCTCTTCGAGCCAAATGTTAATAACTACGCCATACGTTTCGGGGTATTTTACCCCCTCATCAGTGGCTAAGCAAATTAATTTATTATTAAGGATTACAAGACAATTAGAAATTATGATAAATAAAACAAATTAAATTACCAAAGTTTAAAATGAGTCGTGAACTACATCGACGACGTAAAAACCGCAGACGGCGCTAAAAATTACAATTCGCAAATTTGAAAAAATTACAAAAGAATTTAATAATGGTTATAAAAATCGCTACAAAAATTTACAACTTACAAGGTGTGACGCTCGAAAAACAAAATTGATAAGCGCGACCGGTGCCACTCGGTGGTAATGTGGCACCGGCCAAGGACAAAAGTCAACTAAGTTTACAGCTAAAATCGATCTTATATATACGTTACAATACATCCGTCAAACGGATTCTAATACAATTGAAAGTGTATAAAATGCAAAAATAAGGCGAATATTGTAGCCACGAAAGCCGCCGAGCTCGCTGAGTGTATCCAGAACACATAGCACAACAGAGGTGACACGAGCTGTTATTCATGTAGTAGATCGGAGAGCCCGCGCTGCTCCGCACGCGTTATATTATAACTTATATGTAACTAATTATTGAAAATTTGTATTTTTCAGAAAAGCTTTCCGCTTAAGCTGAGGAGAGGCATATTTAGAAGAAATTCCATCCAGTTTGGTTTGGATTCATCACCCGGATGATGAGAAATCATACGGCAAAGGAGAAAAAGTACTCAAATTTAATGCTTCACACATGGGATTGTTTAAACAGTAAGTATAAATATATCATGCATTACAAATATGCAAAATTACAATGAATATGTATGCATAAACTACAAAAAAGATTTTTTATGATACTGCTTATATATAATTTTTTTTTGCCTATTAACTGATGATTTATTTTTTTTAGGTTTAACTCAGGCATAACCCCTTAATCAAGCTAAGTTTAACTCTGATTTAAAAGATTGTTTGTCTGAAACATGGGGTTTTAGTCAAAAAAACGTATAAGCGTTGTTTCTTGTTTAAAAAATAATCAAATTTCAAATTCGAATAAACAAGATACATCGAAATCAATTTGCACAATTTTTAATAATCCTCGAGAAGATTTATTGCAAGATAAATCCGACAATATTTAACTAAACGAAGTATGTAATTGCCCCGAAATACAAATTGAAATTAATGATATTCCAGTAAAAGCCTTGATTGATACGGGTAGTCAGATTACTTGTATATCAGAAAATTTTTATAATTCTAACATCAAAAAATTTGAAAATTTTCTAAACCTTCCTATCGTCGGGAAGATTATTCGTGGCGCGACAGATTTAAAATCAACTCGCTTGAATAAACAAATAATGTGTTCTATGCGTATTGGAGAGAGTCAGGCGGACTTAACGTTTTTAATTATTCCTAAACTAATAAGAGATTGTATTGTTGGTTATGACTCAATAAAAAATCTCGGGTTTCTTATAGATACACAAAATGAAGAAATAACAATGAATTTTAAAGGAGAAAAAGTAAAGGTTTCATATAAAAACTAATTTATAAATGATTCGAATATGAGTCATCGCTTTATACTGAACTACAAAAAAGATTTTTTATGATATTACTTATATATAATTTTTTTTGCCTATTAACTGATGATTTATTTTTTTCAGGTTTAACTCAGGCATAACCCCTTAAGATTCCATTACCGACATCTAACAAAAATTTTGCATATTCAATTTCATTTGGTCGAATTCTCATACTTTGTGTGAGAGTGTATTTAATGAAATTTGTCCATAATTCACTATACTTAATAGATAGATTTAATATCTCAGCACGAGTTCCTCTGACCTTGATAGGAAGTAGTTGTCTAAAATCTCCTCCTAAAATCAAGAGTTTCCTACCAAAAGGTAAATTATTGTTCATGACATCTTGAAGTGTTCTATTAACTATCTCTAAAGCATACATTTCGGCCATTGGAGCTTCATCCCAAATAAATACATCAGTATCTTTGAGAAATTGATATTCTTTAGACTGAAGTTTAAAACTTGAAGAAGAATCATTAAACATAGGAACCGGTAAACCTAACGTTTTATGCACTGTTCGACTATTGGGAAGCAAAGTTGCTGCGATTCCAGTGAAAGCCATTGAACATACTTTTATATGTTTACTTGATAACAAATAGTAGATTGTTGTGTAAATAAAAGTTTTTCCTGATCCTCCTAGACCATCAATGTATACACACTTATTTTGTTCAGAAGAATTAGAATCAGCTGCACGGAGAACGTAGTCTACAATTTCCTTTTACTGATTATTCAATTGTCCATATTGCCTCTCACCAATTTCTGCTGTTTGTACCGTATTAGCTTCTTCGGGCAAAATGATATCTATTTCTACAAATTGTTCTATTGTGGGAAAATCAGCTAAACTTCGACCTTCATTTAGTAATAAGACATGGCATCTTTAAATTTATTCCATAATTCTTCCGGATGCATTGGCTGACAATGTATAAAGATACGAACAAATAATCGACGTAATCGTTGAGGCATCATCCATAATTCGGCCTCTGTCATTGCACGTATCCATTCTTCATCATCTTCTATAAGTCTTAGGGTTAAACATGCTGCAGAAAATGAAGGCTGAAGTTCGACATCAACTGTTTTTAAATCATTATAGTTTGTCGCTCCTTTTACATGTAACAATAATAATCTTAAGTGAAACAATTCAAATTCACTTGGGCTAACTGAGCGTATACGACCAAAGACATTAAATTGTCCTTTTTTAGTTTCCCATTGCGTGCGTTTAGAAATTTCATTTATTGTATAAGTTTAATGACAAGGAATATCTTTTGTGACGTTGTGGTTTTTGTTCTCTCTCGGGAAGGCCGTCGAGAGCTCCACAACGTGGTCGCACCCTATTATCGGGCTGCCTGATGAACCGTATTTGAAATTATAAATTTTTAGTTTATTATGGACGCCCGGTTCATCAACCGCTTTGCCGGCTGCTCAGCGGTACACGGACTTGCTTCTCGCGGCCGCGGATATTGGGAAGAAGGATAGGCGGGGTGGCTCGAAAAATAAATACACACTATGTCAGATTTAATGGCCTGGCATTTATTAAAAAAAACAAATAAGGAAAATGTTGGAAAGCTAGTGTGCGGTAAGCACACTCTGGCGGTATTGTCCGGCCGGCACGGGGGAACGCGCACTTCAAATAAGATAAGTGTCTACCTGGCTGTTGCTCCGGCTGACTGCTCGTCTTCTCGTTCGGGTGATGCCTCGTGCCCTGTAAATCGCGCGGCGCAAAACAATTCGCGGTGCGACACTCGACAGTTTTGAACAACTGGAGGTTATGTAGAGTAAGGCGGAGGGAATTGCTGTCCTGGAGTGCGTCCTGTCTAATCTGCTGCTCACTGGATACTAACTATACTACTACCTGTTGCGCGGCCGTCGCGACCGCGGCGTCTCTCTCTGTCTCTTTCTCACGCATGTATTCCCTAGCTGTCCTTTTCGGCTCACGCGATATCACGTGATAGCCTCATATAGCACATATTTATCCTAGTGCCCTCTCAACTATTACATCTCCTCGCGCGCGAAATTCGAATTCCTTAATTCGCCTTGTCTGGCTGTAACCGTATTCGACTGTACATTTTCCGCCTGCCGTTTCTCTGTCAATGTTTACGCTACAATATCTTTCACTCGCGTACCGCTGTGGACCGAGCCGCAGCCCTCCACTCGTCGCCAATAACGTCCGAGGCTCGACGCGTGCCTCCACTCTGTACGCTCGCATTATTCTTTCGCTGTCTCTGTCTATCTCTCTCTCTCTTTCGCTCTCATTCTCTTTTCAGTGCTCGCCAACATGGCGGCGGTCGCTCGCGCGCGTACGCCACGTGGCTTCGCTCGCCGTGCTGCGCTCTCAGCTGTCGCCGCTATCTCTTCTTTCGCTCGCTCTCGTGCGGTTTCCCTCTCTCTTCCGCTCTCTCGGTATGGCGCGCGTCGTGTTTCTCTCTCTCTCTGTCCCGTGCGGCGCCGCGCATGCCTCGCGCTGAGCGTGGCTCTCTCTCTCTCTCAGCTGTTTCGTGCGGCGCTGCTATGTCTGCTTCTCCAGCCGTATTCTTGCTCTCGCTCTCTCTCTCTTGTTCTCATCTCTGCTCGGTTCTCCTGTAAACACCACCGGGTGTGAGTACATGTTTTTTCGTATTATCACGGCTCCGGTGGTGTCCAGGCGAGCTAGGCTGACGGCTGACCGTCACACTTTATACAAATATTATCTTGCATTTTCATCTACCAAATTTAGTTTGAAGTAATCTAATAGCATACTACTCGACTGATTTAAATTTACTTGAACGTCATTTGTATTATCAGGGACCACGATAGATTATTCGTTAAGTAAACGTACAGGTAATCGTTCGATAGAATGACTCTTATGTCGTAATTTTTTACTTAATATTCGATGTGCAGCTTCTATAGGTCCAACATATCGAGCTTTTATGTAATTTCGAATTTTATCATGTTCAATAACTCTTTATTGATATTGCTCAGTTAAGGGGTTATGACAGTGTTAAAACCTGAAAAAAGGAAAAATTGTTAGTGTTGTAAAAAATTAATAGACATACAGGTGCTCTAAAAACTATATTTTTGCTTTCAAATACAAGTATTATGCATCACTTTTATCCATAAATAATATACATAAAGTGAGTGTAACATTTAAAAACAATTAAAGGTATTTGCTTACCAAAAATCATGATTTTCATCACTTTTATTTACTTGCAGCATGTTTCTGATGGAACCGTACCATCAATCCTGATGAATCAAAGTGCCAAATCTTCATTATGAGTCTGGTCTCAGACTAAGTGGAACAGATTCTTGAAAAACACAAAATTAATATAATTAATTAAACATATATTGCCAATATTAGTAATTATAGTGAATGTTACATATGTAAACATACGGAACATTCACTTTGAACTTACCTTTGCCAATTCTACTCCACTCAGTTTATGACCATACTCAAAAAGAAGGTTTCCCACTTTGGTTCATCATGATTGATAGTACGGTTCCTTCAGAAAGCTGCGGCAAGTACACAAAAAGCATGAAAACATTAAATTTGACTAAAAGGCATTTAAAGTTTATAATGTAAATCATTCAAATGAACTCAGCTATACTTACAGAAAATATCTGGCATACCTTGATTTGCTTTTGGTACTCAAATATACATACAATAAAATATATTTGATGGTACGCGCTTATCATGCTGTGTGATAATAGCATTTAGAAGCTGAAAATAAAATAAAAATTATCGTTAGCTATTCATAATCAAGTTATGCTTATCAATTACAGTTACATACAATACTTACCATTATTAAATACACTTCAAGTTCTTAAAAAGTATGCAAAATAATACTTCAGGCAGTCAATATAAGCTCCCATTTTGCTGGCTTGCACCCGTATACCTAAAAGCAAAAAATAAACCAACAAAGAAAAAGCTCATTATGAACACTGTTATTACTAATTAGTTTCCAATACTTATCTGAATAATTTTTCTACTCTGCACTTTTGTAACACCACTAAGGTTATAAGCATTGCTACAGCAGCTAGCAGACTAACTGCACTGATCTAGTGTCTTGGATGAAAAGCAGCTGTTTGGCTGCTTTCTGCTGCTTTACAGAAAATTCTACTATACCGATCAAACAAAAATCTTCATTCTCGACCAGACGCTGTGACGCACAACCTATCCGAGTGGCAAATTCAAATTTGTTGAATGCCTTTACTTTAACACATTGAGTTTAGTAACATAAAATCACACATAGAAAAATTAATTTTACAGATTTTATTTATTTTACGGAAATAAATTAATAACTCTTAAAAAAAACGGTTTGTTAAACAGTTTTCAAGTCATATTTTCAGTAAGATTTCTCATGAAATTACTCTGTAAAAAGTGGGTTAGAACAATCCTTTCCACAAGTTTGGCCTTATTAAAATATTTAAAAATCACGATTTTTCAATAATTTACTTGAAACAGATTTGTTAGTTTTTTGTTGATACCTTCGAGGAAAATTTTTTTAGCCAAAAACGGCTTTCAGGACCATATTCTACAGACTATTAACTATGAAAAAAGTGAATAAAAAAAAATAGGGTATTTTAAAAATTTTAACACTGTCATAACCCCTGAATATAACATTTGCAGCATCATGTCCTTTATAAATATATTTGTACATATATTTAACAGCTTTGATACTGGATACTACTTCCACATTAATATGACAATCAAATGTTTCTAAAAGAGTAGGACAATACGGAACAACCCATCTGTTATCTACAGTGCGACCATTAGGTTGTTCATGAGTAACACCATCATCCCTTCTACGATAACGAGGATAACCATTTTCATCCATTGTTGTTTCATTTTGAAATTTTTCTGGAAAACATTTTGAACATTTGTTATCAACCGTACACCAGTCTTCACATGATCCATGTATCATATTTCTCATCACTATTTCATGTAATCGAGGATTATCAATTGCGTCAGTTATTTCAGTTAATATAAATCTGTCAACTATTTCAGGGGTAGCTATTTTGAAACCATGTTTTAAAGTAATTCATAAATGCTTGTGTGGTAAACCTCTTTTTTGAAATTCAATAACATATACGTAAGCAGCAACCTCACCAAAATACTTTTTTTGTCACCATGTTAATTAAACGTTCTTTTTTCAAATCAAAAATTCGAGCGCATAAATCAGGCCGATCAGAAGTTTGTTCATGAGGTAAAAGGTTTTCGTGTATTTCTTGCCATTTCGGGTTGCATGTCATGGTTAGGAAAAGACATGGTTTACCTTTTTCACTAACTATAGTCATGACATCTTGATAACATTGTTGCATGTCACGTGGTGATGCTATAAATGTTGATGGTAAAATAATTGTCTTACCTATTCGCCCATTAACATCGGCGGCAACATTCTCCATATAGTCATGTAAACCTTTATACGTATTTGCACGTATTTCCTTTTGGTGACCTTTAATATATTGGATCCTATCTTTTTCAATTTTTACATAAGAATCTACAATCCATTGTTGAAAAAGTCTGCGGCCCAAAAGAAATGGGTTAAATTTAGTATCTCTAATTGTTATTTTATACTTAGTGTAAGCCAATCTAGTAATGCGTTTATTTTTGGAATGAGTATTACCAACTCTCTCTAAGTTTCTGTGCCATCCTTTTGAACCAAATGGGTAAACTAGTAGATTGACCCATGGCTCAACATTGGGATCCATTGTGCTGATACTTTGCAAATTTGTTTCACTTATATTTCGAATAGTTACATAAGACTCAGTTATTTCTCCATCAGCTATATAAATAGCTAAATAATCATTATTGTTTCTGATTATTCTATCAAGTATTGTCATTGTATCATGATCGATCAATAGATATTGACTTTTTCTGACACTGACTGCTTCTTGTGGATCAATAATAAATAATTGACCATAAGAAGGATTTTCGTTAATACCAGGATAAAATGCAGTATTCATTTGATAATATATTTGTCCTTGAATCTTAAAGCAATACAGTGCAGATCATCTAAACTGAAAATTATGTAAATTTGCATTCAAAAATGCAAATGACAAGGAACTGTTGTAACTTCGAATATTTCGGAAAAAGGTATTGGAAAGTGGATGTGAATTATGAAATATACTTGAAAGTTCATCCGGAAATACACGAGGAGTTTCGAAAACTACTGAACCATGACCACAACAATCATTAAAAGACATTCCTTTATTTGAAACTTTTCCTCATTGAAATGTTTAGCTTTGCAGTGCCTGCATAAAACATTCATGTTTCCTAAATAATCTATCTCTGCTCTTACAGGTAAAGTTTGTTCAATAGCATTTCTAGTTTCATCGTGAATATTATTACGAGCTACTTGTCGCCGGCGTCGTTGAGTTTCAGCAATTCTTTCTCAACGATTTCTTTGATAAATAATTTCATCTTCAGGTGTTCGTTATATTTTGCAAGGAGCCATATTTTTAATAAGTAAATTTAAAGTAATAATGAAAAATTCTGCTATACTATATAAATAAAAATTTTACAGTAAAAAAAGATAATTATAAGTATATGATAAACTGAAATTAGAAGTTGCTCATAATATTGAAGGTTCAATTTTCATCCAAGGTTAAAATCAAAAGTGTAATAGGTCCAATGTTGCAGTTTTCAATTGGTTATTCATGTTTGCAATAGTTTATTAAAGTTTTCAATAGGTATTGAGGTCTTCAATACGATATTAAGGTTTTCAATAGGTTATTTAAGTTTTCAATAAGTCGTTCAAGTTTTCAATAGGTTATTTAGGTTTTCAGTAGGTTAGTAAGATTTTAAGTAGCTTATTCAGGTGTTAAGTAGGTTATTCAGGTTTTTAATAGGCTAATGTAGTAGTTTATTTGGAAGCTCAAAATTTAATAAAATTGTTAATGAGTATTTCTACTAATATAATTATATTTATTCATTGACAATAATAATGTTGAAGTACAATAATTCAATATGATAAAACAGTAATATTGTAAAATTTAAACGTTGGTTCTCCCTCAAGTCTTTCTTCTCTGTAGTTATTTCGATTAATTGTTTTTAAATTACGGAGTAGCGTACCTGAAACAAAAAAAATTAATTCTATAAACATTAAATAAGTCATTACTTTAAAATATAAATTTGTAATAATTTTGATTTGTTTGTTTTGATAAAAATTTATAAAAGTAATATGTCAAGAGTGATTTGACTGCTGTCATCAATTTCCATTAACTTTCCAATATAAGAAGTCATGCTTTACATTGAAATAAATGCGATCCGTAATATCATTCCTCCGAGTAAAAAAGGTCCCCCTATTTTACTATAGAAAAAATGATGACCGGATGTTGTGAAGTATCTGAAGACTGTTTGTAATTGACTCCTATTGTGCGCATGCGTCGAGTCTGATCTACAGCCACATATCCGTTTTCAACTACGTCAAATTTTCAACTACATATTTATGATTTAAAATTTTACCTATGATGATTATCTAATTCTAATTTTACATTTCAATTGATTAATGAATTACGCGAGATAGTATTATAATTTTTACGGTAAAAATCGGGAAATAAAAAGGATGACTACACGTTTTTTTTGTTGGGTGACACTCACAAGACATCATACATATACTTCGACCATGTGATTCTATTTTTGTCTGCTATAGAGTCTGCTACACACATGCACATGAATTATAAATATAATATCAGTATGTACATATCTGTTAATATAGTACGATCATTAAAGTTTTAACAAAATTTAAACGTGTTTATTCAATGCTTTCAGAATAGACAATTTAAAAAACAGTTTTTGATGTTTTGAAAATAAACAATACAGAAAAAGAAAAAAGAAGATCGCGCGCCGCTCTAACTCTAGTATACGTTGAATAGAGGTTCTGAATTCAGAAGTTTTCCCAGACTATGTCTGCATCATTCAATGCATTTCAAACTCTCAGATAAATACAAATTTATGTCAGTTTCTAACATCTGTTTTAAAAAATTGAATGATAAAGAGAAAATTTTCTTCAAAGGGTACGTAGGCATCTCTTCTTCTTTGGTAGTTGAGGCTTGTAGTTTTTCATTACGCCATCCAAAGATAGGACCTGGTAAAGAAAAAATTAATCAATGACTTAGAACTAAAATTTTTATTTTAAAATGATTTCAAAAATACTATCTTACCGCTCCAATTGTTGTGTCTTTTTGGAATATGTCTATCAATTCATCCCTCCAGATAAGGCAAGTAATTTTTTTATTGCCGAATGTAAGGACAAATTTGAACAGCATATATTCCTTTTTTTGGCGGCCTTCGATGGAATGTACGTAACCTACAATTTCTCTACGGGGATGAAGAATTATAATTAATATATTTATTTTTACATTATTATTATACCCATAATAATAAGAACAATAATAATAATGACGACAACTTACACGGATGGATCTTGGTCTTCTAAATCCTCGTATACGTTTAGTCCGGGAGTCAGAGAGTTCAAAAGCATCATATCAAAAAGTTCGTGCTATAGTTTATTTTATTGCTGAAATATATTGATAGTCACTTACTGAAAATAGCCACAAAGTCTCTACATCGAACCAGGTCGGGAACATTATTATTATTGCAAAATAAGTTGCAGAAATGCATTTCTTTAAGTTTTTCTTGATTAACTTTATTGTTATTGCAATTCTGCAAAAATAGGTAGAGATCAGAATTGAATTTTCTATAAGATACATGTATCTCTGAATCTTAAATTAATGTTCTTCATTGCTAAATTATTAAACAAAAAATTTTGTTCATCGGATTAGCACTCAAAGATGACTTTTAGTACAGACAATGTGAAAATTGAAGCCCGATCTCGATACCTTAAAATGGCGTCTTATTGCAAAATGATTTACCCGAAAAGTTTAAATTGATGTCCCATTCGATCCAGGAACGATAATTGAATCCAACTGCGTTTAATGGGCAGCTTATGACGTAATTAACAAACAGTAAAAATAAATTTTCTTAATATTAATATTTAACATCATTTTTAATAAAATTTTTTTTTATTTTAGCCAATTTTTGAGTTAGAGAATCACAGCTAAATGCATCTTAAAGTACGTAAAAAACCATGAAGTTTCATATAAATTTTGTCAAGATCGGATCAATTGGAGCCGAGATAAAAAAAATTTTTCAATCGACGATTACGCCGAAACTACTTGATATTTTTAATTGAAATTTGATACAGTGGTTTTTGAAATAATGCTACAAAAGATGACATTTTACCCGATAGCTCTAGATGGTTTTGTTCGTCTAAAACGACCGACGAGCAATGCGCGTTCAGTGCACGCGGCCGGGCGGCTACTTCGGCTAGGCGGCGCGGTGGTGGGGGAAGCGCCGCGCGGCGGCGGAGTGGTTTCGTACACCTTAGTTGCAGTTTGATTATCTCGGCAATCAAAGCTGCTAATGTAATAAATTTTTTTTTTTCATTTAACGTATTTTTTTCTCAGCTATAACGTCATGCTAATTAATATATCATAGGTGAAATGTAAACACCCGAAATTATTAATTTTCTGAAAAAAAATCTTTTTTGGCTATGTACATAACCTTTATATGCATATATTTCATTGCCAAACCTTTTTATGATGAATGCAAATAATTTTATGATGATAGCGGTGCAATGCAAGTTGTGCATATAGCCAAAACAAATTTTTTTTCAGAAAAATTGATAATTTGAAGTGTTTGCATTTCACCTATGATACATTAATTGGCATGACATTAAAGCTGAGAAAAAAACACGCTAAATGAAAAAAAAATTTATTGCATTAACAGCTTTCGTTGCCGCGATAATCAAACTGGAACTAAGGTGTACGAATCCTATCCGCCGCTGCTCGGCGGTCCCCCCACCACCGCGTCGTCTCGCCGAAGAGCCGCCCGGCCGCGTGCACTGAACTTGCACTGGTTCGTCGGTCGTTTTAGACGAACTAAACCATCTAGAGCTATCGGGTAAAATGTCATCTTTTGTAGCATTATTTCAAAAACCACTGTGTCAAATTTCAATTAAAAATATCAAGTAGTTTCGGCGTAATCGTCGATTGAAAAATTTTTTTTATCTCGGCTACTATCGGTCCGATCTTGACAAAATTTATATGAAACTTCATGGTTTTTACGCACTTTAAGATGCATTTTGCTGCGATTCTCTAACTTAAAAATTGGCCAAAATACAAAAAATTTTTTGTTTAAAAGTTGCTAAATATTAATATTAAGAAAATTTATTTTTACCCTTTGGTAATTACGTCATAAGCTGTCGATTTAACGCAGTTGAATTCAATTATCGTTCCTGGATCGAATTGAACATTAATTTAAACTTTTCGGGTAAATAATTTTGCAATAAGACGCTATTTTAAGGTATTGAGATCGGGCTTCAATTTTCACATTGTCTGTACTAAAAGTCATCTTTGAGTAATAATCCGATGAACAAAAATGAATTTTTGTAAAAACTATTGGAATATGAAAATTAAAAAAAAAAATTTTTTTGTTTAACAATTTAGCAATGAAGAACATTAATTTTAGATTCAGAGATACATGTATCTTATAGAAAATTCAATTCTGATCAACTTTTATCTCTACCTATTTTTACAGAAATGCAATAACAATAAAGTTAATCAAGAAAAACTAAAAGAAATGCATTTCTGCAACTTATTTTGCAATAATAATAATGTTCCCGACCTGGCCCGAAGTAGAGACTTTATGGCTAGTTTCTGTAAGTGACTACCAATATATTTCAATAATTCTTGTATTAAGCGGTGACCATGTCCGGTGTCCCGTGTCTGGTGTTCCGTGTCCCGTGTGAAATCTTCTTTAGAATTACTTAATCCTTTTTTTAAGGATAACGCTTTATCTGCACCCACATATTTATATGTACACCTAGTGCACTGTTTCGAGGATGATTTCCCGTTATCCTGGAGGTCACCCTGGCACCTGGACATCATCTCCGGGGAATTTTTAGTTTTTTTAAGGAAATATTAATGTTTACTTAGAGAGTATACTCGAGGATGATTTCCCGTCATCCTGGAGGCCTCCCTGATACCTAGACATCATCTCCGGGGAATTTTTAGTTTTTTAAGGAAATATTAATGTGTACTTAGAGAGTGTACTCGAGGATGATTTACCGTCATCCTGGAGGCCACCCTGACACCTGGACATCTTCTCGGGGGAATTTTCAGTTGTTTAAGGAAATATTAATCTGTACTTAGAGAGTGTACTCGAGTATGATTTCCCGTCATCCTGGAGGCCACCCTGACATCTGGACATCGTCTCCAGGGAATTTTTAGTTTTTTAAGGAAATATTAATGTGCACTTAGAGAGTGTACTCGAGGATGATTTCCCGTCATCCTGGAGGTGTTATATAATCATAATGTTTCTGTATGTTAGTTGTTTTGCGTTTCATCCCAGGTTTTTTAATTGGACTCTTCAGTAAGACAAAAAATTATTGAAGAAAAAGTAATTACAGAAAGTGAATATTAGAATTTAAAATTTTAAAAAATAATATTTGACAGTTTTTCTTCTGTAGAACCCTGTCTTAGACGCAGCACAACTTAAAAAAAAACATTATTTCGTTAAAATAAAAACAATCATATTATACATTTCTTTCCGGCTAATAATGTAGAATCAGAGCGCATATTTATTTGCTGCCGATTATTTAGTATCACAGCGCATATTTATTTGCAGCCGCTGATATGCAATCACAGCGCATATTTATTTGCAGCCGATGATTTAGAATCACAGCGCATATTTCATTGTGGCCGATGATATACAATCACAGCCCATATTTGTTTGATAAATGTTTTAAAGTAAAATTTCTTGATACACTATATTTTTAGTGTATACAATTTTTTCATTATCTTTTTCATGCTCATTTATGAATGATGAACTATTACTTAGTACAATTTTTAAATCAGATTTTGACGTAACCCTTGAACGTGCAACGTACAATTGTGAAATGGCTGAAAACTGAATTTGGTAAGTATACTCCAACTCTGTTAAATGTTTGACTTTGCGATTTATTAATGGTCATAGCATATCCTAATATTAATTGCAATTATTTTCGCTTTAATATAAATGGCAATTCTTCGTTAAATGATGTTAAATCTCTACGTGGTATTACTGTAATAGTTCCAGATTTATAACCACTAATTATTTCGGCACTAATACTGTAATCCATTAATTAATCTTACAATTAATCGAGTACCATTACAAAGGCCTTCATTTAAATTAAGATTTCGTAAAAGAATTAGAATGGCTCCTTTTTTTAAACGTAGTATATGCGGAGATAATCCGTTTGGTGTTAATGAATTCAAAAATTCCTGTGGAAATACATTTTGTAAATTATTATCTTCGTTATCTAAAGCTGTATCAACACTATAATACTCTTTCATTTCTCCACAAACTTTGCTTATAATTTCATAATTTATCATTTGTACATCAATGTTTCTTGGGGCTAAGATAACTTTCTTATGAACTTCAGTAATATTATTAAAACTACTACCAAAAATTCCCATAATTATTTCTCTATTTGTTAAAAGTTCATTTGGAATTTTAATCAAATGATTTTTCATTTCAAAATTAGTATTGACTATACCATCTCCAACATTAAGAAGCCATTGTTTAAATTCGATGTCGTTATTATTAACTCTAAGACTTTCTTTTGAAGGCGTATGTTGTACATTTCTCTATATTTTTTACACAGTTTTCAATAATTTTTGTTCTATCGCTATGTTTTACAACTGGTAATGTTTGTCGGAAATCTATAATTATATCGAATGTATAATTATGCAAAGTATATTCTTCATTAATGTTTGGTAAATTTAAGTCATTTAATGAGCTAGCATTTGTTAATAACACAGAACTAATCGTTTTTAAGGCTATTATTTCACTATTATTCTTCTTTTGAATATTTTGGGCTAAGTATTAGTAAATAAACAGCAAATAAAAGTATTCTTTAAATTTATCATACAAAGTCCATTCTTTCCGTTGCTCATTAAAAACGTAGTAATATGGAATTTGAAAGTATAAATATTTTCTAGCATTTGGATCGTTTTTATTAAGTTCAAACCATGCTGTTATTGTTATATTTAAATTTTTGTTTAACAATTCATTTTCACAACCTTCTACAAAATCAACAGATTATTGATTTTCTAAATGTACTGCTAATCTGTAGATTATGTGAGATAACATATACATAGAAAATTTTAATAATCGATACATTGCTTATGGTGGACTTACGTATTTTGTATTTATGAAGTGTTTTATTTCCTCATAATCATAGTTAACATTATCGTCTTCTTTTTGTATGTTATTCATTTCAATAAAAGCAGAATCAGGGCCTTTAAAGCAATATTTAAATAAATATTTTACACACTGAACTGTGGAACAAATTTCTACGTTTATATGACAATTATACTTTAATAGTAAAAGTGGATTATATGGAACTACAAATCTATTATCTGCTTTTCTCGTGTTATTGAATATAATTTCTCTTCCATTGTCTCTTCGTCTATAATTTGGGTATCCATTAGTACTGATATTAGTGGTTTCATTAAATGTTTTAGGAAAATTTTTAGTACATTTACTTTTTTCTTTGTCCATGCATGGTGAATGAACATTATACTTTCCACATGGTCCATGTATCATAGAGTTTTTAACAATTTCATATAATTTTGGATATTTATGTTGATCAGGAATTTGTGCACAAATAACTGTATCTATAAAATCTGGATTGCATATTTTGTTATTTTTCTCAACAAATAATAAGATATGTAGGTGTGGTAAACCTCTTTTTTGAAATTCTATCACATGTGTAAATGCAATGCATTTTCCGAAAATTCCTGATTTAGTAACATCATCCAAAAAAGCTTTGACTTTTTCATTAAAAACTGGCAACAATATCTGGTCTATCTATGGAGCCTCCGTCGCCCCCTTCCACGTCAAACCAAGAGCCCAGGCGCAAGCAGATTCTCGAGCCGCGCACGGACCCCGACGAGAGCCAGCTCGCCGAGCTTCACATAATCTCCGGCCTCTGAAGCGAGCAGCAGCTCAAGCCTCTTGATACTTACCCGCAAATCTGTTCTACGACATCGCTTAGCAGCTACGCTAGCGTGGTGTCCCGCCAATTGCATCTTATCAGAATAAATTCAAGTTTCTTTCGTAAACGACTAGTATACTTTGCGCCTGACCTACACACAAGAGAGAGAGAGAGAGAGAGAAAAGAGGAAGCATCGAACACCGTCAGGAGATCGGACTGATCCGGACCGCTCGCCTGACCTGAAGTCGCACGCACGCCTGCACGAGACGCGCCGCCGGATCGTCGCAGCCTTCAGCCCCGCGCTTCGCTATTCTGCGCGCCAACAGCACAACCCGGATATATCTATTACTGTTTCAAAATGATTTATACTATCTATCCATTTGTGATTACAAGTCATTGTAATAAAATAATCTGGTTTACCATGTTTTTGTACTAATGTCATTGAATCTAAAAAATTTTGTTTGAATGCTCGAGGACTTCATTTTTCCTATTCTTACATTTTCTTGATCATCTCATCTCATCTCATCTTTTTCATTTATGTAATCTATTACGCCTTTGTATAAATCTGTTCTGAATAAATGTTGATTGTTCTAATAGTAACGTTTTAAGAAATTTTAGAGAATATATTTTGAATATCAAATTCAAATATTTGAATTTTTTACATTATTCAAATATTTGAGTAATGTAAAAACTGTGAAACGTCAAATTACAAAAAGATCAAAAAGTACCGAAATTGAAGAACACAGAAACAAATCAGTTTACATAATATTTAAGATATCTGACAGGAAATATTAAAGACATTAATAATAGATGAGTAAAGACACAAGAGAGTGTAATTCAATTTCTACTCTTAAAAATTATTTTAAAGAATTTTAAATAAACACGAAAGGAAAATTTTATTTAGTACAGTTTTAGAACATGCATTGTACAGTTAATTTTTTAATCAAATTTTATTATTTATTTTTTTTTTAATATTATTCAAACATTAAAATTCATATTTACTAGAACGATTAATAATTTTATTTAAATAATACCAATATTACAAAAATCTTACATTAGTATTTATTTATAATATGTAATTCATAGTTATCATATATAATATTTCACAAAATAATTTTAAAATAATACTAACACAGCAATATAACTGAACAAACCTTAGCCACTAATTCATATTTTATATTATATACTTTCCATAATAATAATAACGAAATTAGCCGAGCAAGCACTAGCGAGCGAGAAATTCTTGCTGGTAAAATAAACTATAGCACGAACTTTTTGATAAAATCCTAGGACTCCTGGACTAGTTGTCTTCTGAGAATGAAGGAACAGCCACCTCCCCTGGTTGGACTCGTACGATGGACTTTGCATTGTTAAAATAAAACGGTAAAATAATTAGTTTTTAGAAATAAAATAGAATAGAATATTAAAATATAGAATAGAATAAAATAACCGGCTATCTATTATTATTAAATGTAAAAAATTTTTGCACGTGTAGCTTTAGCTTTATTATATAGGTTATAAAACTAACATATCGAAGTAATTAAATAAAAGCATAAAAAATAAAATATATACTTTTTTCTCGCATGAAAAAGACTTTGCGTAAATATAAATATTATTTACAACTTACCTTTTGCGGATTGCGTAAATAGAGGCAGATTGAATATCAGAGGCACTGAAGCTGATCTGGCCACTCACTTTGCTGATCAATCGATGTGTGGGGACACCGCGCGCAAGGCGGCAGCACCTCTCGATGAGAGAGAGTAGGAGAGAGACAAAGCAGCTCGAGCGTCGAGCCCACCCCGCTTCCCCCTGCGCGTTAGTCCACGCTGAGAGACTGAGCGCTACGCACACCACTGGCAGCCACAGACAGTACAATAAACCTATACGTACAAACTAACACATGTTTCTATCACCCGGAACGCCAAGCCGTCCTACGCATCCCGTCCGCCCCCTTCACGGGTGACCATCGACGTCTCGTCCGGAGGAGCATCAATACCCTTGACGAGCACAAGGACACACAGAGGAGCAACAGGCAGTACAAGCGTCTTGCACCAAAAGCACAGATGCGCACATGCCAAACGACGCTACGGACGCACAAGCCGCCGAGAAAAACTACTCTAGAGTGCCTCCAGAGAAGCCACTTCACATTCTAGAGTGTCTCTAGAGAAGTTTTGTCGCCCCACGCTACAAGGAACAGCAGGACGCGACGACGTAGACGCCAACTCTCAGCACTCCGAGACAAAGCTACATCATCGTCAGGACCCGGGGAGGAAGGACTCCACGAACACCTCGTCGAAACTGACTCGTGCAGGCACGCCGGCGAGTCAGTTCTTACCGTGGTGCGTGCCTGCTCACACCGGTGAGTCAGTTCTTAACGTGGTGCGTGCAGGCACGCCGGCGCACACACGCAATCATCTCCGATGCCATACGAGGAACAATGCCGTTTGCCGCACAGCAGCAACACAGCAGCAGCTTCTACCCCGGAACTTCAGCATCAGCATCGCTACGTAGCAGCAACAACAGCACAGCAGCATCCTCCGTAACAACAACAGCGCAGCAGCAGCCCATACAACAACACAGCACAACATTGCTCACACGGCCGTTTCTTCGTCAGCACAGCAACATTGACAGCACAGCCGAGACGTCTCTTCCATAAGCAGCCAGCCCGTCAACGACGCGAATATTGAATAGCTCTAAGATAAATAATTTTCCGTAACAAGACGAACATCGTCAGTGCCCTTGCGTTCAAAGGTTTTTCACGCGTTTTCAACGCATGTACGCAACTTTTTGTCTAAACACGAGTGCCGCGCCAAATTTTTTAATACATAAACGTACAACCCGGGAAAAATTTTCGAATGCTCGGCTAAGCTTCACGAGTCTCCGAAAGACACGTAAGCCATAAATTGCCTCGCCGGGGAAAATTTTCTTGAATATCTGTTTTACGGCCGCCGGCCCCCGCTGGCACAGCCGTTATAAATTTTTCGCCGGGGAAAATTTTTCCGAACATCAGTTTTACGACCGCCGACCCTTTCAGGCACAACCGTTATAAAATCCCGAAAATCTTAATTACCCTACCCGAGGCGAGACAACTAACAATTGAAATTTCCAAGCAGAGAACCGACAGCAATTCAATCACGGGCGACCGTTTTTCAAAGTAAACAACTAGTCTCTCTACTTAGCGAGTGACACACAAACTATTTTTTTTTCTCCGCGCATAAACACAATTTGCGCTCAAATTAAAATTTTTCACAAAAACTTCACGTCAACCGCACAGCTTAATCCCTAGACCACGACAAATAATATAATAATAATAATAATAATATAATAATAGCTTAATCCCTCGAATTTTATAACTATTTTCTAAATATATTTTAACAACTTCAAAATAAAGTCGATTTTGAAATTTTTTTCACAATTATATTTAGCATAATCGCGCGAAATTCGAGGCATCAGTTTCGTTGCTAAGGGACTTCTTCAATTTTTTCCTACTCAACATTCTAGTAAAATCACTGCGATTTATTATTAGTTTGCATAAGTTCTTAAACGTATACTTACTTATCATTTAAGCGAGTCACTTGTAAATATTGTAAAAAAATATAATAACAATAGAGATAAGACCGATACCCATATAACCTTCACGTCACAAAAAACTCCTTTTCGAAACCCTGCACATATATATACCCTTAACTGCCCTCAGCGCCAGGGACACCGTCCCCTGCGACAGTTGTCCACTCCTGGAGGTGCAGCCCAGCACAGCCGTTCTCCACACAACCGTGGCCACGACTTGCGAGCGACGCAAACGCGAGTTCGCCTCTCCCTCTCTCAAAACCCTCAAACAACAACTTCCGCCTACCATAACCTCTTTCTTCCAACCTACCTCACCACTCAAGGGCGAGATGACGAACACTCAAATAAGTCAAGAAGAATACACAGATCCAACCACAGCCACTACAACAGCTAGCCTAACGACATCGTCAATTCAAACAGCAAGAGAACCACCTCAACTGCAACACTAACATCAAACATTCCGTCAACAACTACACCACATTACCGAGTTGCTGTGGCACCGCCTCCAGCACCTACGGCCCTGCAATACGTCCATTCGAACAACAACCGCAGACGATTCAATCGAAGCTCGTCTAGCGGCAACAGAAGGCTTAACCCAGTTTCATTCACAGCAGCAGAAGCAGGGAGCACTCTAAGATCAGATTCATCAGCGACGGTCGACAACACAACCATCAACGCAAGCAGTCTAAAAGCAAGAGCAGAGCTTCAACCCCCGTGCAGCCTTGCAAAAACAACAGCAAGCACACGAGATGTTTCTACCAGCGGCGATTCGACGCAGACGCCACAATCTGCAAGCTCCCTTGCGACTGAACAGCTCAAGACCTGCAACCACCAGCAACTGCAGCCGATTCAATCGAACCACGGCTAGCGGCATCCAAAGAATAGCAGATCGACACGACCGTCAAAGCTCAACATATTCATTCACAATTACAGAACCACATGACATCTGCCAGACGTCGGTCACACGCACAGGCGCTTCTAGAACTTCACAGCTATCGACATCCACACAGGCTTCAGGATAGAGTTCGAAGGCTTCTAGACGCCTTTTCCCTCATTCTCTCATCTTCCTTTCTCAGAACTCATTTCCATATTTCTCCTTGTAAATAATAAGGATTCAAACATTTTTGTACATATTGTAAAAAAAACACGCTGTAATTTTATACCATAATTTTACACTTGTCTACATCCTTTATTATGCGAACCAGAGTCTACTAGACTTAAGCAGACATTATCATATAGACTGTTAACTAATTATAAGTACTCGCATCAAGGCGAACTACACAGCTTAGCGATTTGTACAACAATCTCACTTCGTAAAACAAACTCTGTACCAATATCTACAAAACTTTGTAAAACTTGTAATAATCATGACTAACCGCTGTAAAATCAACTCGTAACATTCCTGACCAAACTCTGTAAAACTAACTTGTAACAAGCCCAACAAAACTTTGCAAAATACTACTCAACAATTTCAACAAAACTGTGTTAAACCAACTTCGCAACAATTTCGACAAAACTTTGTAAACTTCGCAGCAACTCAGACAAAACTTTGTAAAACCAAGCTTGTATCAACTTCGACAAACTATGTAAACCAATCTTGTATCGACTGCCGTCAAACTTATAACCCCTAATTACTACTAGAATCATCCCGAAAATCTGGCGAACTCTCTCTCTCAAAACTTTCAACCCAACTAAACTCTTGCAAAACCTTCAATTCACTTTGAAAGTAAATTCACATCATGGAGTCAGATAACTAAAACTACATACTTCTGTAAAACCTCAATTCATTTTCAAACTAAAATCACATCATGGAGTCAGATAGAGCAAGACTAAACAACTTAGCAAGCAACTTATCTTAGCAACCAAGCAACTTAAGCATATAAAATCAACGAACATTCGTATCTACCAAAACTTGTACACTACAACTCTTTGTAAAATTTCATGTAACTCACTGCCAGTGGTCCACACAAACTATGTAATCCTTTTCATATTAACGCGCAGCAACCTTAGAATCACCCTTGAATTCAATCATTGAGTCAGAAAAACACAATCAGTCAATCATTCAAGTCACGTATTAGAGTCACAGCAACCACACAATTTCCCGGTTTTTTCCTTTTTTTTCTCAAAAAAGAAAAGAAAAAAATTTCGAGGAGACTAGTGTGAGGACACCGCCCGCACGGCGGCAGCACCTCTCGATGAGAGAGACAGAGCAGCTCGAGGGTCGAGCCCGCCCCGCTTCCCCCTGCGCGTTAGTCCACGCTGCGAGCCCGAGCGCTACGCACACCACTGGCAGCCACAGACAGTACAATAAACCTATACGTACAAACTAACACATCGTTCTATCACCCGGAACGCCAAGCCGTCCTACGCATCACGTCCCTCCCCCCTTCAGATGCACAAGTCGAATCTAATGGTCGAAGTATATCTATGACGTCTTGTGACCGTCATTAAACTGAGATATGGCTCTAGACGTCTCTAGACCAGACTCCACGCATACGACAACACGAGCCAATTACAAACAGTCTTCAGATGCTTCACAACATCCGGCCATGAATTTTTTATAGGGGGACATAAAATTTAAAATATAGAATTTTGTCTACTACTAATGGAAAAATTTTAGTTATTGCTTTTAAAAACAAGAAACTTATGAAACCTTACAAAGGAGTTGTTATAGAAGGGCAACTCAAGGAAATTCAGAAGCATGAAATTTTAATACGAGCTGCATTAATACTGCGTCAAAGTGTACAGAAAATTGAGTTCGAAAAATTACCAGATCAAGTAAACTCCGTACATTTAATGAAAGGTGAATGTAAGATTCCCGAATAGTCCAGAAGTCCTAGAATTTTTTCAAAAAGTTCACGCAAGAGTTTATTTTCCCTGCAAGAATCGTTCCCCATATACTAGCGACAGAATTCCTTATTTTATCGTCTCTCCATAGATTATCGAGAAAAATATCGCCAGTAATCCCGTTACCTGGCGACGGTTGCTGGGTACGCTATGCCGAACTCATCGTCAACGATATATGTAAAGGTTAAAATGTTTTGAAAATAACGATGATTCAACTAATTTATAATTAATTATTATTAAAAAACATTATATTTTTACTAAAAGTACACAAAGCATAGATATTATCGGTATGTTATCGGGAACAATTCTACCAGGGATATGATCTAAACGATATTATCGACAGTTCATCACTACATTGTATCGCGACAAAATATGCCGAGCTGCAAGTTTTCAATTCTATAACTTATAGGCTATTTTCTGCAAGGGTTATCGTTGAAATATGCTGGTAGCCACTTACTAAAAATAACCCTAAAGTCTCGACTTCGGACCAGATCGGGAACATTGTCATTATTGCAAAATAAGTTACAAAAATACATTTTTATTTTAGTTTTTCTTGAATAACTTTTTTATAACTCAATTTATGCAAAAAAGGTAGAGACAAAAGTTGATCAGAATTGAATTTCCTGTAAGATACATGTATTCCTAAATGCAAAATTAATATTCTTCCTAGCTAAATTGTTAAATAAAACATTTTTTTTCAATTTTCTTATTGCGATGGTTTTTACAAAAAATGATATTTATTTATCAGATTAGCCCTCAAAGATGAGTATGAGTACAGATTACGTAAAAATTGAAGCCCGATATCTCAAAATGGCGTCTTATTCCAAAATTCTTTACCCGAAAAGTTCAAATTGATGTCCAATTCGATCCAGGAACGATAACAGAACCCAACTACATTTAATCGGCAGCTTATGACGTAATTAACAAACGCTAAAAAGAAATTTTTTTAATATTAATATTTAACAACATTTTTCATAAAAAACTATTTTTATTTCGGCCAATTTTTGAGTTAGAGAACCGCGGCAAAGTGCATCATAAAATACGTTAAAAACCATGAATTTTCATATAAACTTTGTCAAGATCGAACCAATAGGAACAGAGATAAACAATTTTTTTTTTATATTTCTAGTTAAAAATTAGCACACAGCTTGTTAAAATTATACATTAAATGTTTACATTTTACTCCATAGATCCTTATCGTTTAGTTCACCTAAAATGACCGGGGAACAATGTGAGTTCAGCGCGTGCGGCTACTTCGACCGGGCGGCGCGGTGGTGGGGGGAAAGCTGCGCGGCCGCGAAAATAATTTTTTCTACTCAGCTGTTTGTTTCAAAGTAACACAATTATACTAATTATTAACTTATTATAAGTACACGTTCTAGAATATGGATGAGCATGCTTTGTTCTTAAAAGAAGTGCATCTTCTGTTATCTAAATGGTAAAAAGAACACATGAATTGTCAAGCCCATTAGTCAAAAGTATACCATGAGAAATTTTAAGTTGATACCATTGACCAGTTTTGAAATATTAACATTTAAAAGTTTGAAAATTATAATATTCAAAACTGGTCAATGGTATCAACTTAAAATTTCTCATGTTATCCTTTTGACTGATGGGTTTGACAATTCATGTGTCCCTTTTACCTTTTAGATAGCAGAAAGTATACTTCCCTAAAAAGAAAAGTACGCTCATCTGTATTTTCGAAGCTGGTTGTACTTCGTACTCCCTGGATATTGAGAAGAACTAATTTTTCATTAAGTAAATTAGTCACAAAGATTCCATAACAATTTTGAGGTTTATCCGCTGGACCAGATTTGAGTTCTTAAATTTTGAAAGCTTTAATATTTGATTGTTGCAAAGGTGGTCCAAAGAATAAACCTTTTAAAATTGTGATGGAATCCCTTTGATTAATTCAACCGATCACATTACCTTACCAATTAAGTATCCAACCTAGTAGCGTAGATAGCATGAAGATTTACGATTGTAATATTTTGTAATTGATTTAAATTTAAACATAAAATTTTATTACAATGCATAAAAGTTGTCAAAGTTCATATATTTAGTGAACCATTATTAAATGGACACATTGTTCTGGAATAAAAATACTTTCCACTTTCACTAAATTATTTGTCACTATTTTAAAAATATTATTTAGTTTAAATATTATAATAAAAGAATCTAATAATTTGTAATAACCACATCGACTGCAAATTCTGTAGAAACTTGCTTCGATACTTAAACGCTCAAAATACAACACTTTCACTAGCTTGTCACATGGAATAATAGAAACTTTCTTGCAAAAAAAATCATTAAATATTCTCAACACTTATCTAGCTTGTCACATTACAAGTAAATTCCTTCCTTATATAATCTGATAGTCGTATGCCTTCCAATAAAAAACCTGAAAAATTAAAGAGAAAATTTTAACAAAGACTCAGTTCACAAAAACATTCATTATATTATGTATTTATAAAAAAAGTAAAACTAAATACCTATTTAATTCTAGCTTATTAGTCATGCAAAAGTTACAAAAATCCATTTTTGTAACTTATTTTGCAATAATAACAATGTCCCCGATCTGGATCGAAGTCGAAATTTTAGGGTTATTTTTGGTAAGTTACTACCAACATATTTCAACGATAAAATAAACTCTTGCGCGAACTTTTTGATATGATGCTTTTGAACTCCCTAACTCCCGGGCTACTAGTCGCTCACTCGCATATGTGTATATGTCGAGATCATCTAAAATCCGTTTTGCTTTTAAAACGGTATATTAAGTGCGTATACACGTGTGAGTGAGCTATTAGAACATTCGTGGGACTCATTGTTGATATAAAAGTGTGGGCTATGTCTATTGTTTCCTTATTGTCGAAACAGTAACCAAGGAAGCCGGAATAATAATAGTAACCGCCGTTTTGCTTTTACTTGCATCTCCTTCCCTCGCCTGCGTTTGGTCGAAGAAAAGAACATACGATTTTTATGCTATGTACGTGCGCCTGTTCCCCTTTAAAAAAGTGATGGCCTTTGTTGTGAAGCATTTAATACAAAATTCTGATTGGTCGCTAAGTAAACATGACTATGGTTACCGTGATTCATAGTTCATGACTGATATGTTTAGTGCGAACCCAAATCGCGTGCGATGTTTCCTCTTTAAAATAGCGACACTAAGAAAAATTTGATTATGGTTAACATAATTCATAGTTTATGATTGATATATTGTTAAGTCCTGACTACCTCAACTTAATGCCTATAGTCAGGATTATTTATAGCGATAAAAGTCTAGCGATTATAAGTACCTATATCTCTCAAATAAATGTATTTTCTATGAGAACATAATCGAAACTTACCTTATTTGAACCAATGTCGTTGATAATCCTTTATTATTCAAGGAGAATTGTTGAATGTCCAGTTAATGTTTTTGTTTGATAGGTGCCTTCAAAAACAATCCAATGATCTAAACGAATTACTTCAGATCTCAAGGTATAGGTTTTTAGGATTCACAGATTTTAAGATTCAGAATTAAATTATTCACCACATTAAAAATATAATATCATTTACTATATTTATTTTTCAGAAAACTCTAAAATAGTAGTACAAATATAAAATACAAAAACAAGTAATTTTCCACGATAATGAATTAAAAACTATCAAAACTCCACCAATTTTCGAACCGGCGTGGACGGAGTCGATACGAAATCTTGTCTGCCGAAATGAGAGCATTGTATCTTTTTTAAGCACTAAACTTAGTTTACAAATTCACAACATTATTGAATATTAATCATTAAACATTTTGCAATTCTACATACAATATTGCGGTTTTCCCAAAAGTATAACGCTTAGTCTGCGTTTCGCAAGCCCAGCGTCAGCTGAGCTCTTACTTTCGAAAGTGTGACAATCAACGAATCTTATGACATTGACATAATCGATGTTATGATTTGAATTTTGAAAGAATTGTTGTTTTTCCCAAATTATACATTTCCAATCATCAATCATATAGTTAAAAATTCAAAATAGATAACGTCGTAGGACGTTACAATATATATGGAGCCCAAAATAAAAATTGGACGCTCACTAGTTCTCTATCTCTCTTGAATTCATGCTACCGTTAGTGCGCGCGCATACACACTCACTCGCTTTCAAATATGTCATTTCACCGCTCGCTACGTCGCTGCGCGGTCGCGTGCCATGCGCTCAGCGCTCTCGCTTTCGCCTCGTTACTTTCCGCGGTGTCATGGTGGCTGCTAGCTCACTCTCGCAAGTTCAACTGTGATATCACGGAGGTGAGCGGTTTTAAACGGTCAATTCTCTCGACACCGTCGGACTGAACGTATGATCAGTCGAACTACCCGGCCATCCCTCAGTCTCTGATACTAACGACTTGCGAGTTTTTGTATCTACGAATGCTCTAGCGCTCAAGGTCTCCCGGAACAACTCGGTAGACTTTGTCCCAAACGTCGGATTAAGGGGCCTTCAGCCTCTCTAGTTCGCACGCCTTCCCCGAGTACAGCGACAACGCGTGCGCATGCTCTCTGGTGAGTTTCACAGCAAGAATTGAGTCCCGTGACAGTGGTCTGAAGGGCAGCGGCAGCTCCGCAACTAGTGTAAGCAGTAGAAATGTCTACAGCGAACTGCGAAGCCACTCGTTCACGAGGCGCCAACAACACCACCACCTGGTGAAGTCGCTCCGTTCATGCGAGTCCCCCTGAAGCTCCAGGACGTCCCGGTTACTGTCATTCGCAGATGATGCCCCTCCAGTTGTATGATAAGTCCACTCTGAAACTCCCGCTACCTTACCGGATGAAGCATTGAATCATGACATATTAAGCCTCCACCTCAACTCGGACGGAATCGTGATGAACGACGCAGTGCAAGTCGAGCATAACCAATAAAGATCCTACACCGTCGGCGATGTTATCGAGAACTGACGCACAAACGTGTGCCTCGTTCACAAAGCCCTTAGCCGATACAGTCTTCACACGTTGTCTCCTCTCTCTCTCTCTCCCGAGGAAGATCAAAAAGTTACGATATGAAAATTGTTATTTCTACTTGCAAACCTGGATCACACTTAATTTTTTAAATGTTTATGAAAATAGCCAGAGTTATTTTAAAATCAACATTTTTATCATTGATATTTGTATGTAATGCTTAATTAACAAATTAGAACCAAAAATAACAATTTTCACGTCGTAGCTTTTCTAGTTATGTACGTTATAACGTTGGTTTATCATGGCATCGCTAACGTTATATTTTGGCCTTATTCGGTTTGCACGAGCAAGCATAGGCGCAGAATTCATGGACACAAAAGTATCCTATGTCAAGAATTCTACGGCTATCAGCACGTTCCCCGCCGTCGAGAGGGGGCGGTATATGCACTGCCGACGCTGCACTCTCTTGGCTGTATTGTTTCCAGGGCCCATAGCGTCCCATTGGTAAGACAGTAAAAGCCAAGTGAGAGCAGTAGAGAAGAGTGCGTGTTAATTAAAAGAGGGGAAGCCCAGAACGTTCCCGTAGGCACAATTAGCAAAAGCACGTGCTACTCTGTAGAGATCCACCGACAAGTTCGAACCTTCTCACAGATTTTTTCATAGATATTCGAATAATTTTCATATACATTTTTGTTTAGTCGTAGTGTTTACACTTCAGGCTTCATCATGTATTTATCCGCGTGGTGACCAATTCTCATTTGTTTTTACCACGAGAATTTATATATTTAAATTTGGAATAAATAAAACCTCGCTAGGTGACACTCTTTGGTCCAAAATTTTGGTCTATATTTTATTGGCTGTTGCCTTGGCCTTGACATTTGACCAAGGTAAGACTTCAAGTAAATTATACACATTCAATTCTCCCGAGAAAAGAGTTTGCTGGAAACGCGACGCGTGGAGTGACCGTCAGCGCGCAGGTACACGTCCCTACCTGCGGAGCTTAAACTCGGAGAGTTTACTCATATTGATTACTCTGTAGTTTTAGCATTTGTAGTAATGGCGAATTCGAACAATTCTGCTCCTTTAGTTTATTTATTTTTCTCACGCGTGGGCTTAAAAATCCTCACCTGAGAAAAAGATTTGATTGTTAATTTCAATTTTTATGTCGTTCTATTATATGTTATATTTGAAATAATTAATTAATTAAATTTCACTACACACAAAACACTCCTTACGTGGAAAAGATAGTTTTATCCGATACTCATGACGCCACAATTGTTCTTTGTTTAAAGTAGAGTTTGTGCGCATCTTTTGGTTTTAAATTAATCTTATCTTTTTTAACCACTTGATCGGCTCTTTTGGGGTTCATCTTGAAAGGTGGAGACTGAGTGTTAATAATAAATCATAGTGAAGAAAAAGTGTAGCTATTTTTCTTTCTCTAAATTTTGATTGCATGATAATTGCATACACGTGCATGAATTTTTGATGGAGATCGTAAGCAAAGAATTGATGAAGTGATCATTGGAAACGGTAACTGTATTATCAGATGTTTGCAAAAATGTTATCCATCTAAAATATCAGTACTATTAGGTTAATAGATAGATATACACAATATTTTTCATTCTTAGAATGTATATTCATAACTCCTTCCAAAATGTATTAGAACAGTTTGATACACTGAGATGAACGGTCAATCGCTACGTTAACACTCGGGACAAGAATTACTTGCGACGGAGAATCCGTCGTAAGGAAAGCTGAGTGACTCTCCTGCAGGCACCCGAAACCGAGCAGAGGAATATGCTCTAATGGCAACGGGTGCTTACAGGAGAGAACAGCTGAGCCATAGCCAGGCGCCGGCACTGAGCCGCGCCGTAGGAGAGAGAGAGAGAGGGAGAGCGCACGAGAGCAGCAGCCAGCCGAGTCGCCGCCGTGACGTCACGGCCGTCGAGCAGCGAGAGAGCGCGCGAGGAGTAGGAGCGCCGCTGACTACCACACGCGGCCGCGCGCGGCGCGCAGAGCCAGCAGGCACACCACTGGGCCGCAGCCGCCGCCATGGCACCGCCGAGGAGCACGAGGCGACGGCGAACGCAGCCAGCGCATGGCGCTACAGCGAGCGGCGCGACGAGCGGCTGAGCCGCGTACACTGTAGAGAGCGAGCGCGTGCGTATGTGTGTGTGTGAGCGCGCGCAGCACGGCGCGTGCCGATGAGTATATGAGTGCGAGAGAGACAGCACGATGCCGTCGCTGAGCACGAAAGAGTGGAGGCTACCGAGTCTCGTAGTGTGTAACGGGAAATGTTATTGGCGGTCGGAGTGGAGGCGCCAGGGCTCTCCACAACGGCATTAAGCGAGCGAGTGTGCCGAAGCCAGAGTGCGAGTGAGGCGAAAATAAAGATAAGAAATTTGTAATCTGCCGCGGCTGATCACGTGACGGCTGTACATGGATGCGAGCGTGTATGTGTGAGATCGCGGGATAGAGCGCCGAAGCGAACGAGCGAGCGGGCAGTACCGATCCAACCTCCAAGTGAGCAGCATCGAGTAATTTTCCGAGAGTTTCCAGAGTTTTTTTCAGCAGCATCTATCCACCCGCGCACAACCGCGTCTCGTCCTGTATTCGCGTTCGTCGTTTCACAGAGCACGAAACAACAGCCATACGCGAGGAAGACCGCGAGCAGCGAAGTGTAGTAGAAAGTAATAAAAGAAGTTCTATTAAATCTAAGTGTTTAAATTTATATACCTAAGTTACCGGCTCAAGCGACCCGTGAGACAGAGAGTCTTCGCCGAGGCCCGAGCCTGTCAGTGAGCCCATCCGCGTCGCGTCAAGGCGCCCGCACCCCGAAAAATAACAGACGCGACGTGTAGCTCGACTCAGAACGCGGAGGGGAAGGCCCACGCGCGAGCGCGAAAAACCCCGGGAGACGCACCAACGTGCCTCTCTCCTCTCGCCCGCCGCAGCCACCTGCCCGGCCGTCTCACATACTATAATAAACCTCTATCTGTATCATCAGGCCAACGACAATTGCCACAACTATTTTATTCATTATATTAACTGAACAGCTGTTATTCAGAAAAGATCATCGTTGACTTGAAATACGCATTATTGAAGAATGAAAATAATAAAACTATGATGGGATTATTAGACACAGACTTTAATGGTGTACCCTTCACATACGATAGTTAGGATGAATCCCATAATTTAAAAAATTTTTTCCGGAAACAGTGATCACCGAAGCGAAAATACATATTGTGGTACATACATGTAGAATATGTGTAAACGCGTTGTATGAGTGAGCGCGATATGCACTGTAAATAACACACCGGTTCTTGCGCACCGATGCATAGTGTATACACTGTACGGTATATAGTGCAGAGTGTTAGTGCGATGCGAGAGATCAGATATGGTCAGATTAGCTAGGGCGGCTCAGCGAGCAACACGTGCTCTATATTCATGTACTTAGACTAATAAAGAGACTAATAAAACATATATTGCTACTACATGAGCGTCCTTTACATCTAATCATACGACCGGCCATCTCACTTGTAATCGAGGAGGGTGCAATTCAGAATAATAGCTAGATATGTAATAAAATTCATTGGTCTATTATATTGAATGAGTGTTCGTTTCAATGTTTAAAAAATGATATATTGAATTGTATTCATTTACGTCTCACTTATGTCTTATAATTTAAGAGCAATGTATTACCGTACAAGTGTGGCTACGATTCTCTATATATTGAATTTTATTTTGTGCTAAATTTTCAATTTCGGTGTCAACTAATTTCCAGATTATAACCTTATATCTACTTAAATTGTTACTATTATGTACCAATTCTGTCCAAGCCTTTGTACAGCCAATCTCACCACGAACCCTTGGATAACCAATCAAACCTCGGCGTAGGCGCCGTGCCCCGCTGGCATCCCCGTGATTCATTAATCACCTCCAAAAGAAAAAAGACCTCAACCTAGATTAAAAGAAAACCGAAAATTTGCCTAAAACTGCATCAATCGACGGACGCAAATTCCAAAATAAAATCAATTATGTTTGCAGTTATTTATCATTTTTTTACTGAAAGTCAGGAGCTTGAGTGACTAGAGACGATAGTGCCCTGAACTGACGATGCAGCGACCTCCTTACAAGGCAGAGCTACTAGCTAAGCCTACTGCTAAGAGCAGAGTAATAAACCTGCCTCGTACCCTTTGGTTAACCCCTCATTCCTTCACAAACCTAATAAACATGTTGAATAAAATGGGGAAAAAATAAAATATTTTTATTGTTTTTTACTTTTATCTTGTAAGTACCTCCAATGTATTCAAAAAATATTTCTTTTGGACACTTATGACATCCTGCGTATTTTTAAAATTTTTGAAAAAAAAATAAATGTAAAATTATATTTCCCCCACACTTCCTTGACTCGGTAGAATTGTCAATTATTCTTATTTGGGTACGCCAAAAGATGGGTAAAACTACTAACTATTGACCCTCATTAGAACGCTCTAACGTTTACACGTGCAGGGAAACGTTAGAAAAAAAATTTGTACTCTCAATTTTGAAATAGATAATTTTTGAATAACTACATTCTCAGAAAAATACAAAACGCTTTCGCTAGGTAAAGATAGAAAATTGCACGGCTCGCTAATGCTAATAATCACAATAAATTAATATTTTAAATTGTATACGATTACGTTTATTGAAATTCTTTATAAAGAATAAACTTACAAAACAGTTGTCTCTGATTTTTACAATAAAAACCAATTGAAATCATCAATATTTTGAAGTAAAAATGCAGAATTAATATACTTCCCTAATGTTTAATATAAAGGCGATATTATAATATTAAAAAAGTTTTAGTAATATGATAAACCAGTTATCTTAATGCAATTTAATTTTATTGATTTTAGGTATCTTTGCTTACAAAATAAGGACACAGCTAACGAAGCTTTTAAATCTTTTATTGATCAACATCCGAAAATTACAAGAGGTCCGCCATTTTTTCTGCCTCTGTTAAATTTTACCTACTTTCTTTTAAAAATTATAGATTTGTAAGTATTAACATACTTAGTACTTTTTTAATGTTTTTTAATTTGTATTGAAAGATATATATTGAATTACAGAGGAAAAATTTCTATGTTCAATACTCTATGTGATCAATATCTAACAAGTTTATCTAAGGATCCTTGTTTCTTGCAATATCTTGAAAAGATTGGTCATCTGTTCTTTAATATCCAATCGTCTCAAACATATAACAGAAGAGGATTATTAAGTTCGCTTTTACAATCATTTTTTAATGATTTTGATGAAGAGGATAACATTGATCATAAAAGTGTAACTTCGAAAGCGATAACACCTGCAGAACTTGATTAATTAAACATTGTAAAATAATTAAAATGATGGTTTCTCGGAATTAAGTACTTTAACATTTTCAGAAAATATACGTACAATTTTTTTTGCTTGCACGATATACTTTTATGCATTTGTAAGGACCGTATTTATAAATAGGTACATAGCGATACGCAGATTTGATTTTATGTTTTATTAAAGGACCTAGCCTCGACTCGTGAGTCTTATGTTCTTAAATTGCCATTTACTTTATTAAGTTCATCATTTAAGAATCATTCCGCATAGTACTGCAACAGTGTTACAATACACTGCACTCCACAGGCTTTTGCGATTGGAAGAGAAAAATGGGACTATGATGGGACAACTTTTATCACGCAGGACCATTTCGAATATTAGATAGGGCAAGTTCTGTGTCCCGTGATGTCCTGAATGAACGTCTTGATATTGGGGCAAGTACCGATGTCCCCTACAATGTTATAAAGGGACAGTTGGCGATTTTGGAAAAATTAGATCCCGTCCAATACTTTTCTTATATACCGATGAGACAAATTTGTATTTGTCCTTCCCTTACCTCTTTTGTCCCGTCTCAGACTCTCCGGTCCTTCTTTATCTCATCTATTCCTCTATTATTAGTACGTTAGACTGTTATTGGGTTATTTATAAATAAATATATTTTACACATTGTAAAGTATATTTTTTTTGTTTATTAAGACAATCAACTCTCTTACAGTCGTTTTCTTATATCTGATTATCTAATCTAGTATTTATAGATAGTTACCTACTAACCTGGAGTACGTCGAATACTTGCGTTTACAGAATTCTTAGTCTAACTTTAGTCCTAATTAAGCTATGACCGTAAAGTCTCTATCACCATATTTATTGGCGGTCCCTATCTAGCAACAGTTTTTACCAGTAGAGCCATCGTAGCTGAGTATTCAAATAAGGGATTAACTGCTTAGTCTGGACTTACTCTTTTCAATACCCAGCAAGATTACTCAACTTTTCTAAGGTTGAACCCTCGTAGCCGAATATTGCAAGATAGGTTCCAAGTTAAACAAATGCTCCACGCATTTACTGAACTATATATTTTATATATCTTACTATATTATATAGTTGTTTTGGGCTGAGGTGGAATTTGCCCCCTCCCCCCTCCCTCCCCCTCATACCCCCCTCTACCCCCCCCCTCAAAATAACCAAGAAACGATTCAAAAGTTTGGTTATTATTATGGTTTCCCCCCCCCCCTCATCGCCCCCTAACGACCCCCCCCCCCTCTGCCCCCTCATTCCTTAGAATATTAACATTTATAATAATTTAATAGAACGTATTGATTATTATTGGAGAAGAAAGACATCATTGGAAATTGGGACAATCGTCAGAATGTTATTGATGTTGGAGATAGGTAGACATTTTGAAAAAGGTGCTAGGTGTGCATGAAAATCATGTGTGAAATTGTTGCTATAAATTATATCAAAACATTACTAAAATATAAAGTTAAAAACTGAAGCAATGGGGGTTGTTGAACAGAGCGAGGTGGAACACCCCTTCTACCCCCCCCCCCCCATATATATGTATAAGGCATTACGTCCTTATATATAGAAGTAACTATTTGTAATCATCTAACTTCAAATTATGCGCGAAATACTTTATTTATTCGCCCGGTATCCCGGACCATATAAAATCAAAATGTAATTTATATTAAAATCTCTCGCCTCTTTCTATTCTCCGTTGCGTGGAGGCGAGGGGCGTTTCAACCCCTTGAACTTTTGCGTGATGCATCGAATACTACTCGCCTTTTTGTCGTTAAGCTTGTGTTTTTAAATACAGCGTGATGCGATAAAAAGAAACCGTCGTTATCGCAAGACGTTTGCCTTGTCATATGGCCAAGATTTTCATATTCAGCCATGAATGCTTTATATTGTTTCTGTAAATCGTCGTTGGAGCGGGTTTTCGACTTTATTTTGCTTAAATAGTAGCTACACTGTATATTTGCCAGAATCTACATTGCCCGTAGTATTTTCTAGAAAGTGATTCTCACACGCTTACTCCTCGTATGACAGACTCTTTTCTTTAGAAATTTCGTCTATTTCCCAGAATTTGGAAATATTGTGATTTAACGTTTCGATTGAGATGAAGTTGCAAATCAAAGAGTTATTTTTAGATTTCGAAGGAACATTACCGGCAACAATCCAACCGAATTCCGTATTTTGCATTACACCGCCGTGATTATTTATTGTTAGTTGATTCTTGATACGAATTTTGCCTTTATAACCTTTTTATAATATGTGACAGTATCATTGATACCGGTGATTGCCACGTTTATGCGTCGCGGCAGTTTCAACTTGAAACTAATAGCATGAATCTAATAGCATGCGTGCAGTATGGTGATTTCCGTCGCGATCTAAGAAATTAATCTTTGCTGTAGATAATAGCATTTAATTCGAACATACGGAAATCAAGAAAGCGAGATTTGATTTTAAGCTAGTTTCTTGGCTATCCGTTGCCTGATTATTGGATGAGTCCTTGTGCAATGAGGTGTGATGGCGCTTGTTACACTTCTTGCATCCGTTTGCTTTACAATCTTTAAGCGCGTGGTTGGCTCGGAGACAGTTAAAGCATAGCTTATTGTCTTTGATTAGCTTTTCTCGATTCTCCATGCTGCAGTTGACGAGCCTTTCACAGTCTTGCGTAAACTGCTCCGATTTGCATAAGTGGCAATGTGGCGGTCTATTGTTTACGCGAGCAGAATAAGATCGTTGGAATCGCGATTTGTTTGCTTGGGACGTGGCATTTGATGGGGTCTGTGCCTTGTCCGCGTGAGATGACTTGGTATCCTCCAAGACTCTTTGACGCACATACAGAAATTCGATTAGCGCTTCCATTGTGGGAATCTTATTATCGCAGAGCGTCTCCTTCCATCTAAGCCGTTGTTCGATATCTAGCTTTGAAACTATTCCGTTGATGGGAAAGATCTCGAGAAAGGATTTTTGCAATGCTTCTAAAGCGCGATAGTGTTTTCGAGCGAGGTCCGAAAGTTCACCGACGGATTGAGCGGTCGCTTTATTACATACTGAGAGTTCAAAAAGGGCCTTCAGATGCTTCATTAGCAATGCGTTAGATGTTGACGTTGGCTTTTGCCTCGATGTGTTGTCTGGGTTGTTGGCGCTATATACAACATTGCTCCTGCTCACGTCGTCCAGCTGCGTTGATAAGGTGACTCGCACTGCTTCTCTGGAGCTCCGAGTGTGATAGCTTGTTATTAATATGACTCGAGACGCCTTGAACGTTCTACGTGTCGCTTGCTCTATATATCCGGTAACCCGTAATGCTAGCTTTGATAACGGTAACCATCTTACTAAGTATTGTGCGGTGGTGATGCTTCTTGGATCAATGACACCAGTTTCACTCGTTGATGAGATGCACTTTATGTTTTTCATCAATTATTTGTGGAATTTCAAACCACGAAACGCGAGTAGCTCTATTCAGCAAAAGGACCTAATGTACGAGAAAGTTATAGATATAGCTACAACAAGAGAAGCAGCTTTGATGAACGCGGACAAAACGACAGCAACGACAGGGTAACACTTAAAACAATGCAAATAAATCTAACGCGAATGATTCACAAAAAGGTACTAAAATATATTTATGTTGCGGTATAAAAAACGGGCATGATACAAAAGATTGTAAAATGCGAAACAAAACTTGCAATTTTTGTGACAAAGTAGGACATTTGGAAAAAGCATACATTAAAAAACATGGTAAAGGTCATTTTTTCAAAAACAATGATTCAAAAAATAAACAACCAGGCAAAAAAATGCATCACGTAAATTCACGGGATGATGAAAACAATGACAGCGAACAGGCTGATATAGATCGCGAATTTTCCTCGATTTTAGCAGAGCACGATTGTAATAAAATAAGAGCCAATCCATTATTTGAAACTTTAATAATTAACAATGTTGAAATTAAAATGAAAATAGATACTCGCACATATGTAACAATTATGTCAGAGCGTGATATGCAAAAATTTTTTTCTAACATCACACTTCAAAAAAGCGATTTACGATTAAGTACATATGGTAGCGTACCATTAAATCCGAAAGGAATGTTAAAAAATTTGAAATTAAATAAACAAAGTAAAACGACTTGACATATACATAACCGAAGGACAAAGTAATGAAATTCGAAAATTAATGTTAGAAAAATTTCCTATGCTTTTTGCAAACACGCAAGGATGCTACACGGGTAGAAAAATACATTTAATTTTTAAAGACGGTGCAAAGCCAATTCAATTGAAAGTACATCATGCAGCTTTTGCATTACAACCTAAAATTTCTAACGAAATACAACGTTTAATTAAACTCGAAAATTTGGAACCAGTTTCATGTAGCTCATGTGCAACACCGATTATTCCAGTATTGAAAAGCAACGGTGAAATTAGAATTTGCGGTAACTTTAAGCTTATGGTTAATCCACAATTAATTATTAAATGGTACCCTATACCGAAAAAAGAGAAAATTTTCAATACGTTGAGAGTAGGTAAACGGTGGTCACAAATAGATTTAAAACACGCATTTATGCAGTTTGAATTGGATGACGAATCCAAAAACGCATTAACAATTATTACGCACGAGGGATTATTTAGATACATTAAACTCGGTGAAGGAATACATCAAATCTGGGAGAATGTCAAGATATTTTAGTGGATACTTTGAACGGTATAAATAATACAGAAATTTATATTGACAATATTTACTGTACTGCGGATACAGAAGATGAACACATTGAAATTCACAGGATTACGCATTAATCTAGATAAATGCGATTTTTTCAAAGAAAAAATTGAAATTTTAGGTTAGACTATAGATCAAGATGGTTAAAAACCGAGCGCGAGACACACTCTAAGCAGCACAGCGGTGCTCGCGCAGCGGCACATAGGTATGAGTGTATACATTATATGGTCAATAGTGTAGTGTCAGAGCGACGCGAGAGACTATGGTATAGTAAGCAGATAAGCCAGGACGGCTCAGCGAGCAACACGTGCTCTGCATAGTCTTACACATCAATAAACAGTTAGCATATTATTAGTTAACAAGAGCGTCCTTTATTTAACACTCCCGGCCATCTCACAAACATCACAAATATAAACATTCAAAACAATTGTGTTATTTTAGCACCTCACAATGCAGACATATATCATGTAATAATAAAATATTAAATTTACTTAATGGAAAAGTAACATATTATAGTGTTGATTATGCTACACATAAAGGCGTAGATCAAACTGATGAAAACATTCATTTAAATTTTCCGCCGGAAACGTTAAATGCAATTAATGAAGGTTTACCACTTCATAAATTAAATTTAAAAATTAATACAATTGTAATGTTAATACGAAATTTAAGTGTTAGTGATGGTTTTTGTAATGGGACACGTTTAAGAATTACAAAACTTTTTAAATATAATATTGAAGCCCAAATTCTAACAGGAGGTCAAAGTGGTATTAATACCAAGAAGAACTTTAAATACAGGAGAATCATCTTTTTAACCTTTTGTACTATACAGAAAACAATTTCCATTAGTTTTAGCTTTTGCAATGACTATTAATAAATCTCAACGACAAAGTTTTGATTCTGTAGGAATTTATATTAGAAGACCCTTGTTTTTACATGGACAATTGTACGTAGCTTTATCTCGATGCAAAAATCCACAAAACGTTTATATACAAAATGAATTATCAAACAATGAAGAAATTGAAAATATTGTTTGGAATGAAATATTTTAACATAAATCATTTTCAATATATTAATCTACATATTTTTGCAGTTGACGAAAAAGAAGTTTGACTTCAATTTATTCAACTATGGAATGAGATTCAAGCACTGGTTCGTATGTCGAAATTGAAAACAATGAACATTTGCTATATTTAGAAGATATAAATAGACAAATAGATAATTACACAAACACTGAAACTATGTATATAAATTATATATAAATACTTGATGAACAATGACAAACTTATGAAATAAATAATTTAAATAATAAAATTAAAGAATATGAAAAAAATTACAATATTATAATAAAATCATTTGATTCTTTAGCCAAATAATATTTTATAAAACATAAAGATATTATTAAGTATCGAATAAATAATTATAATCCTTCTTTTTTCAACCATTTACAAAGAAATTAAAATTTATTGTAACGGGGCAAATTGGTCTGAGCGCGGCAACCACGGAATGTCGCCGCGTCACCGAGTCTTACCTGTAAACCTTGCAATAATGCTACCCGACGCAGCTCTTCCCGGTGATGTGCCCGAGCACCACACTTTCCGTGCATAAAATAACCTTCGGGTTCGAATATAAGAAGGACGAAGTACAAAATACAGGATGATTAACTACAGCGAAATTAGTTAGTATAAATGAGTCGAAGACTCGTATATTGTTCAAAACAAAATATATAATAATCCGCCTATACGGTTGCACACACGACAGCGGAGAGAATTTATTTACACACGCACACAATTAAGAAAGAGACTCGTCTTCGGCGATCTTATCGAGGAAACAATTCTTAATGAAATTCGACTTACAGTCGGTACGAGGTACGCGTTGCTTCCTCTGTACACTCTCACAAGCCGCTACCACCTCTCCGTCTCCGTACCGGTTATAACGTAACTCGGGCACGATGGTGGCTTTGCAGAAGGTCGAATGTAACGCGCGAAGCGCACCCCGGCGTGGTCAAATCGAATCTGGATGAGCGACGCGGGGGCCTTCTCCCACTCTTTCCAACGTGTCCCTCGTCTCCGTACAGCAACGAAGCTTGCTGCTACGTTCGTATCCTGCGACCTAACGAGCGCGCGCTATTCGAATAGCACGCTTAACCTCTCGTTACACCCCCCTTCCAGACGCTGCATAGCTTGCGAAGCAGCTCTACAAGCACGTCGCACGATCGTACATCAATCCGGGATAACATGAATAAACACGGGAAAAAGGATTAAGGAACACATGATATGAAATGAATCATGACCAATGAAATATGAAAGAAACTATTTATTCAATTAAACACACACAAAAATATCTCCTACTTCCTTGCCGTGTTTTTCAAAATTTCAGCGTGTGAGGCACGCTCCGGGCAGGTCTTGGTGTTCTTGACACCCGGGTAGCCACACACATAACATTTGGACCCTCCCAATTTCTTTTTTTGCAAGTACGCCGCGCGTACCTCCAACTTATCCTTCTCCCTCTCTTCTCTCATACGAGCTGACGAGAGTTGCTCCTTTACTTTCCTCACCCGCATCTCTTTTCTCTTCTTCCAGTTTCTCCCTCGCTAGTTGAATCGCTCGCAGGCGTTCCCCTGCCAGCTCCAGCTCCCGCTCCTCATCGCGTCGCCGCTGCGCACAAGCCTTGCAGACTCGCGCAATCGCCTGCTGCTGCTCACGACGGTTAGCGACGCGCTTAGCCAGCTTCATTACATCAGGCTGAGCGCAGCGGTCCTTACGCCGCAAAAAAACGTCGAAACGACGGAAGACGTTGGCCTCTCACTCTTCCATCTTCCTGTTCTCCGCTCTCAGCTTCGTAATTTCTTCGACTAAGTCCGACCACTCCTTCTCCTCGTCGGGCTCAGCCTCCGCAGACTCCGATTCTGCCGACAATGGCGCGAGGCTCTAAACCGTCCTCTGCACCTCCACGGGCTCCACAACTGCCTGAAGCGCCTCGGGCTGGTCTTCAGTCGATGTTGGCAACGCCAACACCGGGCCCACAGCTCCTTCCACCTCAGCTACAACAGGTGAACTTGAAGTGTTCACCTGCACCACATTTCCGACGTCTTGGACATGCTGGACCACATTGCCCAGCATGAGGGTCATGGTAACCTCACCCGAAATGTCGCCGGTGTTCAAAAAAACTTGGCCCTCTTCCATGGCCTTCTCCATCCGAAGCCTACGAGCTTCGCCCGTCTTCCGTGAAAGTTGACTTTCCTGATCGCCCATCCGAAATCTAACACACGAGAGAAAAGGAAACTAGGGTTAGGGTCATGAGATGATAATGAAAAATGAATGACTAATGATAGGTACATTACAACGCACGCCGCTGAGCACGAGTTTTTCGTAGTGATACGTTTACCACTTCTTTCGGTTTAATTTTCTTCGAACCCTTCGGACGCCCCGGTCGACGCTTGACGTCTTCTACAATCTTAATTAATTTACTCGCGTTTGACATATAGAATATTTTCGACGCTTTCCTTAAACTAGCGCATTGCTGTCCGATATTCGCCGACTTAACCTTTCTACTAAAACCATCATCATTTTCACTCACTTCAGGCGGGTCGCTCTTCGCCTCATCATCGCTATCCCCCGGTGGTCGAGTATCCTCATCTGAGCCGATGTCATCTGTCTTGTGGAAGTTCTTAAGTTCTTCTAATACTATCAAGTCTTCAACTTTTCCCTGCTCGCTCGTCAGTTCGAATGTATTCGAGCCCTTCTTAGCGGTAATGGTGTACGGACCGACAAAACGAACAACAAGTTTCGCAGCAACTCCACCCGCTGCCGATGATAACACATGACTCTTGCGAAATTGCTTGCGCTCGCTCGTGCAGCGCTAGCAGTTTAGATCGACGATTCTTCCAGTCGTACACCCCTTTTCTCTCAATAGCCTGATTATCTTCTAATCTTCTAAATGACGCAGGCATATTCAACTGCCGACCAGAATTCAAGATTGCAGGCGTCGCACAGTGGACTAATATACGATTTGTTTTGTAACAATCGTATAACTTCTGATCTAATTATCGTATCGAGACAAAAAATATTTTATATTTTAGTTATGGTGTTCAGGAATCCGGGAAAAATATGCGCTTTAACTAAAAAAGTATATAGCGTCTAGGAAAAAACGTTAAAGCTAATATTTTTTTTTTTAAATTTAGAAACTTCAATATATATGATAGAATTTTTTTTATTTTTTATTAGATAATACTTTATTTAATGTATTTTTTCCCGATAAATCTAAATTTTATAGTTAAAATTTCGTAGGATTAGTTTTTAAAGAAAAAAGTTAAAACGTTTAAAAAACTCCGTAAATCGGCTAAAAATATAAGTTATTGCTGTTTGTTGTTGTTTTTTTATATAATATAAGTTGTTTTTCTAAGTATTACCAATATACAGTAAGGTAAGTTTCTTTCTTTCAAATATTTGTAGAGGATCTATTCAGCGTAAGACTGCTATGAAATTGTGTGATAGTTTCATCTTCAATTGTAAACATATTCGCCCACATAAACATACTCTAGATATTCACCATTCTTAGTGTAAATAAGGCATTTCCGCCTTGCGGTCGTACCTAATAAAAGTGTAGATTATTCGTATTGGAAATAAATTATCAATCAAAATCTGCCGTGTTGTCAGCAAGCATATATTATGTATTAATTTTTTAAAATTTACGTATTTTATAATTTACATATTTTTTAATTAAACATAAGTCATATATATTTATTAATGTAGGATGAGTGATACCAAAAATGGTAAACGTAAAAGCAAGATAAAACCGTGTGGCCGTCCAGCGAAAATTAGTAGACAAAGTAGCAATACCGGAAGAAAACCGGTACACATTGAAGAAGCTTCGCCAAAAACCATATACAATCAAGCCAATGAAATTTTAAACAATTCTCGTTAAAATCTTGTCGTAATTGAGTTAGCTGCAAAATTAGGAAGAAAAATTTTGATTGGCGAAGATCAGAGCGGAGAAAACCAACTCGAATCGACTAAAAAAAAAAGTTTAAGGCATACAAAAGAATCTGCACTCGCTTTCTTTTTAGAGCACAATTATAGTAAAGCTGCATATAAAGGATTGGTGAAAGATTGTAATAGTAAAATATCAAAAATTTATCCTGCTTATGAGTTTGTTCAATCTGCAATGTCAGATTGTAAACCAAAAAATTATTCATTGTCTGAAACAAAAATTCAAGTTTCTCTAAAAGATATGCTGCACAAGACTGCTGAGAGATTGTGTGAGAGTTTAAGTGTCAATTGGAAAGAAGATTTTATAGCAGATGATTTTGAAATGTTTGTGACGCTAGTTTTCGACAGTTATTCGGGCCATTTAAATCCTCACCAGAATTATGAAAATACAAAGATTCAAAATTTGAATGTGCAGCAATCATTACTAGTAACAAACATGCTATTAATCAGTTTAAGATCTCGTACGAAGGATTTGTTTTGGATGAATCCAACACCACAAAGTATTCGGTTTTGTCGGCCATTAAGAATTTCTTTTGAAAAGGAGGACAATGAAATAATTGTTAATGAGCATGCTCGATTAAATAAAGAAATTGAAGATCTTCTACCATACCGATTTAAATTAATAAGTGGATAATTTATTCTAATTACGTTTATTATATCGCAAACTTTATTTGACGGAAAATGCGTGAACGGGATAGTCCGCAATTCAGCGACAAGTAAATGTCCAATGTGTTTGCAAACTGCGCATTATTTTGGAAATCTAAATAATAATTTCATTGCTAATGAGTCTGCACTGAAATTGGGACTAGGCCTTCTACATGCCGAAATAAAAGCTTTTGAGCATCTGCTTCACAATCCTACCGTTTGCCGTTCAAAACATGGGACATAAGGGAAGGACAACGAGGTATATTATAGTAAATCAATTTTCTGACAAACTAAACATTATATTATTATTTAACTTTTTTAGAAAAATTCAAGGCAAGAAAAGCTGTAGTACAAAAGAGGATTAGAGAGATACTTAGCATTAAAGTGAACCGAGTTTTGCCAACTCATGGTACACCTAATACCGGGAATATTGCTAGAAAATGCTTTCAAAACCCTGAAATATTTGCGGAAGCCTTAGAAATAGATGCGGTTTTAGTAAAAAATATTGAAATCATTTTAACAGCTTTTAAATCTAAAAAAATGCTGGAATTGCATTTATTAGAAGATTTTTGTTGGTAAACTTACTGTTTACATTACGAGTTATATTCATGGGCACGAATGAACCCTTCTTTGCACAAACTTTTGAAACATGGTTGTGAAATTGCAAGGGCATTTCCACTACCAATTGCGTATTACTCCGAAGATGCTAGCAAATCTTTTCACTAGTTGTATCGTCAAAATATGACTGCATGCTCGTCAAAATGGAAGACAAAATAGAATATTGGACGTGTTCAATCGAGCTATCTAATTATCCGATCCCTTGATTTCTCTAATATTAATAAGCGATCGCTTGAAATTATTTAAACGAAAAACTAATGAAATTTCTTCAGAGGTTAAAAGATTTATAATTAACAAAGAATTGAAGTAAGTTTATTAGGAATCATTTGTAATATAATTTTATGCCAATGTATTATTATTAATGTACTTTTTGTATTGCACTTGATATACAATTTTTATTTTATAGCTAACGTGTTAATACTATTTATATATTTATATACATATATTTGCTTTAGAAATCTGCAGGACTCAGATAATAGTGATGATGGAAATTTCAGCGATTGTGATTCTAGTGATAATTCTTCAGAAAACTATTATTAAAATTATAAAATATATATTTGTTACATTTAAAAATAAATAAATGTGTAAAGATTATTTATTACCTTCATAGGAGTCGAAAAGCCGATTTACGGAGTTTTTTAAACGTTTTTACTTTCTTCTTAAAAAAATAATCCTACGAAATTTTAACTATAAAATTTTGATTTAGCGGGAAAAAATACATTAAATGAAGTATTATCTAATAAAAAAAAAATTCTATCAAATATATTGAAGTTTCTAAATTTTAGAAAAAAATCATTAGCTTTAACGATTTTTCCTGGACGCTATATACTTTTTCAGTTAAAGCGCATATTTTTCCTGGATTCCTGAACACCTTAGCTAAAATATAAAATATTTTTTGTCTCGATACGATAATTACATCAGAAGTTATACGATTGTTACAAAACAAATCGTATATTAGTCCACTCTGCGTCGCGCCTGTCGACGCATGCACAGCCGTATTATACGAAAAAGCTATTTCGTTCAGATGCTCATCCCACGCACGATGATTTTCATTCGCATACGTGGAAATTTCACGCTTAATCGTCCTGTCACTCTTTCCACCGGATTCGCCTGCGGATGGTATGGCGGCGAAAAAGAATGTCTAATTCTTTGTGAAGCTAGGTAATCGTCAATCAACTTATTTTTTAATTCGGTGCCATTATCTGAATGAAAAACTTCTGGCGCACCGAATCGAGGAACTACTCTCTTTGAAAGCAGTCAATGTTGACTTTCCATTTGCTTTTCGTAGCGATATGCACTCGATCCAACGGGTAAAGAGATCTTGGAAAACAAGTGCATACTTATGTCCTTTTTCAGATTTTGGCATGGGGCCCATAATATCCCCAGCCACCCATTGCCATAGTCGATCCAGGGTTACTTTCTCTCCTACTAATTGTCCTTACCTCTCGCCCCCATCCTTCTCCTCGCTCCATACGCTACTTCTCTTTTTCTCTCTCCCTATATGTATATATGGATGATTCTCTGACAAATCGAGCGCGCCATTTTTTGACTTTCGCCAAAAATATTTTTAAAACATTCTTGAGTATTTTTAAAATCTATGAGTGACCCTGAATTTTTTCAGATTTTTTCCATCACTTTCATTTAAGTTACAGAGGCTCAAAGTGGGCATAGTAAGTAATTTTTGCATTTTTTGACTATTTTCGTTCATTTGTAGCTCCTCAGGGAAACATTTTTAACGATAAACACATACAACATTTTTTTTAGCAAATTTGCTCTAGTTTAAGGGAAAAATATTAGGAAAGTCATATATATATATATGTTTGCTTCTACGTATAAACTTTTTAAGCCTTAAAATCAAGTTTTCAGCTTGATCGATCATCAATATCGAAGCCACAAAAATTTGAAAAGATAGTTTAACTCACTATAAAAGAACTTGTGAAAGTCCCAGAATGTCAGAGGCCTTCGTATCTCCGTGAGAAATAAATATAACAGCTTATTTATTAAAAAACACAAGTTTATTCAAAAGGACTTGTTTCAAGCATCAAAAAATTTAGGTAAAACAGTGAAATATTAGCATAATCCATTGAAATTTTGTTGTACTATATTATAAAAATGCTATAGAGTATCCCTATATAATCAGTTTTAACATTTATAATAATGAAAATAAAGTAAACAAGATTTTATACTTTGAAAAGTGCACTCGGGTGTCATATACTCAATATATAATAGTTTCAAGGATATTTGACTTACATAAAAGTCAATAAACAATTAATTATAATCAATAATCCATACTCATGATTGATTTTTATTTAGTTTTATTTAAAAACAAATTTTAAAAAGCATTTTTTAAGAGAGAGCAAATTAAGCTGCAGGAGAAGGGACTATCTCTCCATCTCTCTCTAATAAATGCATAAATGTAGTAAATTTAGACTTTGGACCAAATTAAAAAAAATTTAGGAAAGATTGACGGAAAATAAGTAGATGAGAATATTCTATGGGATCTAGCGAACAAAACAGAGTAGGTGAGAAAAGCCGAAAAACATTTATTAGATGTGAAAATACTGTTGTAAAAGATAAACATACAGCAATGGGAAAAATATTGTGTCTTCCGGTAAGGAAATCTTTTTTATGAAAACGCCTAGAGAACTGAGACTTGACATCTGAGTTAAAGAACTTAACGACGAATACGCACATATGAATATGTTATACATTATTTTGTTTATATTGAAAGTTTATAATGTTACAAGTGAAACAATGTAGCTCGAAGCCCGAGGCGAGCTCAGCGGGCTACGCACATGCGCGAAGAGTCGATAGCAGCTGGAACTGCAACGAGCTACATTTTTTCGCTTGTAACGTTATAAACTTTCAATATGAACAAAATAATGTATAACATATTCATATGTGCGTATTCGTCGTTAAGTTCTTTAACTCAGATGTCAAGTCTCAGTTCTCTAGGCATTTTCATAAAAAAATTTCCTTACCGGAAGACACAAACTTTTTCCCATTGCTGTATGTTTATCTTTTACAATACTATTTTCACATCTAATGAATGTTTTTGGGCTTTTCTCGCCTACTCCGTTTTGTTCGCTAGATCCCATAGAATATTCTCATCTACTTATGTTACCGTCAATCTTTCCTAAATTTTTTTTAATTTGGTCTAAAGTCTAAATTTACTACATTTATGCCCCCTCTGCTAGAGTTTAATTTGCTCTCTCTTAAAAATGCTTTTTAAAATTTGTTTTTAAATAAAACTAAATAAAAATCAATCATGAGTATGGATTATTGATTATAATTAATTGTTTATTGACTTTTATGTAAGTCAAGTATCCTTGAAACTATTATATATTGAGTATATGACACCCGAGTGCACTTTTCAAAGTATAAAATCTTGTTTAGTTTATTTTCATTATTATAAATGTTAAAACTGATTATATAGAGATACTCTATAGCATTTTTATAATATAGTACAATAAAATTTCGATGGATTATGCTAATATTTCACTGTTTTACCTAAATTTTTTGATCCGTGAAACAAGTCCTTTTGAATAAACTTGTGTTTTTTAATAAATATGCTGTTATATTTATTTCTCACAGAGACACCAAGGCCTCTGACATTCTGGGACTTTCACAAGTTCTTTTATAGTGAGTTAAACTATCTTTTCAAATTTTTGTGGCTTCGATATTGATGATCGATCAAGCTGAAAACTTGATTTTAAGGCTTAAAAGGTTTATACGTAGAAGCAAACATATATATATGACTTTTTTAAATATTTTTCCCTTAAACTAGAGCAAATTTGCTAAAAAAAATGTTGTATGTGTTTATTGTTAAAAATGTTTCCCTGAGGAGCTACAAATGAACGAAAATATTCAAAAAATGCAAAAATTGCTTACTATGCCCACTTTGAGCCTCTGTAACTTAAATGAAAGTGATGGAAAAAATCTGAAAAAATTAAATGATAGAATAACCTCTTAGAATTTTGGCTACATAATGGTTGTGGAGAGATTGAAAATTAATCTTTAATTTAAATGAATATTTATTTACATCGTCGTGCGATGGAATCATCTTTAATAATCTGTAATATATTTTCTTTAATCATGGAAACTGATTAAACTATATCAATACATAAAACAAAAATTTTAAATGCTTTGAAATTTATAATTTCCACCTCATTTAATCTTATAGTAAAGGAAATATTATTTTTCATTATAAAATCATTTGTGTTTATATCTAAATCTTCTCCTTTATTATCTACAACATGTACGATATTAAAATTATTATCATTATTATTATTATTTTGTAAAATTACTAAATTTTTAAATTACAAAATTGTACTTAACGTACCATTTTGAGATAATTCTGATTTTTTTACAATTTTGATGATAATGTAAGGGCCGAATTTGACTTATTCGGGCCGCTTGGGTTCGTACAAATAATTATTTTTATTTGGGAAGCTATCTTTGATCGGGATCTTTAATTGCAAAATTATAACTATAAATAAGTGAATTTAAAAGAGAAGTTGATCCGATGGCACTTATTCTGGTCCTCTAATGCTTCTTACCTCTATCTATATACGCTAAGTCCGTGAGGGTGGACTTTACCTATATTGATGGACGATATATTAATTCTGCGGACAAGTGTACTAGAAATGCGGACGCGAGCGGAATCGCGGACTGGCTGTACAGCGTATACGGCTTACTATGCGGACGCGAGTATGTCCGCACTCGCTATTACGTAAGACCAACGTTGGCTGTTTGTCCGCGGACAAAGGCTGGTATATGCGGACGCGAGTGTGTCCGCGTGCGCTACTTCGTATGTCTCTACGTTGGCTAGTAGTCCGCGGACACGATGTTGGAACTGCGGACACTCTGCTGATGGCTGTTGGGCGTTTCGTCAGAGTCCGCGGACGTCTTACCTGCTCACACCTTGTCTTAAACTTTTAAGGGCTTGTTAATAGGTAAAAGGGCGTCTGTTAGTAAATAAATGGTTCGTCTTTATTTTATTTTTAATCTTTGTTATAATCTTTTTTTATTGGGCGTCCAGGCAGAATCATCGGGTTATACAAAAGGGCTCGTTTCAGTTCATAGACGTTTCATTCCAGCCTAAGTTCGTATCTCTCTTACAATTTACATTCATTCACGCGTTCTTAAAATGTGTTATATCTAACTTACTTTTACACACGCGCCGTTGATTAAAGCTTCCTTCTTTCCCTAGCGAGTGCTTATTACTTATAGTACACGAGCTTGTCGTGGCAAGGGTTTTTACTTAATTAAGCTGCGGCTTCACCCACTCACGCCAGATATGATTGGCGGTCCTTCTGTCGCAGTGTACTTCAGTCGTGATGTACCTTCCACCGGAGCAAATATGCCAGCTTGCCTGCAGAGTTTTGTAGATTTCTAGGCCCCCGATAGCGTACAGGTAGTACCTTGACACCCTCTTACGGTCTCGTGTAAATCCTTCTGAAGTAACTCCAAGTAGTCGGCTAGTCTTCAGCGGCAAGTCGTGATGACGAGGTTAGACGTATACCGGTACCTGGTCTGGTCGTAAAAAGGCGCTGCGCTGATGGAGTCGAGGGTTTATAAAGACTCGACCTCCGATCAGACAGTAGCTTAACAATTTAATTGTGGGGATACCCGCAGCCAATCAACACTCGCCACCGAAAGAAGGATTACAAAAGTATAAACGCGGCGACACATATGAAAATGCTGAGCTGATCTTAAAACGCCCGAAACCCGGTCATACCATTGCTCAACCAGCACACGAGGCTGGTATATTGCAATATAACCACCGTCAGCGTACTCACACACACCCACACAAGTCGTACGTTACACATGTCGAAATCAATGATTAATCAATCAATCGCGGGACCTTACAATAATATAACGAAAAAAATTTTGTTCCACTTTTTTAAAATAAATTTTAGAAAAATCGTAATAATTATTAGAATTTGAGAAGAAGTTTTGATTTTGAAAAAAGATGTAAAAAAGCAAATTTGTTTGGTCTTATATCTAATTCATACATAAATTTTTGCACAGTTGCATATGATGATGGTATACTCACAGATCATTTGCAAGATAACTAGTTTATTAAAAATGTATTAATAATTGCAGATATATTTGCATTAAAAGCTGCAAACATTTCCGAAATTCACAAAAAACAATTTGAGAAACTAATGGAAATGTACGCCAAAAATTTCAGTTTGATTAAATTTGACCGTCAAAATCGAAGAAAAAAAAGAATCATTACGTGGACAACTGATAGTAATTTTTTATCATTTGAGGTATAACGTAGTTCGTTTGGAGAAATCTACAACTGTTATTAAAATTTTTTCCATAAGATTAACATAGGGAAATTTCGTGGATTGGCACGGAACTGACAGTCAGGGATGTGACATTTGTAGACTAATTGTTACGGTGTGAAGAATCGTTACAAGATAAATGAGTTCCCTATTAAATACTTATTAAGGTTTGTATTTACAGTACTGTTACCATATTTAAGTAATGAAGATTGGAATTCAGGTTGCAAAGGTTTGAAATCATTAACTCCGGTGGTGTCATAGTCCAGTCAAATTAGCTCGAAAACCATGAGTTTTTGACATTGATTCCGAAGTGAAAGGTTAAGGGCTTAAATTGTTCGGGGGAGTGCATATAATAATATAATGAGTTTGATAACAATGAGTACCGCGGGCTTAATAAACAATTAACAATTTAAGTTGCATTTTTGCATTTTTTTGAGATTTCGCGCTGCGTATTCAAAAGTATTGGTTATATCGAAAAATGTTTAAGACAAAAGTTGTTCCTTAGTAATATTTTATAAAAGAGTCTATCGATCTCTCCGAGGCAAGTGTTGGGAAAAAGGTAAAAATTAATTTATACCATTTTTCCTTTTGTTTCAACGTTTCGGTGAACACTGTCACCTTCTTCAGGAAACTGTCATTTTATTTTCAATAAATAAATGAGCACAATACAATTATAATATGTGATAAATTATTACCTACATATAGAGGAGCACAACAGCCTATAGATCGAACGTGTTTTCTTCCCCGGCCAATCTCAGGCGGGGGAAGGAGAAGCGAGAAGCAAGGAGACGGACTATTATTGTTCCGGCTTCCTCGATTACTGTTTCTATAATAAGGAAACAATAGGTGTAGCCAACGCTTTTATATCAGCGAGGGGTCTCGCTAATTTTCGAGCGGTCTGTTTACAAGCGACGTCAATGCTCGCCGCTCTCATGCATGTTTACAAAATTTAAAGTCGTCTATAATTCGTTTTGCTTTTCAATCGGTGTAATAAGTGTGTGTACACGTTATTGAGTTTCTGTGTATCTTCCATTTTATTGATACCATTATCCTGCATTTTTATGTGTAACATTTTTGAAACAAGTCTTTTATTTAAATTGCTTTCTTTATCCTTAATATTTATTTTTCAAAATTGAAACTATGATTGAATTTATTATTGTGTTTTTGTATGACGTTATTTTTAGTAAATTTTTAGTAAAAAACTCAGCGATAGCACCCCTCTATCTTCTTTAGTTTATTCGGAAATCGATAAAAACGGCGAAATTGTTTAAAATCGAAAATAGTTAATAACTTTTACAAAAATAAATATTTTATATTAATATTTCGTGAAAGTGCTGTACTCAATGATTCTAAGTCGCGGTTAAAATTTGAAGCCTCTATCTACAATAGTTTTTGTGCAATTAGTCGCAATATGTTGAATATTTTTATTTTTCATGGGACTGGCAAAATGTTAAAAATCGTTTACATTTGTACCCACTATTTGTGAGCAATCTTAAAGAGTTATATTTTCAAAAACTTTTTACAGAATTCTAAAATTGTAATTAGGGCAGCTCCAGCATGCATTTGTTTAAATAGTAATTAATTAATAATTATACTGTATCCAACTTTAAAATTTGATCAAAATGTATTATAATTCATTGAAAAGCGGTGATTTTTCTCTAAATTTTAAGAAAAAAAATAATATGATACGCCACTTAGGGGCCGAGATACGTTTTTTTTTTTAATACGCTAATACTCCTTACATATACAAAATATCGTAATGATTCAAATGTTGTTAGAAAGTAGAAGAGTTCCACTTTTCAAATCACTGCAAGTCGATACGCATCGAATTGAATGTGATTAATAAATCGAGCGTTGATTAGAGGCGATGTGCGCAACAGGGCCTGACGGCGCGCCGCGGCGTAGCGGGCCGCGGAGTGGGGATGGCCGCGCGCTCTGAGCCCGAAACTGAAAATCATTTTTCAAATCGGAGCGCTCGGAAAAAACACGGTAAATTAGTCAAATATCATCCGATTGTGCTCTTTTTTTCTTAATTCGGGGTCGCGTAGGTTAAAAATGCGATTGGTCGAATCAGATTTTTCGTTGACATTATTCATCGTATTATTATTGAAAGTAGATTATTTAAGTTTTTTTTTCTGTATACATTAATTTATATATTTGTTATTTTAATACGACCAGTCTATAGAGAATGGTGTCTATGATTTTAAAAGATGCAAATTTTCTCTGTTTTTTACTTTTATTTTGGAAACTAAGCGACCAATGCAAAATAATAAAGAGGGAAAAATTGTAGCTTACTGAATTCTGAAGCAAATGAGATATTAAACGCCCCTATCCGATCAATAGGCACGGAGGAATACTCGGAAAACCGAGAAATACAACGTGAAATCAATGTTTCTTTAAAATTCGCCAAGACGGCCATTTTTCAACTTTGAAGGCTAAAATTTAAAGTGAATGAATAGTTTCATATGCAATTTCATGAGGCAAAAGATTGGTGCTCTACGACAATTATTTTATGTGTAATTGCAATTTGAATTTTTGTTGTATTTTGTGAGTTCACTTTTGTATGCACGGTGATGCAAAATTGGAAGGTCCTACTTAAGAGTGCTCTACCTCTTTTTCAATAAGTTCGATAAATTTCGCAGCGCCCCCACATTACACCTCAGTTTTATTTATTATTTTAACAAAGTTAATGAAAGAAAAATGAGTCTAACTGAGTTTCGTCACCTGTAATAGGTATCTAAAAATGTGGTAAAATTATTTTTATAGTATTGTAACGTCCTACGACGTTATTTATGTTTAATCTATGAGTTACAAATTTTAAACTAGTTTTCAAAATTCAAAACACACGAAGAGAATTACGATGTTAATTTCGAAAGATTGTATTTTGAATGCGTGCTGTAATTTAGTAACACAAGTCAGCAGTGTTACTTATTTGGCAATCGCTAAACTTTTAAAACTGATTATAAAGCGTTACACTTTAAGTTTTGGTCAACGTTTTCAGGCTTTAAAAGAGTCGAATTGGTCTCATTTTAATTAGTCTCATGTTTAAGTCCGAACTCCGTACCTCGCGGTTCGTCAATATGCGGAGATTTTTATTGTACTTCCAAGTACCCAATTGTGAATTTAAGAAACAAATATATTTTCAATCATACTCGAAAAGAAAACTGTGAGTGCATCATTTCATCGACCTATCACCTATTATCCAAATAAGACGAGCAAGCAGAGAGAAAAAGACGAGGATAGCAGACGCAGCAAAATAAGACAAGTGAAGCAGAAAAAGGTAAGTCAAATAAATACACTAAAAGTACATATCGGAGCGGGTAACGAGTCTAAACCCAGCCGCTAGTAACAATTCAATACGCGCTCTCATCAAATAATTAAAAATACTTCATGCCCTCAAATACATGTCCTACCTATGAGGTGAGAGTATAGGTGGGACATAACAATTGGTTCCGATACGAATCGAACAAGTGATTGATTTAATAAAAGCATTACAAAAATAATAGAGCATATATCGAAATAATAGTAAAGTTGAAATAATTAAGATAAATAGATAACCATTTGATTAATTGAGTTCAGTTTTCTTTTTCCTAAGGTCTGCTTAGTAGCGACTTTTCCTTTGACCTGCTTAGTAGCGGTCACTCTAATTATTCCTTGGGTCTGCTGAGTAGCGACCTATCCTTTGATCTGCTCAACAGCGGTCACTGTTCCCAATTTTGTTCCGATTAATCAAATGAGTTTTGAAAACTGTCAAAGTAAAGTGATTAAAAAGAAAAGAAGTGGAGAAAAATTACTTTTGCAAAAATTATTGAACAATAGGAAGCAATTAATAGAGCAATTATCGAAAATAAATAGTGAAATAGATTTATTTTTGTAAATACCGAAAATTGAAGATAATAAAGTAGAAGTTGAGCAAGTAGATAAATCGCAATTTCAATTAGAACTAGGAATTAAATTTGATAATTTATTGAAATTTGCGGAAAAAATTGAGTAAAAATCAGGACATATAATTCAATAAGTATAGTGAATGAACATATGACGGTTTAATTTGAGCAGTTTGCAAGTCCATCGGTGGTAAAAATTTGCAAATTTGCAAAACGCGATAAGCGGGTCGCGCGCTAGCGAGTTGAGTGGCCTGGTATACTACACATTTCATTAACGCGGACAAAAATCTGTAGCGTGAACACGTTATTATAGAGCGGACATATCAGAATCGCGGACACAAATTTTTAACGCGGACAAAAATCTGTAGCGGGGACACGATCATTTTAGACGGATAAATTCATTTTATGCGGACAGGTTTAATTTCTGTGGACGAATATAATTAGAATTGGCGATTATTTTCGTCGTGAATAGATTTTTATTGTGGACAGATATATTCAGGGCGAACTAGTATATTTAAAGTATATAGCAAATTATGTATAGTAAAAAATCAAATGAGTGATAAGGATAATAAAACCGTTGAGGATTCTTTGCCATTTAGAAAATTAACTCGGCAACAAATTCAGAAGCATCCATCATTTGAAAAATTGCTTGAAAAATCTTTAACGAGAAATCCGTTTAAAAGAAGTAGTAAAATACAAAGATCGCCTATAAAAACGTCGAGTTCAGGGAAAATATCATTGGATCAAATTAATTCTGGTACTGGCTCTATTAAAAAGGTTGTAAGTCCAATAGTTAAGGGGAATCAAAATTCTACGCCAAAAGTAAATAAAGCTAGTTCTGAGGAATTTTTCGACACTACAAATAGTGTTTTAAATGAAACATTTCAAGTAGAAAATAGTAATAGGTTTTCAGATATTGGAGGTTTTCAAGCTGAATAAAGTTTAATAACAGGCACGTCACAAGATATTTTACCTACATTTAATCAAGGGTATAATTCATTGAGTAATTCATTTTTTAAGAATATTGATGATATAAGTAAACAGAAGGACAATTTTGAAAAGACAGAAAATTTAGAATTTGATAAATTTTTATGTACAATAGTGAAAGATATTACAACAATAGAAGTTCAAAATAATACAGAAATTTCTGATACATTCGATAATAGATCTCTTATAGAACAACAGTTTGAAAAATCCAATACTGATTTAATTAATTTAAATAATATAGAACAGGAGAACATTTCTGCAGTTAGTGAGTTTCAGGATACTAGTAAGGTTGCTCAAGTAGAAATAAATTGCTCTAGTGAAAATTCTGTGAACATGGCTCTAAATGGTGCTGGTCACTCTGGTGATCAGTCAAATCGAAAGCCGATAAAATTGAGTTTAGAAAAGATTGCTAATTATGTACCGGATTTTGATGGAAAAAATATGTCACCTACAGACTACATAGATATTTTGAAAGACGTAAAAAATTTAATTCATGATATTGATGAAAAAAATGTAACAAGTTTGCTAATATTTAGATTAAAGGGTGAAGTAGGAAGAGCATTGAGAAACAATAATTTGGATTCAATTGCAGAGTTAATAGATGCAATACGAGTATTATATCCTATTTTAGAAGATATTCATGAATTATATGCAAAAGTCGTAAAAATTTTTCAAGGGAATAATGAGTCCGTATTATCTTACAATAATAGAGTTAAAGATTTAGTTTTAAAAATTAATGAACTGAAAAAATTGGAGGGTCTTTCGGAAGCTGAGGAAAGAAGTATTGCAGTGCAATTAAATAGTAAAGTAGCAAGTAGCTATAAAAAAGGGTTAAAACCTGAAATAGAATATGAATTGGGAAATAAAAACACATTTCCTCAAATGTCACAAACTGCGCTTAAAATAGAAAAGGAATTAGAAAGACGAAATGGTTTTAGTGAGAGTTTGATAAATAATTTTTATGGGGAAAAAGCCGAGCAATTAAATAAAGTCATGTTTTGTCAAATGTGTAAAGATCGCGATCATGAAGCATTATTTTGCAAAAATGCAGGATGTGTATATTGCAAAGAAGATGATCATGTCTCAAATAATTGTAATGCAGTCAAGGATAAAATAAAATTAATTTGTAATTTTTGCAGTAAATCGGGTCATTCAATAAGCTCTTGTAAATTGAATAGAAAACAAAACTTTCATTGTCAATATTGCCAAGAAATGGGACATGAAGCTTCGCAATTTACATATATTTTAGAGTATATATTATGTTCAAAATGTAAAGGACCAGGACATAATCCTAATAAATGTGTAAATTCATCTGTTCAAAATTCAAGAAAATGTAGTTTTGGTAATAGCTTTGATCATACTGTTCAAAATTGTCCGGAAGTATATTGTACGCGATGTAATAAAAGAGGTCATACTACAAAATTCTGTACATTGGGTGAAAATAAATTTAGATTTTGTACAATTTGTGAAACTACAGAGCATGATAATAGTGATTGCGAGAAACTTAAAATTCTAGTACAAGATTATAAGACTAAGCAGCAAGTGAAATGTCAATTATGTGAAGGTTTTGAACATGAAGTAAAAGACTGTGAAAAATTTAAAGCAGCGCAAACTACTCAACAAGTTAATAGAAATAGTTTTAGAAATAATTACACCAATAATAGAAATAATTATAATAATGGTAATTACAATGGTAATCAACAGCAACAAAGATATTACGGTAATCGATTCAGACAGCAAAATCAAAGTAGTTATAATAATGGAGGAGTAAGGAAAGTTTGTGAATATTGTGATTTGATAGGACATTCTATGAATGAATGTAGAAAATTAGCAGCTTTAAAAGCCTCGCGGGAAAAGTGCGGATTTTGTGACAAAATAGGTCATAAAGCTAGTAATTGTGATGAAGTAAAAAAATTAGAAAATCAGCATAAACAATTTTGTTCGGGTTGTAAGGGTATTGGTCATACTCTAAATAATTGTTTTAGAAAGAATCAGGGAAACTTCAGTTCTCTTCCTGGAAGGAACGCGTAGGAAGGGATCATAGTAACGCGTTCCCATTACAAATTGAGAGTAATGAAAATGATAAATTTAACAGTATGAGTAATAACGCATGTCAATATAATAATGATATAATAGATTTGTTATTTGAAACCTATGTATTAAAGCTAGAAAATCTTTTGCAATATATTGAAATTACGGATGAATTTTCGAACACTACATATAAACTATTAGTAGATAGTGGTGCTCAATTAAATATTATAAAGAAAGATAAATTAATTGCTGATGTAATTAATACTAGTAATAGAATTCTGATTTCTGGAATTACGGAAAATTCCATTAGAACGTTAGGAACTGTAAAATTATTCATAAATGATACAGATTTTGATTTTCATGTAGCCCCAGAGGGTTTTTCAATTCCTTATGATGGTATTTTAGGTATAAAAGCACTATTAGAGCAAAAACTAAGATTAGATAAGGGTTACTTAGAAATAAATGAAAAGAAAATTCCATTGAAATCAGCTATACATAAGTATGAAAATAATATTAATGTTCTAGATTTAAAGGAAAATATAGGGATTCAGAATTTAGTACCAATTTTTTATGAAAAAGTAGAAAATATGAATTTAGAATTTTCTTTAAATGATAAAATTAAAACTGTGAATAATACTGTAGAATGTAATAATGTATGCAATATAATTACACCTATGATTGTTGATTTAAGGGATGATACGCATGTTATTAAGGATAATGTAATAAATAAAGGGAATATATCTTTGCAACAAGATTTAAAGAAAGTTCTAAATACGGTAAGTGAAATTCATAATAATATTGAAGAAAATATGTTGTTTGATCACGATGCTTTGGAAAATAGCTTTATAGAACAAATAAATAGTGAGCAACAAGATTTTCTGGATTAAAATTGTGAATGGAATAAGCGTAAATTGATTGAATTTCTAAATAATTCTAAAATCAATATTGAAACTTTCATTGCAAATATAAATAAATGTCTAGAAAAGTATGAACATAATGATGAATTGATTAATCAAGATTTCACTATTAACTATTTAAAATTTATGGAAACATTAGAAAGTAATAATATACATTGTGAAAATGCTAGAAAAATTCGTAATTTAAATAAACAGATAAATTATTTGACTTTTGATATTCAGGATATGCCAGAAAGTTTTGTTGCATTACCGGGTTTGAAATTGCCAAATGAAGAGGAAACTATGTATTGTGGTGCTATTTATTTAAATTCAACGAATGAAAATAATTCTAAAGAAAGCGAGAATTAAGATAAAATTGAAAGGAAAAGATTGTTAATGGATACTATTAATTTAAATCATTTGTCGCGAAGAAAGCGAAAAATCGTAGAAAATTTAATTTTGAAAAATGAGGATATTTGTTGGTTAGAAGATGAAAAGTTTGGAGTATGTGAGGTAGAAGAACATGAGATAAATTTAACTGATGAAAAACCTGTATACGTAAAACAATTTCCTTTAGAATATACATTAAAGCAAATTGCTATTTTAGAAACAAAAAAATTAATTGAAAATAAATTAGTTAGAGCGTCAACAAGTCCTTTTAATGCTCCAGCTTTTGTTGTTCCTAGAAAGGGTTGGGCTTAACAAAAGATGGTAAGAAAAAATGGCGACTAGTAATAGATTATAGGAAATTAAATTCTAAAACTATACCAGATCCATATTTGTTACCGAATATTACGGAAATTTTTGATAATGTCGGTAAAAATAAATATTTTACAATTCATATGGTTTCTGGATTTCATCAGGTAAAAATGAAAGAAGCGGACATTCATAAAACTGCTTTCAGTGTTCATCCTTTAGGTAGATTTGAATTTAAAGTACTACCCTTTGGCTTGGTCAATTCACCTCGAGTTTTTCAAAGAATTCTTACGAGAGTTTTAGGAGAATTTATAGAGAAAGGAATTTGTTTTGTGTATATTGATGATATTATTATAGTTGCTAATTCAATTGAAGAACATAATGAGAGATTTAATTTAGTTGCAGAAAAACTTAGAGATGCTGGTCTTAAATTAGAAACAAGTAAATGTAAATTTTTTCAAAAAGAAGTTGAGTTTTTAGGTCATATAATTAGTGAACAGGGGATTAAGACTGATCCGAAAAAAATTGAAGCTGTAAATAAATTTCCAATTCCAAAACCTCGGAAAAATATTAGAGAATTCTTAGGTTTAGCTGGTTATTATAGGAGATTTATAGAAAATTTCGCGGATATAGCAAAGCCATTATCAATGCTTTTACAAAAAACAGAAACAGTTGTTTGGCCTAATGAAAGGCAAAAAGCTTTTGAAAATTTAAAGCATGCATTAAGTTCTGCACCAATTTTACAATTTCCTGACATGGGAAAATCTTTTATTATTACGGCTGATGCGTCAAAATTTGCAGTCGGTTGTGTACTTTCTCAAGGGGAAATTGGGGAAGATAGACCAGTAGCTTTTGCTTCTAGAGTTTTAAAGGCAGCAGAGAAAAATTACCATACATATGAAAGAGAAGCTTTGGCAATAATGTTCACTGTAAAGACTTTTAGGAATTATATCTATGGAAATAAATTTTATATTGTAACTGATCATAAGCAATTATTATCATTTAAAACTGCTGATAAAAATTCGAGAGTACAACGATGGCGTTTGAAACTATTAGACTATGATGACGAAATTATTTATAAACCGGGAAAAAATAATGTAAATGCTGATGCTTTGTCGAGAAATTCAGTAGATAACATTCAGATTAATGTAGTTACTAGAGCTTAAAAAGCGAAACAGTTAAATTCTAAAGAGTTTACAGATATTTTGTCAAATGATCAGAAAATAGAAAAGTTAAATGAAGCTAGGATTAAGCAAAAAGAGAAAATTCAAAAAAAAGAGGAAATAAAAATAAAATAATTGCAGCGAAAAATAATAGTTTAGATAGAAATAATAGTGAATTAGGGGATAAGTCTGTGGATAAAAATATTGTATATACTGTAAGGGGGATTGAACACGTTAAATGTAGATTATTCTACTTTGATTCTCCGTGGGTTTTAGATAAAGGGGAACAGGGCTAATACGTAAAACTCGCAAATGAAACACACACGTGACGCTCGGTAAAAGGCTATTGCATATATTATGTTAATTCAATCAGAAAATTACAACAAAATAAATGTACAAGTGTGCTTCGTTAGCACGCAGTCTCACGGTCAATAGAAGGCTAATATTGTTGAACGCGCTGGTGACAGTGAAAGAGAGAAGCTGATACTTACAGAAAAAAATGCGGAGGAAGCTAACACAATAATCAGCCTAAAACTGCGGTCTCGCTCCAATCCAGCTAGCTGGTAAGCAGTAGGCTCTCGCAACGGTGTAGAGTATCTCTCCACTCACACGCGTAATCGCAATTATCGTAATGATAAACAATACAAAATGCCAATATTGCCGGGTAAACGCTTTTCTGATATACAGCACGCGCGCTCGATGCTCGAATCGAATCTAGCTCCGGCCTAACCTGACGCTACAAGTTTCTCTCTCACCAGGCGGCGCGTTCACAAACCCATCCGCTCTCGAACAGCTCTGGTGCGCGGGAACATCTGAAAGAACCTTACATGCAAATATATACAAACATATGTATTCAATAAATAGCATGCGGCGTGACGATACTCGTCACAATACTAAAAGACAATATTATACATTTTATAGATGATAAAGGTAAAGGTTTAGATATAAATACTAATAATTTTATTAAGGAAAACAATATTTCTTTTAATATACGATTAAACGAGGTAGAAATAGTAACTTTTAAAGCAGTTAAAATTTTTGTTTTATGTATTGACATAGCTCAATTAGTTTGCATGATTAAAGAAAAAATATTGCAGATTTTTAAGCAATTAAAGATTATTTTATTATCAGAGAAAATTGATCATTTCAGTATTTCAAGAGATATAAAAATACATAATTTAAATTGGGAAGATATAGAAGAAATTTTGGTGCAAGTATTTGAAAATTCTAGAGTAAAAATAGTGATTTGTCTAAATTATATGCAATACGTAGATTTAAAAGATAGAGATAAGATTTTTCAGGAAAATCATGATAGTTTAAAAAAATTCATATGTATTTTTAGTTCACCAAAAGTAGTCTTAACTGATAGAGGAACAAATTTTACGAGTAAATTGATGAAAGCTGTAGCAAAAAGATTTAAATTTTCAAAAATTGAAACAACTGCTTTCTCACCACAATCTAATGGTTCTTTAGAAAGAGCTCATCACCCATTGTGTGAATATTTAAAGAATTTTTGTTCTAAAAATATTTCATGGGATGATTTATTAGAATTAGCACAGTTTTAATACAATACAAGTATTCATAGTGCACATAAATTTATGCCATATTAATTAGTATTTGCTTATCCGCCAAATTTACCTTCATCTGAACCTTTGAAAGTTTCAGAATAATTGCCGACTTATAATAATTATTTATCCAATTTAATTACAAAATATGATAATTTGATAATTTCAAAAGAAAAGTCCAAAACGTACTATGACAGGTTTATTAAACCAGTAGATTTTGAAATAGGAGATGAGGTATGGTTGATTAAAGAACCAAAACCTGGAAATTGGAAAAAATCATAATCTAGGACCTTTTGAAATTATGGATGTATCGAAGAATGGCATATACTATAAATAAAGAAGGAAAGCAATAGTAGTTCATGCAACCAAATTAATATTGTTTAAAAAGAAAAATTAATATAATCAATTTGATTTCAGAATTCAGGATGGTGTTTATCTTTATTATCATTTTTCAAATATTCTTAAAATTAA
>JACCIB010000851.1:0-78012 GCA_018906965.1 Philotrypesis tridentata
AACTAATTTACATTATATAAATTATTCATATGTACTGTAAATATTATTTCTCTATATATTATTTTTGATACCCCACTAACACAGTGCCCCATCAAATTACTCTGACGGTTAACAGTTTGTACGTCGAAAATTATTTAATAACTTTCAACGACTTGAGGACAGACGTGGGAAAATTTATTTTTATTTCAGGAAGATTTATACAGACAGATACTAGATTAGACCGATTACAGTCAGACAGAAAATTTTTTAGTAGTACTAGAAGTTAGAGCGAACAAATTTTTTTTTAAAGACAGTAATCACAAATCGGTTAAGCATGAATAAATCACCAGAAGACCACAAAATGTCCAACGCCGACCATCAAGAGGTAATGACGGCACTCCGTAAGAATAGGGAAGTCAGAGCAATAATCAGAGAAATAACCAAATTGGATCGACAAGAATTACGAGATTATTTAGAAGAACTAAATGTGGATACTAACGGCAATAAAGCAATACTGCAAGACAGATTACTTAGAGCGAGAATATTAACGGAAACAAATTTAGCAGCACCTTGGTACGAATGGGACGGTCCAGCCGATAATCCCACGACAAATACAAACGAATAACGATGATGTTGAAATTAATAGAAGAAAGGTCACAGAATTAACGACACAGCTAAAGCCGATAATAACACCGGAGTTTATTCAACCGAGTACGTCGACGAGTATACAATATTCCGAGCATGTGAAACATTTATTGACTGAAGCTGCGAATAAGTCATTACCCAGTAATAAATGGTATGTGAGCCAGCACACGTCAACTCTGCTGCACTCCTCACCAGGAAAAAAGCAGATACCTGTAAGCGACTCATTCGCCAAGAATTTTCCAGAAATTGAAGCAATTGCCAGTGATACAGGAACGAAAAAGAAATCGAAAAATACAGATGAGAAGCTACAGGTTAGCCCAAACTCGAGCGAAGAGTCAGAGCATGAAGATTCACTCGAGGCACAGAGAAGACAACTGGAAAAGACAATCCATGAAATGCAAATTACATCGACAGAAGCAGAAACCGACAGCACCATAAGAACTAAAATCAGTCATAAATACAGGCTCGACTCCAGACCTAAGTCAACACCGAAGATTGGCAAATCGAGAACAGAAAACAGAAGTAAACCGCACAAGAAGTCAAGATCGCCATCTTCAAGTAGCAGCTCTTCAGAAGAATCGCCCGACACTTCGTCAGACAGCAGTTCTTCAGAAGAGGACACGTCGTATAGGAGCAGACATAGACGACACAGAAGGGAAAGAAGTAGTAGCCGCAACCGTATCTCTGCTAAAGACCATGTCAGTCATTTACAACTAATCAAGAATCTAAAGATAGAGTATTCAGGCTCACCTAAAGATGACCCAGAAGATTACAACAGGAAATTGACAGGCATTAAAGACAGTCTAGAGATACCAGGAAAAGCCATGCTAAAGCTAGTACCGTATACTTTGACAGGAAGAGCACAAATGTGGTATCAGACAGAAAAAACAGACATCCACTCTTGGAAAGACTTTTTGTCAGAATTCAAAGAGCAATTCTATACATCTGCCAACACGAACGATGTAATGGACGAATTGTTACGACGAACACAAGGCAACGGCGAAAAGATATCGACATACATTATGAATTTTAGACATATCGCCGATCATCTACAAAAGCCAATGTCAGGTAAGAAACAGTTAAGTCTACTCATCGACAGATTAAGGCCAGTCTACAGAAAAGCTCTAAAGCACAAGAAGATTAAAACATTCCATGACGTAAAAAAATACTGTAAAGAACTCGAAGACGAGCTAGAACATGATGCCAGATATGCTCCGCCACCACCTGCAGAAAAGTCCAAGTTCCCAGCGGCAGCATGGTCGGCTACACCAAAACCAAAGGTAGCTGCGACAGACGAGATAGCAGAAACAAACGAAGTTGCAACGAAAGCAAAGAAGAAGAAAAATAAAAAGAAAAAGGCTGAAACTACCGAGACCACTCCTAATCAGCAAGAAACTACGACACAGGAAGCTTGTGCAGCCAATCAGCAAGTGCAAGCCCCGCAACAGCAATCGGCGCAAGCGCAGAAGAAACCTCAGCAACCTTTCATACCAGCACTGAGCCAACAACTGAATCAAACGCAACCACAAGTTCAATATTATGGACCGTGCCACGTTTGCGAGACAGTGGGACATAGGGCAGCGAATTGTCCGAAAACGCAATGTTATAATTGCAGGCAATTCGGTCACAGGAAGAACGCCTGCCCTTACCCGATAAAATTGTCCGGAAAATGTCAGTGGTGTGGCCAAGTTGGAGCACAATTCAAAAACTGCAACAACTGTGCGAAAGCAAGAGAACTTCTCCAAACGTTGCAGCCGAAGACTGAGCCTGACACTGCATGTCAGGTATGCGGACAAAAAGGCACGACGCTGCGGGACTGCACAAACTGTGTTCACGTCAGAAAGCTTCTGGGAAACGACTCGACGGAGGCCGCCAAGGGCCAGCCGACCTCCGTGTTCACGCCTTGGGCCCTCAACTAGCGAACAAAATCGACAATCATACCCCCGCAGTTTGCAGGAGTATGTCAATTTTGGGAGGGGGAGAAAGTGGCAGCAAGCCACGAGAAATTGTGCGAAGTCAAGAAGTAGCAGCCAAAGCTGTAAGTAACAGCCAGACCAGCTATCTAAAGACAGGCGCACAACAAGAAGAGACAAGAGAGATAAACAGAAATTCGAAGCCTGAAAGAAACGCTGACGTAACCCGTGGGCAAACGCTGCAGGCCAAGAAGGAAGCAAACGCGAATGTGAAAAGAGGAGACGCCATTGCAACACAACGGCCAGACTCTGTCACAGAGAAGAAGAGACTAGTGAATTCAGGGGCAAACAGAGGAAATCAAGTTAGAGCCAGTATCGCTAGAGACACGGAATCTAAGCCAGACGGGACGCCGGCTGCGCCAATGGAGAGTAGTGACGATAATACGAGCTTGAACGAAGAAATCCAGCTGTGCAAAAAGCGAGGCTTTAGAGTAGAGAAAGACATGATCCAAGGTCGAGGACTAGAAGATATCGTGGAATTTTCGAAAAAGAGCCTGGCAAAGGTAAAAGAGTTAGCAGAATTCAGGAAAGCTGAAAAAATCATGAGAGCTGAAGCCAACTTAAACTTGGAGCCGAAATCCACTGTAGAGCCAGATAATAACGGCGAGCAGAGGAAGTCAGCTCAGAGGTTAGCACAGGCTTTAGATTTCGGAGAAACTCGAGTAACCGTCCTGGAGAGAGACAATAAGTGGGAAGAAATTGAGGAAATTGACAAAGACGTAACTACAGAGGATGATGAAGATAGCATGAGAGAAGAGGAAATAGTGCTGATTGAGGCAAATGAATTATTAGAGGAAGAATTAGAAGAAGACCAAAGAATAAGGACGAAAGTGAAAGATTTGCTCGATGAAGAGACAGACTACGTGAAGTTAAGACAAATCGAGGCAGCTGTGGACACTCTAATCAACGAAACGATGTCAGACCCTAGCACCCCTACACAATTAGAGGAAGCCGGAGTCGACAGAGATTCCAAAGAAACGGAGGTGCACGCAGCCACGACCACGGTAGACAATAGAGACTACATTAAAGTCAGTCTAGGAGGAAAAGAGTACAGAGCCTTGTTCGATCCTGGAGCCATGATAACAATCGTAGGCCCAGAGATCGCTCGGAGATACAAGACTCGACTTAAAGCTAGTGAAGCTCTGATACGAACGGTGACAGGAGGAACGTCGCCCGTATTAGGATTTCTACCAATCCGAATAGACTTAGACGGAATAGACAAGACGATTATGGCAAGAGCAGTCGCGGATGTAACACACGAACTGATTTTGGGCAAAGATTTCTGCAAGACGTTCAAAGTGGATACAAGTCACAAAGGCCTATGGCGAGCCAATCTGGGAGAGTGGAGAGAGTTCGACCGGCCAGAAGCTAGGTCTCCAGCAATCATCATCGCAGAGAGCGCGGGTATCTCCGAGCTCAGCGACGAGGAGAGACGGGAAATCGAGGAACTGGTGGCCGAGATACTACCAAACAATCCCGGAGAGGAATTGGGGTACACGGACTTAACTGAGCACCACATCGTAGTGACAGATCCAACCCCGATACGCTGTAAAGCCAGAAGACGTTCACCGAAGAAGATAGAGGAAATACAAAAGGCAGCTATAGAACTTAGAAGACTAGGGGTAATCGAGAGATCCGCAAGCGCTTATTGTAGTCAGCCATTACTAGTGCCAAAGCCCGATGGGACAGAGAGATTTTGCGTCAACTATATTGAATTAAATAAAGTGACGAAAAAGGATAGCTACCCTCTGCCCCAAATGGACATGATACTAGACAGGCTACGCGCAGCCAGGTACTTGAGCAAGATCGATCTCAAGCAGGCTTACTTTCAAGTAAAAATGGAGGAAAGCAGCAAGAAATACACCGCTTTTGCAGTACCTGGATACGGTTTATGGCAATTTAAGCGCATGGCTTTCGGCCTTTGCAACGCGCCCAGTACGCTGCAGAGAATGGTTGACATTTTGTTTGGCCCTGAGGACTCCCCAAATGTGTTCGGATACCTAGACGACATCGTCATAGCTACCGACACGTTCGAGGAACACAAACATAGAGTCAGACACGTGTTAACCAAATTGACGTCAGCCGCACTCACGATTAACCCGAAGAAATGTGAATTTTGTGTCAGCGAGATAAAGTACCTGGGATTCATTCTGGATCGACACGGCTTACGAACCGACCCCGCAAAAATAGAGCCAGTGATGAACTGCCCGACTCCAAAGGACTTGACAGGCTTATGACGAGTCCTGGGCATGTTTGGGTGGTACTCTAGGTTCTTGGAAACCGAGTCGGAGATAAAAATCCCTCTAGTCAGTATGCTTAAAGACCAGAAAAACTGGAATTGGGGACCGGAGCAAGACGAAGCGTTCAACAAGTTGAAGCAGGCGTTGACCAACGCTCCTGTTCTAGCCAGACCGGACTTTACGAAACCGTTCACGATCCAGTGCGACGCAAGTAATTTCGCTATTGGTGCAGTGCTCACGCAAGAATTTGACGACGGAGAACACCCGATCGTCTACGTCAGCCGAGTATTGTCAGCACCAGAGATAAATTACACCACCACCGAAAAGGAGTGCTTGGCATTAGTTTGGTCTATCAACAAACTCAGGCCGTACGTCGAGGGTTACCACTTCACGGTTATCACAGACCACAGCGCTCTGAAGTGGCTCCGCTCGCTGAAGGATCCGAAAGGTAGACTAGCCCGATGGTCGATAGAGATTCAGCAATGGGATTTCGACATAATACATCGTAGGGGCACCCAGCATGTAGTGCCAGACGCGCTATCCCGAATGATGGAGCCAGAAATCTCAGCAATAGGTGAGATCGAGGACAGATGGTATTTACGAAGACGCGACGAAGTCGAAGAGAACCCAACGAAATTCCCCGAGTGGAGAGTCGAAAACGGAAAGTTGTACAGGCACAAGGAAGATCCAATGTTAGATCCGATCACTCACCCAGACGAAGGATGGAAACTTGTAGTGCCGGAAGAATTGCGTGAAAGAGTATTGACAACAGCGCACGCAGAAATCTCAGCAGGACACCTAGGAATTGAGAAAACGTACGATAGAATAGCACGGGAATATTTCTGGCCCGGACTATTCCATGATGTCTGCCGATTCATAAAAACCTGTCAGACTTGCCAGGCATACAAGATTTCCCAGCAGGCTCCTCAAGGGCTGATCGGGAAACGAATCGTCGAGAAACCGTGGTCCGTCGTGGCAGCAGACGTCATGGAGTTCCCAAAAAGCTCCAGCCAGAATAAATATCTCGTAGTATTCCAAGACTTATTCTCTCGTTGGGTGGAAATACATCCATTACGCCAGGCTAACGGAAAATTTATAGCCAGAGCTTTCGAAGAACTGATATTGTTCAGGTGGGAGACGCCAGAATATTTATTGACAGACAACGGAACGGAGTTTATCAACAAACATCTGGCAGAAACACTAGAGCAATACGGCGTAAAACATGTGACTACACCACCTTACCACCCGCAGGCAAATCCGGTAGAGAGAAGCAATCGTACCCTGAAAACAATGATTTCCGCATTCGCGAAAAATCACAGTGATTGGGATAAGCATTTGCACGAGTTACGACACGCGATAAATACAGCTAAGCAAGCGACGCTAAAAACCTCGCCAGCTTTCTTGAATTACGGCAGACACCCTACCCCGGTGAAAAGCTTACGCGTGGAATGGGAGGGGGTGACGAAAAAGACTAAACTAGAGCCTGAAGTTTGGAAGGACAGACAGAAAAGACTAGACGCACTACGAGACTTGGTAGCGAAATATGTAGACGACGAACGAACGAGACAAGGTAAGCGATACAACAAAGGCCGTAGAGTCGTTGAATTCCAAGTGGGAGACTTAGTAATGAGAAAATCTCACCCCTTGTCTAAAGGAACTGAGAAATTCTCGGCCAAGTTAGCCCCCAAGTATGATGGTCCGTTTAAAGTCACCGAGAAAAGATCGCCAGTCGTATACATACTAGAGCCAGTCGAAGGGAAGAGTAGGAAAGTGGCTAAGGTCCACGTAAGCGACCTCAAACGATACGTATCCCCTAGAAACAATCCTACTAACAAACCTTCTTCCCAACCTGTAGTAGTGTCCGACAGTGGTGCATGTGGTTACATTGCGACGCTCCCAAAGTCAGCAGTAAGTAACCAGGTGGCGGGTGTGCCCCGTCAATACACCATGAAACATATGTCTAATTCATTAAAAATTTCAGACTTGAGTTCAAACGACGGACAGAAGGTAGAGTCAGCAAGAATGAATGGGGCAGACGAGGAACCAGAGGTGGTCAACGATCTCGTGGAGCTCACTTCCTTCGAGTTGGAGCTTAAAGGCTCGTAGAGAGCAGGAAGCTCAAACAGCAACACCCTGCCCGGAACAGGCCACCTCGCCCGGAATCTCTCACCCGAAAATTTTTTTTTCTCTCTTGTATATTTTTTCTCACTTTCCCGACCTTGTCCTATCCTGCACTGAAGGGTGTGTCCATGCGAGCACATTTCGCCTTCTTAAACCTCTTCATAGTGCTATGAAAGTTTTGGGAGGGGGAATGTGACGGGGATCCCGTCGAGGGCTGCTCGCCTGGACACCACCCAGTTAAGATAACAGACTCTTATACTCGGTGGTGCTTTCAGCAGCAAGCGAGCAGTCAGCTGTAGAGCCAGGAGGACAGCACGGCGCCGAGAGCAGCCGCCGCCGAGCAGCAGCAGCACGGGGCGAGAGCGAGAGAGTGGGGGAAGCACAGCGCGAGGCAGAGCGCGGCAGCCAAGGCGAGAGAGAGAGAGAGAGAGGGACAAACGGCGCAGCGCTGGAGCAACGAGAGCGAGAGAGACACAAGATACGAGGCATGCGAGCCACGAGGCGTACGCGCGCGAGCGGCGGCCGCCATGTTGGCGAGCAACTGACTGTAGTATGAGTGCGAGAAGGATGGATAGCGAGCGGATGAATGCGTTAGAGACAGACAAAAGAGAGAGTGGAGGCAACGCGTATGCGCTGTATGCTATTGGGAAAAGGTGGAGGGCTACGGCTCAATCCACAGCGCGCGTGCGAGCGGGGAATAAAATGTAAGCGTGCCGAAGTATGTAACCGTGCGAAAATGTGTAGATGTGATTGATAGAGCCAGACATGCGTGTAAGCGTGTTTCAAAAATCGCGCGCAATTATGAGAGTTGAAAAAGAGGGCGCGAGAGTGCGATATTGCATATATGGTGCGTAAGCGTGGAAAAATGTGATAGGCGCGAGAAAGCGATCTAGGGGAAATGCGTGAGTGCGAGTGAGAGAGTGAGAGACGCCGCGAACCGGCGTAGTTGCCGAACGCGTGAGGCGAATCAGTATGTATCGAGTACCGCGAGGACCGAGACACGACAAGAGAGAACGAGTATTTTCCAAGGCGACAACCAGAGCGACCCGAGCATTTACCCTCCGTGTGCATTTTTCCGAGCAGATATAAGTTTCTTTCGCGAGCGCTTTCACAGGGAACGAGGCACCACCAGAACGCGAGGAAGTACAGCAAAAGGATTAGAGACAGGTAGGAGTGTTGTAATATACCTCCCCGCCGCGAGTCCATAACCTAAAGCCAGCCCGCGCTGTAGACGGTGAGCTCGCCCGAGGACAAGCACGCGTCCGCGAGCAGACTTAATGTTGACTTGATTTTTTTTTATTATTAATAAATTACAAAGTGTTTAAATTTTAGAAAGTCGCGTGTCTTATTTTGCGTATCATTCTCCCTGCACCTCTCCCCCGTGACCTAGAGTGTAAGAGAGTCTCAAGCCGGCAGACAAGTGTTGAAGATCGCGAGTTCGGGCGTCCAACAATAATTATTAAATACGGGCTCGCGATAAACCTGCATAGGTGTCATTACGTTGTGCTAAGCCTCCCCAGGGACGGAAAAAGCATAACGTCACAAGGTATACGGGTACACGCCAGCTAGATGGAAGTTTATATTATCTATCTGGATTATTGTTTTGCATACTATTCAACAACTTGAAGTGTATTTAATAATTGTAAGTATTGCATGTAACTATAATTCATAAACATAACTTGATTATGAATAGCTAACGATAACTTTTATTTTATTTTCAGCTTCTAAATACTATTATCACACAGTATGATATCAGTACCAAAAGTAAATCAAGATATGCCTGATAGTTTCTGTAAGTATAGCTGAGTTCATTTGTACGATTTACATTATAAACTTTAAATGCCTTTTACTCAAATTTAGTTTTTTCATGCTTTTTGTGTACTTGCCGCAGCTTTTTGAAGGAACCGTACCATCAATCCTGATGAACCAAATTGGAAAACCTTCCTTATGAGTATGGTCACAAACTGAGCGGAGCAGAATTGGCAAAAATAAGTTCAAAGTGAATGTTATGTATGTTTACATATATAACATTCACTATAATTACTAATATTGTTAATATATGTTTAATTAATTATATTAATTTTGTGTTTTTCAGGAATCTGTTCCACTTAGTCTGAGACCAGACTCATAAGGAAGATTTGGCACTTTGATTCATCAGGATTGATGGTACGGTTCCATCAGAAACATGCGGCAAGCAAACAAAAGTGATGAAAATCATGATTTTTGGTAAGCGAATATCTTTAATTGTTTTTAAATGTTATACTCACTTTATGCATATTATTTATGCATAAAAGTGATGTATAATACTTAGATTTTAAATGAAAAATGTAGTTTTTAGAGCACCTACATGTGTTTATTTTTTATAGCACTAATAATTTTTCTTTTTTTTCTATTTTTTAACCCTGTCATAACCCCTTAAATGTCGCATACACTTTATTTGACTTAAAATGCCTAAAAGAAAAATTAGTTTAAGCGAATATTCACGCGCGAGTCTGTATAGAATCTTGTCTTCACTTCGAATTTCAAGCGACCAAAGTTCCGAGGAATCCGACAGAGAGAGCAACAACAATCATGATAGTGAAGAAAATTTTCCATCGTCGAATAGTGACGATTCCGGCTCCGACTCCGATACAATTGGCTCTTCTCTTGTTCAACGACGAGGTTTGTTCAAATTGCATTTTCACGATACCATTTTTGCAATACGAAAAATTGAAGTTTTACGATACTTTTTAATAATGTAACTAGAAAGACAACCTCAAAGACAACCTGCAAATGAGATGATTGAGGATTTACAAAATTTCACCGCTGATGATTTGGATGAACTTCCGAACGATGCTGAGTTAACGCAAAGTATGTTGAATATTAATGTATCATCTTGCGCTTTCTTTGTATATATAATATATACTCAAAACGAACCCTAACAACGTATAATAACACGAGGGAGAGGAGGACAGCAGGCTGCAGATTTCGAAGCTCGCTCACTCGCATGACTAAATGGCGTAAAGAAATCACGGGGCATGTATAACACATGTTCGTCTATATAGACGTATTGAAGTAAGCAGAAAAGCGGGTGTAACAGTTACCAATAAGTTAGATCTTCTTCGACGCGTCGAAAACCAGTTGATTCGCGTATAGTTGACATCGTTGTCATGACGTCACACATACACACTCACACATACCTACATACACACACACACACACACCTCTCGATCATTCTTTCTGATTAAAACTAGCGTTCACGCTCTTGAGACAGGGAGAAATTCACACAGCTGAAACGAGCCATCACACCTTTTGTTAACAGTGACAGATTTTTACAAATTATATATCGACACACAATTTTGCTATATATAGATATATCTCGCTTTAATTCGATCCTGTCCGCAACACATATATACACATTTTAAATCGCCCGATGTTGCGCTGCCTTCAAGGACGCGTGCGCCCACCCGTGCAGCTTTTTACGCGTGGGTTGCATAGTCATGCTTTTTTCGTAACATTTTCTAATATGCATTGCAGATGAATTTGAAGATCAAGATACATCATCTAACGAAAGCCAGTCAAATGATGATACAGACTCATCCGAAGACGATTCCGAATCAACTTCCGATCAAAACGAAGAAAGCGACGACGAAAATATGTTCGAAGTTGCTGCTAATGAGCCGGTTTATTCTGGAGCACCCATTTCAGTCGTTGAAAGTATATTAGCCATTTTTACAGTGGCCCTGCGATTTAACATTTCTGGCGTATTATTATTAAAAATATTATCGCTCATAGAATTACATTGCATGCAGCCAAATAGTTGTATAAAAACCTTATACAAACTAAAAAAGTTTTTCATAAATTTGAACGCACCGCTGATTAGTCATTACTATTGTTCAACGTGTTTTTCAAAACTAAATAATCAATTTTGTAATAGGTGCCAAACACATAGCACAACCTATTTTATTGAAGTAATCTTATTAGAGTAACTTGCTTCTTTTTATAAAAAACCAAAATTTAATGAAAGTTTAATCAATCGCAACGCTCGTGTAAAAAAAGCTTCAAATTTCGAAGGTATTTACGATGTCACGGTTTATAATTCGTTACCCGCCGATTTTTTGGCAAATCATAACAACTTAACATTTACATGGAACTCAGATGGAGTTCCATTATTTAGATTATCAAAAATCAGTATTTGGCCACTTTATCTATTGATCAATGAACTCCCGTATAAGCTCAGAGTAAAAAAAGAGAACATGCTTTTAGCTGGTTTGTGGTTCACAAATTTAGTTAATGAAAAAATTAAATGTCATGCTTACTGGAAAGCATCAGTATTAAAATTATTTTTATTAGTATATAGATTACCGGTTTTAGAAGGTATTATGTCGAGTAGATATTTTAATCATCATATTTCACTTGTATATGGCCTTACACTTTTGAATTTCTCGAGTATATCTGAAACGATGATAATGGACGCAAAACGTGCTCTTATAGAATATGTTTCACGGTTCAAAATTTTATACGGACAAAAAAATGTAGTGTGTAATATTCACTTACACCTGCGTAATGAAGTTAGGAAGTCCGGACCTTTGTGGACAATGAGCTGTTTTCCTTTCGAATACTTAAACGGAATTTTAAAATCCTATGTACACGGTTCAAGATATCCAGAACTACAAATTTATTCCTCCATATCTACATTTTTAACATTATCAGAAATAAAGCAAACTTATTTGCGACCAGGCACTTCAACATTTAATTTTTGCAAAAACATTGACTTATGTGGTACTCATAGGTATAAAATGAAATATTTACAGCAAAATTTTTTTGCTGTAGGTGTTTATAACAAAGTTACACGTTTATCACCATACATATAAATGGTTTAAAGGATTTTTATAATGTTCTAAATACTAATAAATGCCATTTATTTTAAACATTGTTAAAACATAGTATGTATTATGAAACGAAACGCATGCCTTTATGAAAAAACCAATTCTTTATGTCTAAAATTTATCAAAAATAACATAAATAGTATAGGAATTATAAATCAATTTATAAAAGTTTGTTTTTGTGCTTGTGAAAATTCATGTATGGAATATATGTACTGATGATTGTAGAGTGTATGCTATAATTACAAAATGTATTGTACAAAATAGTTTTGTTTGTTCTGCGACAGAAACTTATATACCAACAATATTTGCATGCCAAAAAATGGACAATGATTATGTAGCTATTGATATTAAAAATATTATCACTATTTGTTATTATTTTCAAGTAAACGACAAATATTTTGTTGTTGAACCAACTAATACAAACGAAATAGAATAAACCAATTGTAACCCAAATTGTCTTTCTTTTTCCAAATTTTAACAAAGTTTTGCCAAAGTTCAGCTGAAGTTTAGCTAAACTTTTGCACGGAATTTTTAAAAATGTATTCAAAAAGTTAGCCAAAAGTTTTGGAAAAGTTCCGCTGAACTTGTCCTAAACTTTAACTTGGTTGAATATTCAAGTTTGGCTCCGTCTTAATGGCCATGCTTGGATAAAGTTTAGCCAAAGTAAAAGTTTAGCAAAAGTTCCGCCAAACTTTTCGGTTTTTACGCGGGAAATTAAACATAAAGAGTGTTACGTCTGAACAGGTATATATAATCTTATGTTAATCGCGATGGTTCAGGTATAAAGAATAAAATTATAGGAAACAGTATTTGTGTCTTGATATGAGAATATGTATTATCAACATCCATTACATAGGTAGCTACAGTGGATTTCCCTGCTTTGCGATCGTAGAACGATCGCATTACCGGGTCAGGGATCACGTAAGTACGAGACCAGTATGTTGAAATGAAAGTATTAGATCATATATAGACGAACGAAAAAGGTACCTTAGAATTCGTGTGAAAGTATAACTGTATGTGTATGTGTATAAGCGGTCGCTTGGATGCTGCAGCTTCGTTGTCTCCCGCTGTGTGGGCCTCGTCCGTAGAGAGAGAAAGTGTGTGGCGCCGTACTGTCTAGCCGCCGTGCAGGTATTCGGCTCGGCCGCTCGTTGCTTCATTTCCTTTATTCTCTCTCTTTTTCCTCGGGATCTCCAATAATTCTTTTTCTCTATTATTTGACTATAGAATTTACGCACCGATGACTACTGACTTTTGCGCGTTTTATAATAATACACACTTTGTAAATTACGTATGACTGACGTTTGCGTATGATTACTGAATTACGCACTTGCGGAAAATCGGACGCACCGATCAGTTCTTGATCTATTTACTTAGTCGTCGCGCCGCCGTTCATCTTCTCTATTTAAGGGGTTATGACAGTGTTATAACCTGAAAAAAAAAGAACAATTATTAGTGTTCTAAAAAATTAATAGATATATAGGTGCTCTAAAAACTATATTTTTGCTTTCAAATACAAGTATTATACATAAATTTTATGCATAAATAATATGCATAAAGTGAGTATAACACTTAAAAACAATTAAAGGTATTTGCTTACCAAAAATCATGATTTTCATCACTTTTGTTCGCTTGCCGCATGTTTCGGATGGAACCGTACCATCAATCCTGATGAATCAAAGTGCCAAATCTTCCTTATGAGTCTGGTCTCAAACTAAGTGGAACAGATTATTGAAAAACACATTAATTAAACATATATATTGTCAATATTAGTAATTATAGTGAATGTATACATATGTAAACATACGTAACATTCACTTTGAACTTATCTTTGCCAATTCCGCTCCACTCAGTTTGTGACCATGCTCATAAGGAAGGTTTTCCAATTTGGTTCATCAGGATTGATGGTACGGTTCCTTCAGAAAGCTGCGGCAAGTACACAAAAAGCATGAAAAAACTAAATTTGAGTAAAAGGCATTTAAAGTTTATAATGTAAATTGTACAAATCAACTCAGCTATACTTACAGTAACTATCAGGCATACCTTGCTTTACTTTGGTACTCAAATATACATACAATAAAGTATATTTGGTGGTACGTGCATATCGTACTGTGTGATAATAGTATTTAGAAGCTGAAAATAAAATAAAAGTTATTGTTAGCTATTCATAATCAAGTTATGTTTATGAATTACAGTTACATGCAATACTTACAATTATTAAATACACTTCAAGTTGTTGAATAGCATGCAAAACAATAATCCACATAGATAATATAAACTTCCATCTAGCTGGCGTGTACCTGTATACCTAAAAGTAAAAAATAAACCAACAAAGAAAAAGCTCATTATGGACCCAATTATTACTAATTAATTTCTAATACTTATCTGAATAATTTTTGTACTCTGCAGAAGTCTCTTGCACTTTTACAATACCACTGAGGTTATAAGCACTGTTACAGCAGTTAGCAGACTAACTGCACTGATCTACTCTCCGTTTGAATGACGTAGTCACCTCTGTTTCGAACCGTATAACTCAGTCAAAAAAAATCGCATTAAAAACGAAATATGAGGTATGATAGGAATATCAATTTCGCATCGATTCGTATAAGTTTCGTTACATAAAATTGATTAGGCGATGAACAGCAGCGAGTAGAAACTAACAAAATGCAGATTTTTTACTACTTTTCAGGAAGATCTACTTTGCATTCACTCAAAAATAAAGCCACTGCCTAGCAAAAAATCAGACATGTAGCCCAAAGATTCAGGAACACATGCGAGTAAGAATTTTTTAGATATGTTTAATAGTATCGCTAAAATATTAATAAATGTGAAAAAAGTGTATCTCAGAGATGAAAAATCGTATGAAGATGAGGCAGGTTTCAAAAAATCGGAAAAATTTTTATAATTAATCAGATAAGAGATCGGACATAAGCGGAAAAGATTTTTAGAAATATTAATATACGTTTAGCAAAATTATAAACTTCCGCATGAGAGCTATCGAAAGTTGGAAAATTGTTTTGGATCGGAGCCGTATGAAAAAAGTGTGAAAATCGTCATAAAATTGCAGATGTTGGTTATGAGGAGTAGTCGGCGTGGTCCGGGGACAGTCTTAAAGAAAAGCGAAGTCCCTACCGCTCAAATCAGCATGTGTCGCGCAGCCCCCGTCCTCCATCCACGATATACTTCGGTTTTACTTTCGACTATCCACGGACCGCGTCGGCTACCTTTCATAACAAGCATCTGGAACTTTATGACGATTTTCACACTTTTTTCATACGGCTCCGGTCCAAAAAAATTGTCCGACTTTCGACAGCTCTCATGCGGAAGCTTATAATTTTGCTAAACATATACTAACATTTCTAAAAATCTGTAATTTTTTCCGATTTTTTGAGACCTGCCTCATCTTCATACGACCTTTCATCTCTGAGAACACTTTTTTCACATTTGTTAATATTTTAGTGATACTATTAAACATATCTGAAAAATTCTTACGCGTATGCGTTCTTGAATCTTTCGGCTACATGCCTCATTTTTTGCTAGGCAGCAGGCTTTATTTTTGAGTGAATGGCAGGCCTGCAAAGTTGATCTTCCTGAAAAGTGGTAAAAAATCTGCATTTTTTTTAGTTTTTACTCGCTGCTGTTCATCGCCTAATCAATTTTATGTAACGAAACTTACACGAATCGATGCGCTATTGATTTTCCTATCACACCTCATATTTTTTTTTTAATGCGATTTTTTTCGACTGAGTTATACGGTTCGGAACAGAGGTGACTACGTCATTCAAACCAATAGTAGTGTTTTGGATGAAAAACGGCTGTTTGGCTGCTTTCAGTTGCTTTACAGAAAATTCTGCTATACCGATCAAACAGTAATCTTCATTCTCGACCGGACGCTGTGAAGCACAACCTGTTCGAGTGGCAAATTCAAATTTGTTGAATGCCTTTATTTTAACATATTGAGTTTAGTAACATAAAATCACACATAGTATAATTAATTTTACGTATTTTATTTATTTTACGGAAATAAATTAATAACTCTTGAGAAAAAAATGGTTTGTAAAACGGTTTTTAAGTCATATTTTCAGTAAGATTTCTCATGAAATTACTCTGTAAAAAGTGTGTTAGAACAATCCTTTCCACAAGTTTGGCCTAATTAAAATATTTAAAAATCACGATTTTTCAAAAATTTACTTGAAACAGATTTATCAGTTTTTGGTCGATATCTTCGAGGCAAATTTTTTTAGCAAAAAACGGCTTTCAGGACCATATTCTACGGACTATTAACTGTGAAAAAAGTGAATAAAAAAATATGGATATTTTCAAAATTTCAACACTGTCATAACCCCTTAAACAGCTAGGTCATTTTCGGGAAAAGAGTTCCTTCCTTTTCTGCTACCACGCCTAATCGCATGATCGTTTTTAAGTCTTCTCGGCGCTTCTTTGTGTGTGATGACCTTGCGTGTGTTTTTCTCGATCTTCCACTGTCGATTTCCTTAAGGCGTTAGTTTTCCGTATAAGCGTATTATCCACGCGCGCTGCGTATTGCATTAAGGGCAATTGGTATTCTCGAGGTCTTCTCGAGTTTTTTGGCTAGTGCGTACTGGTCGTGAATTTTCCGTGTTTTTACGACATTGTTCACATGTTTGTGCGTCAATGAGTGATAAAATTTGTTTATTTCATTACAAGAGCTGCCATTTGAACAATTAGCTGGTAATCGCAAAAGTGAAGAAAACGTCTTTTTGTATATAAGTATAAGAGCTGCACTCTTGTAAATTTTCAGCCCGATTGGTCGAAAATTGGCTGAGATATTGCTGGTTACAATTTTTGCGATGGTAAAACTATAAGGCATTCCCGCGTTGCGGTCGTGCCTAAAAAATAAAATAAAAAAACTTCTGCCTAAAGTCTACTGGTCGCACTATCTATATCTGCTATTCTGCACCCCAATCTTCTATACACTGGAACCACTTCGCGGTATGCCAAAGAACTGCGTCTAGATATCGCTATCTCTTTATTTTAATGGATAGTTCTTCGCAGTACGCACGAAAAACTATTGAGCTGACTTACTGGACCCTGCGCCACGTAGGTGACTTACGTACCTGTGACTCTTTTCTGCTACAACTCTATGCGGTTGAGTGAAATTCGAACGTATATCTATACGTTGCTTTTTACATAACTATAAATATATATTTATAGAGGTTGACGTCTCTAATCCCGAAATCAGAGACTTTAATTGTTATTTTCAAAAACTGTCCATTTTCGCGAGTTGTACCTATGATAATTTTCAATTAGGAAATTATAATCTGTAACATATCAAAGCTACGACCAATTTAGCTAGGACTCACAAACGCATTGATTTAGTGCGGGGTCCTTTAAGAACCTACTAGTTTTTTTATTTAAGCAGACATGTCTGCATGATAACGCGAGAATTAGTCCTCGTTACAGTACGTAAAACCAAAAATTTTCACATAGACAGCCAATTTATGTAGAAAAAAAATTTCACCGACCACGGATTCTTCCAATTCGAACCTCGGGGCCACCATTAGAATTGGTTCTTTATGTATAGAAAAACTTAAAATGGTCAAAAAATAAACAACAAAATTTTTAAAAATTGCATTTTTTTTATTATTTTTTATTTTTGCCCCACATAAATAAATTTTAAGAAATTTTAGTCATGATTGAATAGAGCAGCCTTTAATACATCAAAAACTGTGGTTCTCGAACATTTTGCATGCGAATTCATTAGATGGTGACTGCTAAATTGGTCGTGTCGAAATTGGTCCTTCTAGGTGTTAACAGGTTTAGTCGTTTTTCAAATAGTGTAGAATTTATAAATTTCAAAATTTCAATATTCGATATCTCAGTAAAAAAAAGATATTTGGGTAAACTCTACGGCATTTTAAAGAGAAAGATTTATACTTTTTGATACTATCTACAAAAATAATTGATGTTACTACATAACCTCAAATATGTTAAAAAATAGTTTTTTTTAGATATTTAAGTTAGGATATTTCAAATTTTTGACGTGATAGAGCGATTCTGCGGTCAAATTTGAATTTAGCGCATCAAAAACATTCAGAAAAGTATAGTTCGGTTACAGATACATTTCTTGTAGATATGTGAAATTAATCCAACGCGAAAATTCGCATATTGCAAAAAGTATGTTATTAAATCACTACAAAGTAGATAACCATACACATTTGCATTCCTTATGTGCAGCAACAAAGGCAGTGAAGTACCCAGATAAATGCTACAAACATCAATTGCTACACGAAAGGATTGAACAGGGTCTGATTCAGTACAAATACAGGGACAAGGAATTTGTCTTCGAATCAACCCTGATTCCAGCTGAAAAGCCGTACTGCCTTTTTTATGACCCGAATTTTAAACAAAAATTTGTAGATGAGGAATTTACCATCCATTGCGACGGAACATTCAATGTGGAGCCGAAATTAGTAAAGTGCTCGTAATAAATAACGTTCATGAATCAGAAGGATGGTCAGGTGCGTTAACTTTGTTAACTTTTAAAGTATAAAAAATAAGAGTTTGATATTGGTAACAATGCTAGAGCAGCAAAAAATTAGACGTGTTAATAAGCAAGCTCAAATTATAGACTGTTTCAGTATATTTATAGTACATTTATAGTTAAATACATCCTTCAATGTCTTTCTATATATCGCGATTCAGAAATTTTTGAAAGTTGGAACTTTTCATACCATATTTGCCGCTATGATAAAAGGTTATTACGCGATATTGCCCAAGATCATACCATCACTCCTAGCGAAGAGTAGTACAGCTGTGATTACTAACGAAGACCAGCTCACTTCATATGAGTAGCGAAAACTAGTGCAGATGAGATTGTTCCAACTAAAAGTAGTTTCATTCATAATTGCTGGCCAAAAAGTATCCCAGTTCAGATTTTACGAAGACTAGTGCAGTTCGATTGACCCCTTTTTTGCTATCCGATTTTTGTAGCGCAGATTAGTGCAGTCCATAATTTTGCAGTGAGGAGTAGTTCAATCGACCCTCTGCGAATAAACATTATTTAATTTTTTTAAATAACATAAAACACATAAAATGTGTACCTCTCTCAATTCATTAACCAATTGGGACTTAGCTTTAATAAGGTGGAAGTTAACTATTGGACCCTATCTTGTGCATAAATTAAACATACCATCATTTTGAAAAATCGCTAAAAACAATTGTCACGTTGTAGTTTCAATTTCAAGCATTCTACAAAAATAAAGTTAAATTCCAAATTTGTAGAAATAGAAATTTTTTATGAACATCAAAACTGAAAAATGTTTTCAAATAAGTATAACGATCCAAAATTTAATTTTCTTTATCCCTCGATCGAAAGTGTGTGTTTCCCTCGTCGATTTCGCAGCAGAAAACGAAATTTTCCTGCATTTATGCGCGACACCTGGCGGCATAAATGACAATTTTAATTAACCGATCGCTTATTGTTATTTATGTCTAACCTAGGTTAACCTTTTAAGTATTGTATATTTGTGTAAGTAAAATGATGGAAGAAGATTTATCTGGCGGTGATTGCTCTACGGACGAGGAGGAAGTTATTAGAGATTTTGAAGTGAAAGCGCGTTTAATTATCGACCACGAAACGCTTATCGAACCCGAACACCAAAAAAATCTGCTGATCGATAGAAGTTGGTGCATGACGCCTTTCAGAAATGGAAAATAGAAAATAAGGCTACTTCATCCAGTGACAGTGTTTTGATTATTTATTTTGAAGAATGGAAAAATAAATTAAAATCCACAACTCTTCGAAGCGTATGGTTCATGCTTAAAAATACATTAAATACAAAAGATTGTATCGATATAAACCATTACCTATATTTGAAAAGTTTACTGAAAAGAAATGCAAAAGGATATAAGCCAACAAAATCATTCGTATTTGGGAACAAATTGAAAAGTTCTTGAATGAAGCACTGGATCTCATATATTTAGGTTTAAAGGTTTGCACTTATATTTCTATTTATTATTATTTACACGTAGCATTTATATTTTCCAACTCATAAACTTATTTCAGGTCATCCTATTTGGGGTTAGAAAATGTAAGCAGATATACTGGTCATTGCTTTCGCAGATCAAGGACTACCCTTCTTGCTAATTCTGGCGCCAATATGACTACGATAAAGAAGTTTGGAGGATGGAAATCCAATAATGTAGCAGAAGGCTATATTGAAAATTCTATTTTAAATAGAAAAAAGATTTTTGAAGGCGTTACTCACGAATCTACGACTGCATTCAATGCCTCACTCAACAACAGACCATCAACTAGCAAGCAGAGCTTATTAAAAGTCACGTCTTCAACCAATGCGAACGAAGAAAACACAATTGTTTTAGATTGGGCAGATTTTTCCGATGATTTTGAAATAAATTATCAAAATCAAGTCCCAATTCTAAAAGAAAATCGATAAGGAAATGCACTCGATCCAATTGAAAAACATTCAGTAGCAGAGTTCTGGAATGCGAAGGGATCGACAATTAAATACAGAAATGAAAATACTGTGACACCCACTACGAAGCAATCCAGTACAAATAAACATTTTCTTTCAAAGTTTCCAATTATACTTCCATTGAACAACGCAAATATTCATACTTTTCAACCAACAGCAAAGAAACTTAGTGAAAATTAGCGAAGAAAATTCAAAACAAAATGAAAATGGTGCTTCAACGGATGTTCCGATTTTGAATAAAGATGCTCCAATACGTTTTGAAAATTGTACTTTTAATAATACTACAATTACAAACCACTTTTATTATTAGAATATAAATTAAAATATAAATAAAAATTCATAAAAAAATAGCTATATAAAATTTAATATTGTAACGTGGCAAAATATCGCCACGTCATGTCGAGCACTGAGCCGCCGGGGTAGAGCGTCTCAAGGTTGAATGAATGGTGCATGTGCATGGATTAATGGCGTAACGTTTCTTTCGAGTGACGGCGCGAGGAGAGGAGCGACAACTGAGGAAGGAGAAAAATACGGAGAGCTTCTTCATTCCCGTTCAAGGGCGAGAAGGGAAGAGTGCAAGCTCCGGCGTGACAGAAGCAGCGACAGGTGCATACAGGGCATTCAATTCCGGCTCGTCATAAGTCGTCGGACGCAGACGAGACGGGCGGGGTCTTCCTACGTGAGAGCCTTCTGCAGCACGGCCAGCGTGATGGTTGCTTCATCGCGAGAACGTTGGAAGTAATAAAAGGCAGCCTTTGCGCCCTTTGTAACAGGCACTCCCGAATCCGGGCCAAGACAGAAGGAGTCGCTGAGAGTTACAATGTACTTCGTAATTCGCGCATAACTTAGGCATTGCGCGAGTTGTCTGTACGCATGCCTGGCTGTCTGTATGTTGCGAGCGTTCAAATCTCGCGGTTGTCTATCCAGCATTAACTGAGATTGTATGCGCCGCGATCGACGATGCGAAGCGAGCGAACTTGTAACAGCGCGAGCACGCGGGCCGTCGGCCCCACGCGAACCGACCAATCGGGGCGCACATCGCTCGGCGTCTCGGGAGAGCGAGAGCGCGAGGCTCGCGCCGAGTGCACGAGCCGGCACTCTCCTGCCCCGGCCGTTCCAGCTCAGACGTCGTTGCAGCCAACTCCCGAGGGATTTCTTTGTGTCGCATATATTTATCTCGCGTGTGGTCTCCTGATACTTTGAGGGTCACGGAGCCTTGGTCACCCGGATTTAAGGATTAAAGGTCAGTGGATCGTTCTTGCTGAGCTAAGTCTCCCTCGCGGGTTATTGCGTAGTTCCACGCGCGGCCTCGTTCCCAGGAAGTTCCTTTGTCTCGCGGGCGCGCGAACATCAGCGAGCGCGGCTACCTTTCGCGGTGGATGTCTCCTCATATTTAGTTCGTGTGCTTAGTATAATTCAGTGCGTGAGTGAAAGCTACCTCGGGTTCCGGTCGTGTGGATATCTTCGACAGGTCGTCGTCACACCGCGCCGAAGCGAACTAAGAGCTGTCTTTATTTCGGATATCTCGGGCGAAGGTGCCTCGACATCCCGGTGCGTGCGACGAACGGCTTACCTCGGGTACCTCGGGCTTTTGGTTGTCTCGGTGTATCTATAAAGGGGAAGGTTATCTGCGCGGTTAGGGACTCGGGGCTATCTGTATCTGTAGTGTACGGGATCAAGCGTGCGTCTTCGTGAAATATACGTCGGCGAGGACAAGGGGGCCTCGCTCGGCGTCGCGGCGTTAGGATACGGCGCGGGAGGTGTCGTAGGTCGTGGTTACGCAGACACGCTCTCGGCCAAAAGTAGTTTAGACGGCCGCGGTTTGCACTAAGTGTGGTCAATCGCGGCTATAGGGTTAAAGTGTGAAAGAAGAGTCGGCGGACAGCGAGTGAGTGTGGCCAAGCGGGCATTGCGTGCGTGAGTCCTTGAGACGCGTGAGAGTAGGATATCTTTGTGGTTGCCTTAACGTGTAATTGTTACTCGGCGATTGCGATTTCGTGAAGTGTGGCGTTGCGAGGAAGCGCACCTCCTTGGCGTTGCGGAGCCAGGAGTGGACGAATACCTCCGCGTTTTCTTTTATCTAGCGTGCGGTGGCCGTTGAGCCCAGGTTATCTATTTGCTACCTCTCTAGTGTAATTAAGTTTCATTTCGGAATAAACGAATGCATTCTAAACAACCACGCGAAGTTATTATCCGAACCACCCTCTCTCCTTTCCGCGTAGCGGGGCTGAGCTAGCTAGCCGGCAAATCCGCCTATCTCCCGAGTTCATTGAAAGAGTCGCGAGACTCTGACACTTTCGGGTAAGTGTCTGGCGCCACCGGGTCTAGGAGAACTCGAGGAGAAAGGCCGAAATATAACGTCACGTCATCCACCCGGCATTCTCGTGCCCAGAACACCAGGACACGAGAAATCCACGTTATAATATATACCCGTTGAAAAATTAATTTGAAAGAAATTTATTATAAAATAAGGAAAAATATGGAAGAATTTTTTTCGACGGCCGCCCCGACCACTCCCCGACTCGCTGCGCTCGTGCATGTCAATGTCGGCGCCTGTCGAAATCACCTATGAGTCTGTGAATTGAGGTTAGAGCTCTCGCTTTCTGCATCCAGCTAGAAAACAGCGAAGCAACGATGGTCGTCAGCAGCGTAAGTTTCGATGAAACGATTTCAGTTATTCTAGAAATAATATTCATCTTGACCACGCACTTTCGACCAGGGATAAAGAGAAAAAGTATACGCAACACGAGTAGAAAATAGAGTATGATATATATGTACATGATGCCCTCTTGTTGCTAAATATACTATTTATAAAAAAAAATTAAGGAAAAGCATTATATAAAAGAAAAGTTACATAAAAAAGTTGTAGATCTTATTGAAATACAATTTTTTTCTATCAAAAAAGCTGAAAAACATCGAGGATCGTTACATATCGAAAAATATACAATTGAAAGGGTGAAAATAATCATAATTACTTGTACTCTACTAACCCTCGGTTCCCTACATAGATTTCTAGAGAAAAATCTAACAGAAAACTGCTAAAACACTGTTTTTCAAAATGCCCACATATCCATTATTTAAGGAGCTATGACAGTGTTAAAACCTGAAAATAAAAGAAAAATTATTGGTACTATAAACAGTTAATACATATAGGTGCTCTAAAAACTATATTTTTCCTTTGATATATAAGTATTATACATCACTTTTATGCATTAAAAATATGCTTTAAGTGGGTATAACATGTAAAAACAATTAAGGTATTTACTTACTAAAAATCATGATCTTTATCATTTTTGTTTACTTGCCGCAGCTTTCTGAAGGAACCGTACCATCAATCCTGATGAACTAAAGTGCTAATTCTTTCTTATAAGTCTGGTCACAAACTAAGCGGAACTGATTTCTGAAAAACACAAAATGTGCACATATAATTATACATATATTGACAATATTAGTAATTACAATAAATGTTACATATGTAAACATACATCACATTTACTTGTAACTTATCTTTGTCAATTTTGCTCCACTTAGTTTGCGAGGAAACCGATTTCGACGGTAAATGAAAAAAAAATCATGAAAAAACTAAATCTGAGTAAAAGACCTTAAAAGTTTATGATGTAATCATATGAATTAATTCAGTGATACTTACAGAAACTACCTGATATACTTTGATTTAGTTTTGGTATTCAAATATACATGCAATGAAGTATATTTGATGGTGCGCGCACATCATGATGTTTGATAATAGTAGGGCTACCAATGGCTGAAACAATGATTCTTATAGGGTTCCCCTGTATATGAATTCTAACAAGGGCACATGCACTCAGCATTACTGTTTGCTCTAAACTTTTGAATGTGACGCCCATAAAACACTCATCACAATCAAAAATGCTGCGTTCTTCCCAACAGCTGATGCGGCTGGCGTGTCGGTGCGGTATAGCTATGTTGAGGTGTGATGAATCCGCCTCGCTAGTTCATACCATCGCGGTTGTTGGCGCTTGTGTTAGTGTGCAATTGGGGTGAGAGTTACTAGCGTTTTACGGATTCATCTCATCCTCGGACAGCATTAACTGCCGCTCCCCCTTCCTTTTATCCGTTGGTGCCACAAGTCTGATAGTATATATGTTAAAATTTGCGCCAGAGTGAAGGCTATATAAGCTGGGAATTTTGACGATTGTACATCAGTCCGAGTCAGAGCTCCTGGATGCGCTTTTTCGCCTTGTCGGCAACACTCAGGGAGGTGTATTTGAGAGATGTATAGTTTCCGTATCCGCAAGGAGTTTTAAATTTTGTTTATAATTGTTTTAAAATTTGAATAGAAAGTTTGTAATTATAATTCTTTTAAATAAATTTTGATTTAGTCAGTGTTATCCAGGACGGTTTGTCGTGACCGGTTTTTTTATGCAAATGTAGTTTCTCAATTTTTATAAAGTATGATAGTTATCGTAGGTAATTACTTTATATTTTGTATTAACGTTAAATTGTAATTTGAAAAATGTTTGTCTTTTCATTCACAGCCTTGATAAGGGATTTCATGAGTCCAAAACGTCGGCTGATATTAAATTAAAGTACTAGCTCGAAAAGATGCATTAAATTGATCTTCCTTAGTTTTTTAAATTTTAATCTCAAAAGAGCGGCAATTTTTATAATCTGCATATTCATAATATTCTTCCTTTTTGATATTATTTAAAAATATTACATCAAGGCAACAAAAAAATCGTTTTTCAAAGTTAAAAAAGTTGTAAATAGAAGATTTGTACAATTTTTTTTTAAAAGTATCCCTTTGTCGTGATTTTCTAAAATTCACTGATTTTTCATGTGGACTGCAGGGCTTCTAGAGAGCTTAAAATTTAGTTAAAGAACTTTCATTTCATGTTCTTTAAAACAAAAAATTGATAGTGAAATTAACCTGCCCCACGCAACCGCAACCAATTTTTAAAAAATATTTATTAGAACGGCTCATATATTTTAAAGCGCACTAAACAATAATTTTTTTTTATTCTAACAATTATGAAGCTAAGACAATTCTAATATTTTATTTTTTACTAAAAGTAATAAAGAAACATCCATCTAAATGTCGTTTATTAATAAACAATAATTAATTTAATCCTTAGCGAAGAATAAGATCTAAAATGTTTTTATCAACGTTTTGAATAAAAAAATGTAGTTTTAATACAACTGATTAAGAGGCCTTTTCAATTGCGTTTGCCTTCATGAGTGACAAAAGCGAGTTTTGAGCGCTCTAAAAGAGCTCTTACCACGACTGGAACCGACAAGAGCCGTTACGGATTTCCAGACCAATCTACAAAATGCGATCCGTATAGTGTACGGCATCCCCGTGACCGGATCCCATTTTGATTTTGGTCCGGCAAGTTTCAAAACAATAACAGTCCATTAATAAAAAAGTCATGACCAGATGTTGGAAAGCTAAGATTTGCGCTATATGATTGGCTAATATAGTGCGCCTGTGACGTAAATGTTATTTGTAAAATTATAAAGTAATTAATATTTTCATTTATAGTTTTTGATTTTCTATAATGCATATATGTCGAATTTTAAAAATTTCACTTTTCTTTCGTCTACAATAAAAAAAAAGGTAAGCTAAAGATTTTCGACTAATTAGGTTTTTATTCTGTAAGCCAATAATGCTGACGAACATGGAAAAAGTTACTGATAACCATATTTCTGAGCCATCATGCATTTTTTTTTATAAAAAATTAGTACGTCAAGATACTGGAATAATAACAACTACGGATGTCCCCAAGGCCCCAATAAAATTTTGAATTGCTCTACAAATAAAGTAAGATATAAGAGTTTTAATTTTAAAATAATATGCTCAGATTTGATGCTGAGATCAAAAGTTATGCCCGTTTAAAAAGATAAATAATAAAATTTCGAATAGCCCATTTTCTCTTTTTCCTCCATATACCTCCTGTTACGTCCTTACGGAACGTTTAAGATTTATACTTTATCGATTGGAAACGGAATTTGTACGGACTTGATTCTTAATTACTTTCTGAATCGCGTCGCGTGTGGAACTCCCTTTTGGCTACCGTTTGCCCTGTCACAGCCTCTGGGAAAGGGATTTGTTTTTATTATAGCCTACCCATGTCCTCTTTATGAGTCTTATACGGCTCTTCCCACTGCCCGATATCATACAATGGTATTGACCAGTGAGGTTCTCTATAGTTGGGATGCTTGTGCACCACATCGGAATGTAGCCCGTATGCATCTCGACTGGACCTACAGTTTAGCTACGCAATGCATCTGTAGATTATGTACAGCGGGGGATCCAAACCACTGGAGCTTCGACGTTATAAGACACTTAAGTATATACATACAGGTGTATGTAAACATAGAGGTGTCACAATGACAGAAAAGCCGAGAGTCGGGATCGAACCCAGAACTTCTGGATCATGAGTCCAACATTCTGCCTACTGAGTCGTCTCCGCTAGTGTATTTGTCCCCTTGCCGTAATAATCTCTTTGCGGTTAACCGCGAGCGTATTTAGATGGTCCAAATGCCCATATGACAGGTGAACCGCTTGAACATTTCCTAACTGCCGCGTGATCTCATCTTTATTTATTGCGATCTTACTTAGCACGCGTTTTCTTTGGCGGCGACGATTTCCTTAATTTAGCGTCGTTTGGTGTCGCATATATACGAATTCATCTTCATATTTTAATATAGCTGCCGCCCTCGGGCCCTTTTCACTCTACAACTCTATTCGGGCGACCGTCGTTGCGTTTGTTTGTTCACCGCCGCGGCGTCTCGGTGTGTTGATTTTTTCCAATCCTGTCCGCTCTCGACTGCGCTGCCGACTTCTTGTAGGTATATGCATTCTTGAATTATACTTTATAATTTTTCTCCAGTTCCGCCGGCACGTGCCTCCGTCACTACACTTCCGGAACTGCAAAAGAACGTGCGAGTGGGCTCGACGTTCTTACACGCAATGTCTTGGGTGCTTCTGTAATATGTTCCTTCGTGGACTTATGTATGTGATCGTGCGAGTAAGTGTATGTGTTTGTTGCTTCCTACGAATATAGGTAGGTATTCCAGTGTTTTTATCCAGCCTTGATTTGTTCACAAGATCCCCAAGGTACCTTCTTAAGTATACTATTTGGTTATATATGGGTTTCTTTTTATACAAATTGGTTTGACTTAATTTGTTTACATGTGTATCTTGTCTTCCATCGAGATTTCGCATGGTAAGAATTAAAACAAAATGATAAAAAAAATTAAAAAAAAAAATTTTACAATTTCCCCTGAGGGCTTCTGGTGCATTTTTATTGGGTTTTACATATGGTGTTCGTGCTGTACATTCTAGTTGTTAGTATAATTCTGTATGCTTTATTTTCTTATAAATTCTAATATGTATATTTGTAATTGGGTTAGTTCATAATACAATGTTTAGTTATAGGATATAGGTTTGTTTATAAGATTTTTTTTATTTTTCAATGTACCCTTTTCTATTATTTCATGCTGAATTAATTATTCCATCAATGATGGTGTTCCCCTAGGCCACTAAAAAGAAGGTTGGACAAACGTCCAACATTCTTTTCTATCTGTGTCGTCCGCTGTGCTGACTACTTTCGTCTTACGTTCGTCTGTGTGGTCTTGAACGGTCCCTTCTCCAATCGCGAGTTTCAGGAGGTATTGGATTTTCCTCTATCTTTTCCGGCTCGGTATTATTCGTTCTCGATAGTCAAATGGTAAGTAAAATGGTATGTGACTCTATCATCCGAAAGTATAGTATATAGACCAAAAGAATCTATCGCTCTACTCCAGTCAAAAATAATTTTTGATTATAGGCTCTGTACTGCATATTCCCACAATGGAGATCTGTACCTAGGCACGCCTCAAAAAAATAAAAAAGAGAGAAATATAAATTTCTCTGTTGGCGTTTCGTCCCAGCTGTCAGAGTGGACTCCTCAGTAAGGCTCTGACAGCTTCCTTAGACGCCCGCCACTTCGAAGAGAAGTGGCATTTATATGGTTTCGGCCTGCGTTTTTTTCTTGCAAGAGAAAAAGGCATAGGGACAATAGAGAAAAAGGCTTTTTTTTATTTTTTTGAGGCCTGCCTGAATACAGATCTCCATTATGAGAATATGCAGTGCAGAGCCCATAATCAAAAATTATTTTTGACTCGAGTAGAGCGATAGATTCTTTTAGTCTATATGATATAAGTTAAAGTTTTTCTTATGATTGTATGGGATTTATAACCATATTTTTAAAGCACAGCTGTTAATTATTATCATGATATATGTTCATTACGTTGACACATTTGCTTTGATGAATTTGATCGATTTGTTTAGTACACATTAAACATGTAAGAATATGTCTCTTAATATGTTACAGAAAACTAATGAGAAAACACAATCCCTCAACCGAAAATGCATGCATTAGTTTTCTTCAAAAAAGTAAAGAAATAGCAGTGGTGAATGAAGATGATTTTTTTGAAATAAAGATGAAAATGAGGAGGTGCGATTTTCGTACGGTCGCTCGAAATATTAACAAAAATTTTGAAAAAGAGCGGTAAAGATTCTCTCTATGTTTGTTGCTTTTAAAATCAAAGTTATTTGATCTCTTTTTTTATTCATAGATTTTAATTCGCTATTAAAATTTCACTATTAAAAAATTTCTAGTAGTTATGTATCATGCAGCATATAACTTAAAAAGTTTTTTTATCTTAAGATAATCGTGGATGACAACCATCACTAGACATCAGTACAGAAGCACATTTAATAACTTGAGTTTTCGAGCCAATCAAAACGGAAAAAGTCAAGAATTTGAAAGCAATACAGTAGATTTTCAAGCAAAAGGAAGCACCGAGCTTTCTAAAATTAAATAGTAAAGTTCAAAGCGAAAATAATATTTTTGATGCAGTGAACAAGCTAAATAAAGAGGCTAAAGTTGCTGTCGTAGAAAATTCTGCATGCACTTCAATGGACGATATTGCAGAAACATCTATCGAAGTTTCTGCAAATAAACAAATCATGGAAGACAGTCACAAAAACCCGTGTAAAAAATGTCGCACCTATGATTTAGGTTATTAATATTTATTAAATAATCCGTACTTAACTTTATCAATCAATTTTTTAATAATACAACAGTTTTTTCGATATTTATTATTTACAGTTGTTAATAAAGCTATGTACAGCCTGGTCAAGGATCTTGAAAAATGTCGTAATAGCGTTTCTGCAAATAAGAATGTAAGTATTATTTTTAGCCTTCAATTTTTAACATTTTATCCGTTTTCAAATCATGCATGTTCTAAGAATGTGCGAATTTTTTTTAGATGTCTAAAATAACTAAAATGCTGCCAGAATATATAAAAGCGAAGGGATGAATGGAACTGAAATCTAAGACTGAAATTTATATAAGCGAAATAGGATTCAACGATGCACTGCGATTTATTAATAAACCCAACGAAATGGTGAGGCGACTTATGAGCAATATTGCAGGCGACGAAAATATGATGAATATGGCTGTTGCTGTCAATAAAAATCAACCAGGTATACCAAATGATATCAAAAATACAGTATGAGGTAAGTCTTTCAAATATTTCATTAAATTTATGATTTTTTATTACTTTCCTTTAGAAATTTAATAATTTTCCAGTAATTTTCCAATGATTTTCCATTATATTCCAATGAATTTCTCTCTCTCTCTCTCTCTCTCTCTCTCTCTCTATCTCTCTCTCTGTCTCTCTTTCTTTCTGTCTCTTTCTCTTTCTGTCAATGATTAATCAAATTTAAATTTACAGAAGAATGCAACAAAAAAATCAAAAGAGTTAGACGATTCAAATTTAGCAAAAAATAACAATAAAACAGATTTGGAAAATAATTCAGAGTAGGGCACAAATGGAACGCTGACACCAGTCAGAAAATTTATAGTTGCATCCTTCGAAATTTAACTCAGAATATAGATTATTCCGTTCCATAGATGAAGAAGCGCAAGAAAATTCCAATTCCCATACTAGCAAGTTGGCACAGCATGATGAGCTAAACTATCGGTAAGTCCTCGTACAGGGGCCGCTTCTAACTTTAACAAAAAATAATGATAAATAAGGCTTAGAGAACGATCTAGAGCAGGATGTAAATAGAACACTGACACTTATGCCAGAAAATTTTTATTTGCATTCTCCGAGTTTTCTTTCAGACCGTAGCCGTGGCTCTGAGATCTTAATTGAAATCTTAGCTCTTAAGGGGATCAAGAACGTTTCAAAAATCTCGAAGCTATGTGTCGATAACTTAAAATTACAGTTTCCTCTGTAACTATTGTTCTTTTAAAGTTAGACGAATTTCGTAAACGTAACTGTACATAAAAAGACAAAATTTATCTTCAAGCATGGATAAAAGTTTCAAAATATTAGTTTATTTTAATAATTAGCATAAACGAGTGGTGCCATCTTCTATCTTTCCTTAGCTGAAGGATTTTTTTTGCATTCTTCTACTAGTCCGGGCTGATCAACGCACACCAACGGTAGCAATGCGTGGCAGGCCAACATGTTTTCACCACCTTCTGAGAATACAGCACAGCTTACTATGCAATGGCTACCACCTATGCATGTCCCCGACGAAACGCGCGATGCTGAGAGTATGGGCAGAAAATACTACGGTGAAAAAATGGGTAGTGTTTCCGAAAATTTTATGAGGGTAAAGGGCGATCTCGGAGGCTGAACGTGAACAATTCATAATAATTCAAAATTTGCAAAATAAATACTTTATGAACAGATATGTAATTCTACAGAAAAGGCTTATTTCAGCAGAATTTGAATGATAAAAATCGAATGGTAACTACCTGAGATTATTAGACTAGTTTGATAATCTTCACTTACAGACTGTGAATTGATAACAGTGAAAATGCTCCGATTTTCGTGATTCAAGTTTTGTAACTATAAGTAATCATTACGCATGAACTGACGTAAGCCAAAAATTACCTTTGTTTAAAAATTGTTTATTTGAAAATTGAGAGTAGAATTATTTTCTAATGCTGTCTTATATGGGTACACGTACAGAGAGGACTAAGCCTTTTATGACACCAGTGGCAGACCCTAGGCTAGAGCGTTCTAATGAGGGTCACACCTGGTCTCACCTAAGGGCACAGCCTCTACAAATAAAATTTTTCCTTAAAATTTTTCAATGTTTCAATATTATGAATTTTTGTATAAAATATTATTCGTTTTTAAAATCTACTAATAATAACAAAACTTGAATCATAAAAATCGGATGATTTCATATTATTTAATTTAAGCCAAGCGCCCTAGCTTTTTTGTGGACTTAAAAGTAGCTCGGCAACGGATACCGCGATTATATAGAGAAAGGGAAGCCCGTATACTTTTGGACACGAAATCTGTGCGGGAACGTTGTTTATTATTAATAATAAAATGCAAAAATGCATTTTTTTTAGTTTTTTGCTTTTAACTCGTAAAATAAGAGATTAACGTAAAAAAGTAAAGAGAGAAAAGTTGTAGCTGATTAAATTGCGAAGAAATTCATATATTGAATGTCTCTATCCGATGAATGGACATGGAGGAAACCTCGAAAAACCGTGGAAAACACCGCAAAATCGACGTTTTTTTAAAAATTGAAACCTCAGCCATTTTTACACTTTTAAGGCTCAAATTTAGAATGAAAGAAGGGCTTTATACCTACTTTCATGTCGCCAAAAAATGGAGCTCTGCGCCAATTACTTTTTGCATAATTGCAAATTGAATTTTTGATGTACGATTTTAGTGCACTTTTGTGTGCGCGAGCACGAGAAATTGGGGAGTCCTACTGGAATTTGGAATACAGCGTTGAAAATTTTATGATTTGAACAACGAAGTGTATATTTTGGATTTGCGAAAAAAAGGTTTTGAATCGATGAAAAATGAACTGAAACGTGAGCGAAAACGGCCGAGCGCGCGGCAGTGGTGGCAGAGAAAGTGTATATAGATATACAAGCGCGCTACGACGCCGCGCGCTCGGCCGTTTTCGCTCACGTTTCAGTTCGTTTTTCATCTGTTCAAAACCCTTTATTCGCAAATCTAAAAAATTACATTTTCTTGTTCAAATCACTCCAGTTTTTGGGGACATGAAAGTAGGTATAAAGCCTTTCCTTCATTTCAAATTTTAGCCTTAAAAGTTAAAAAATGGCTGAGTTTTCAATTTAAAAAAAAACGTCGATTTTGCGGTGTTTTCCACGGTTTTCCGAGGTTTCCTCCATGTCCATTCATCGGATAGAGACGCTCAATATATGAATTTTTTCGCAATTTAATCAGCTACAACTTTTCTCTCTTTACTTTTTTACGTTAATCTCTTATTTTACGAGTTAAAAGCAAAAAACTAAAAAAAATGCTTTTTTTGCATCTTATTATTAATAATAAACAACGTTCCCGCACAGATTTCGTGTCCAAAAGTATATGGGCTTCCCTTTCTCTATATAATCGCGGTATCCGTTGCCGGGCTACTTTTATGTCCACAAAAAAGCTAGGGCGCTTGGCCTAAATTAATTAATGTGAAATCATCCGATTTTTATGATTCAAGTTTTGTTATTATTAGTAGATTTTAAAAATGAATAATATTTTATACAAAAATTCATAATATTGAAAAATTGAAAAACAAAACTTTGTTAGTGTAATCATGAAAATCTGAGCACTCTCTTTATCAAGTAATTACCAGTCGATTTTTGTCATTCAAATTCGGGTAGCGTTTTCTAGTTTTATAAGTCGTTTACATCTATTAAATTTTTTTGTTAGCCAACTTCTTTATTCAAATTCGAATTTAATTTCAACGATCTAAATGAACCGTCATAAAAGGGACACTACGGCCTGCGACCCCGGCCTACCCACAGGTCAAGTAGTATAAACTGCCGCGCGGTCTAAGCGTTTGGTACCAGGTGGTGAACACGTGTACCAAGTTGCCGCTACCTTTTACTAAGAGCGTAGTACAGCTTGCAGCGAGTGGCTATGCACACTTATTCCCGGTGAAATGCACGATGCTGAAAGTGTGGGTAGAAAAAATTTGGCATGAAAATCTATGGTGAAAAAATTCTTGCTCGGGCAGGTCGCGCGTGCTGTTGGAGCTGCATTACCGATCTTCCGGGAAGACTTGAGAAATGAAATTCTGCGCCTTCTGTTGTCTGCCAAAGAAATAACATTTTTCCTCTTTCTTACCCTCTTCTTACCCCTCCGAAAGGTAAAAGCGGAAGAGTTTGTTTGCTACACGAAGATTCGGTTTTATTCTTTCATGACGCTCGAAAACTTAATATTTTTGTGACTATTATATACATTATATAAATTAGTTTACGGGTAAACTCAGTTTTTATGCGTTCTTTTCGTCAAATAACTTTTATAATGCATTTTCTCGGATGCATGGTACGAATGCAGCGCTTTTTATCGCCTAGCGGAGAAAAGTGGAACTTATTTTTTAATATTTTTTCAAATTTTTTTAAATATTGCAGTCATGCCGTAAATTTTACGTCTTTATGAATTATTTCCCAAATTTTCACAGCGATCATAACAATAACCTCGGAGTGGTTTGGAATATACGAAATCACTGCTTTTTGAACGTTCTTGATCCCCTTAAGGGGTTATGACAGGGTTAGAATTATGAAAATATCAATTTTTTTTATTCACTTTTTTCACAGTTAACAGACCGTAGAATGTGGTTCTGAAAGCCATTTTTTGCTAAAAACATTTGCCTCGAATATATAGACAAAAAACTGATAAATCTGTTTCAAGTAAATTTTTGAAAAATCGTGATTTTTAAATATTTTAATTAGGCCAACTTGTGGAAAGGATTGTTCTACCACACTTTTTAAAGAGTAATTTCATGAGAAATCTTACTGAAAATACGACTTCAAAACCGTTTTACAAACCGTTTTTTTCTCAAGACTTATTAATTTACTTCCGTAAAATATAATAAAATCCGTAAAATTAATTTTTCTATGTGTGATTTTATGTTACTAAACTCAATGTGTTAAAGTAAAGGCATTCAACAAATTTGAATTTGCCACTCGAACAAGTTGTGCCTCACAGCGTCCGGTCGAGAATGAAGATTACTGTTTGATCGGTATGGTAGAATTTTCTGTAAAGCAGCAGAAAGCAGTCAAACAGCTGTTTTTCATCCAAGACACAAGATCAGTGCAGTTAGTCTGCTAACTGCTAATGCTTATAACCTCAGTGGTGTTGTAAAAGTGCAAGAGCTTCTGCAGAGTGCAAAAATTATTCAGATAAGTATTGGAAACTAATTACTAATAATTGTGTTCATAATGAGCTTTTTCTTTGTTGGTTTATTTTTTGCTTTTAGGTATACGGGTGCAAGCCAGCAAGGTGGGAGTTTATATTGACTGTCTGAAGTAGTATTTTGCATACTTTTTAATAACTTGAAGTGCATTTAATAATGATAAGTATTGCATGTAATTGTAATTCATAAACATAACTTGATTATCAATAGCTAACGATAATCTTTATTTTATTTTCAGCTTCTAAATGCTATTATCGCACAGCATGACATGCGCGTATCACCAAATATACTTTATTGTATGTATATTTGAGTACCAAAAGCAAATCAAGGTATGCCAGATAGTTTCTGTAAGTATAGTTGAGTTCATTTGTATGATTTACATTATAAACTTTAAATGCCTTTTACTCAAATTTAGATTTTTCATGCTTTTTGTGTACTTGCCGCAGCTTTCTGAAGGAACCGTACTATCAATCCTGATGAACCAAATTGGAAAACCTTCCTTATGAGTATGGTCACAAACTAAGCTGAGCAGAATTGGCAAAAATAAGTTCAAAGTGAATGTTATGTATGTTTACATATATAACATTCACTATAATTACTAATATTGTTAATATATGTTTAATTAATTATATTAATTTTGTGTTTTTCAGGAATCTGTTCCTCTTAGTCTGAGACCAGACTCATAAGGAAGATTTGGCACTTTGATTCATCAGGATTGATGGTACGGTTCCATCAGAAACATGCGGCAAGCAAACAAAAGTGATGAAAATCATGATTTTTGGTAAGCAAATATCTTTAATTGTTTTTAAACGTTATACTCACTTTATGCATATTATTCATGCATAAAAGTGATGTATTATACTTAGATTTCAAATAAAAAATGTAGTTTTTAGAGCATCTACATACGTTTATTTTTTACAGCACTAATAATTTTTCTTTTTTTTCTAGGTTTTAACCCTGTCATAACCCCTTAAATCAAATCGAATATCCATTTCAAAATCAATAGTCTGTCATCATATCATAGTTCAAGTGACGCAAGAAAAATCTGGATCACATACGTTGCCAGTTGGTACAGCACGATTAACTAGAAAATTGGCTCAACAACCTCACGATAGTTACATAGTCCCAAGCAAAAATTCTCAAACGATGGTACAAATTTACAATACAACTCAGAAGAAGCATCCCACAGTTCAACTGCCACTAAGCGAACTCCGTCAATAAGACCATCGCGTAGACGTACGCCCTCAAAACGAGGATCGCGTAACTCTACCTCCTCACGATCTCGTAGTTCTACTGCTTTAAAGCGACGATACCATAACTCCACTTCCTCACAACGATTATCTCGCGGTCATGCTACTTGAAAGCAAAGCTCTCACAAACACTCTTCCTCATGGCGAGTATCTCGCAATAACTGAAGGTGATAGGATAAACGTCAAAATCATAGGTGAAGGTTGAATGTAATAAGTTGAAGCAAGGGGTGAAGGATGGCGATTCTAGGGGCACGAGGAATAGAAGGAGCATAAAAATGATTATGACTGGTGTTGTGGCGTATACTGCCGAGTAGGTGAGTTCGGGAGAGGGAATGAAATGAGAAGGTGATAGTAAAATAAAATAAACACAAATTAATTCGCGAGAAAAACACCACCTTGATCAGGCGTAAAAACCCCTTCGAATTAAGGGGAAAAGCCCGATCAAGCTGGGCGATATACAATCAGAATCTCGCTTTATTGAAAAAAAGGGAAAACAGTCAAGAATGAAGATCGATTATTCACAAAGGGTACTAATAATACAGAGAGGTAAAATAACAAACTATTTCTTACGCTTATGCGCGCGCCGTAGCTTACTCTAAGCCGACCTCTGTGTCGGCGGTGCTCTGCAAGCCTATCCGCCTTCTCCGGGGCTAGGCTGTTGGTCGGGAAGCGACCTCCTTTCGCACGCACTCTTGTGCGCCCGGAAAGTTCCCTGGCCTTCGGGACGTCGCAAGGGAGATCGCTCAGAGCGCGTATGCGCTCTACTCAGGCAGCCTCTGTGCGCCTGGTCCGCTGCACCCAAAGAGTCTCTCACTATTTTCTCTCACGCACACGTACTCACGTATCACGGAGTCGCACTACTACACTCGTCGGGATTCTGGAGGTCGCAGAGGAGAAAAAGTAGAACCTTACTCGACTGTAGCGAAAATCAGATTGCCGAAAATTCGCCGGCAAAGTGCATACGAGCCGGACGAGCTCTGTAGGTAGGCCTCGTAGCCCCACTCTCGAGCGTCAGCGGCTAAGGCCTCTGCTCAGCTGTAGGGGTGTTCGGTCTGCAGCCAGGCACGATGTTTGCTACCTGCGCTACCGTCGCACGGCCCACTGCAGCCGCCGGCGGAAATTTCACGGCCGATCCTGTCACAGTCGTAATTCCCTATTGCTCGATTTCTCGCCCGCGCTCGCGCTCGACAATGTTTATGTGGCGCTATAAACAACTAGATCTTGGGTTTCGGGGCGGTACCGAAGATCATTAGCGAGTAAGAAAACTATCTCGTCGTCGAGGATCTTGGCGGTGATCCGTACACGCTTCAACTTGTTCGAGGTGTATTTCCCCGCGAACGCAGCTGCAGCCGGGCTGATTGCTGCCGAAATATTATCCCGAAAATTCTATAGAAATACTACTCATATATTCACGCGCGCGTACACTCTCATTACAGATACAATATATATTCTCTTTCTCTCTCTCTCTCTCTCTCTCTCTCTCTCTCTCTCTCTCTCTCTCTCTCTCTCTCTCTCTCTCTCTCTGCGAGCGCCTTACACGCGAACAACTGGAAATGATTACTTAAGAGTTGTTCGTATGCGGATATAACAGCTGGAGGGTGAGGGAATAATGATTGAAGGCGGTAAGTGAAGGATGAAGGGATCATGATTGGAGGCGATAGATGGAAAGTAAAGGGATCATAATTGGAGGCGGTAGGTGGAGGATATAGGCGATAAGAGAAGGGCGTAAAAGATAGGTAAAGGGTAGAGACGATAGATGGAGCCTGAGGGATATGTTTGGAAGTGATAGGTTGGGGGTGCAGGTGGATGTTAGCGATGATAGGTGAAAGTGCAAAGTCATAGGTGAAGGTAATACGTAGATAGTTATGTAGGGATTACGACATAGTTGGAGGGTGAAGGTCGTGATTAAAAATATTGGAGGAACGTGAAAGCATTATGATTTGAAATGATAAGTTAAAGATCTTCGAAAAATTAGAAATTGAAGCGATGGCGGTTGGCGAGCGGAGCGAGCAGGGGAGTACTCCCTAGTACGTCTATATAGATAAACTACTTGAGAAGAAATCATCTTAGATAAAACAAAAGTTTATTGCAGTTAAGGCTTTCTTTACTGAGATTATTAAGTATCGTAAAAACTTGTGCGCCCAATCCCAGCGCTGAAGCAGCGCTCGCTCCACCACCATGTACGTAAATTTTTTGATGTTAAATTTCGTATAATTATATGCTTTCTAAAATCAGTTTTTTTATATAAATTCTTAGAAATGAATTCAATTTACAGTTATCCGTATCACTAGTTTACCTTAAGGGGTTTAAATACCCACGAATTGCTGACTAAGTTAATTGTTCCTTTGTATAATAGAAAAATACTTGACTCGAGATAAATAAAATGAATACATAAAACTATTATTATAGATAATTGATTTTGATGTAACCTCTTTCATTAAACAACAAAAACGTAATTGATTATAAAATTATATTTGAATAATTTTAAAAAAGCAATTTTCACACGATTAGGAGGATTGCCAGGGACTTGGCAACAGTCTCTTAAAAGGGATTACATAAGAAAATATATTAAAAAATTTCATATAATGATGTTTATACAACTTTACGCAAAATAAAATTGGCATGCCGATAAATTGTGCTCCAAAAATCTACATCGATATCTGTTAATTATTGTATAAATATTCTTTGTAAATTGATATACGTATTTATACTTAAAATTCTATTCAAATACATGTACGCTTTCGTACAGATATTCCAATACACTTATCTGCAGATAGTTCTGAACATATACTTATTGAATTCCCTACATAATTCTCTGTATACTTCACTACAAATATTTCTGCACATTTTTTCTATAAGGGCTATCAAGCACCTCCACCCACTATCTATCATCTTCATCCATAATGTGCATCGTATACCTAGCACCTCCACCGTCCATTTATCGCCTCCAATTATAACCTTCACATTCTACGTATGAACTTTGACCATGACCTTGATTCTCTACAGATATTCTTCGCCAATCACCCACAACCTTCATCTATAGCCTCCAATCACAGCCTCCACCCTTCACATATATCCTTAACCTATCTCCTCCACCCATGATTTACAACCTCCACCTATTATTCCACCAGTCAATTCGACCCTCCCTTTATCGCCTCCAATTATGGCCTTGAATCTCCCTTATCAACTTTCAACCTATCACTTCCACCTATCACCTACATATATGACCTTACCTCGCCCCACGATCTTCTCCATCCAACTATCATATCCACTCTCCGCCTATGGCCTCTCATAATGTTCTCCATTCTCCTTTTAGCTCAAACTATCTCCTCCACCTATGACATCCAACCTTCACCTATTACCTGGCTCCATGACCATCCCAATCCAGTTGTTAACTCAACCATTCATTTATCACCTCAAGTTACAGCCTCCAGTCTCCCTATCACCTTTCATCGTGACATCCAACTTCAATCTACCACTTCCATCTATCAATTACACGCACGGTCTTACATCGCCCCATAACCTTTACAATCTAGCTATCAATTTTTTAATGTAGTAAACGAAGAGAACAAACTAAATTGTATATCTTAGACTAAGTTTAGGGAAACTTTATTTATATTCATCCAATTACTAAATATTTTTTATATTTATTCAGTTACTAAATATTTTACGAAATAATTGAGATAATAAATACAACACAAAAAACACAAAAAAAAGTTATGTACAGGAGTAAGTGGAGGAGTAAGTGGAGCGGTAAGTGGAGGGGTATGTGGAGGGTGTATGTGGGGTGGGGGATATTTCCTCAGTTTTACCATGCAATATTTAGCTGTATTATCTAGAACAAGTTATCTCGTAGCAAAGTGTATTCTTCGGCACTGAAAAGCTGTGCCTAAGAGCTTTGCAATAAGTAGACAAATGGCTGTATTCCGATGAACGGAAATGGACGTATACCATCGCGAAGATACCCTAGTTAAAATTGAAAAATTTACGGAAACTTCTTCAATATTGTTAGTCAATGTTGAGTCGGACTTTTTTGGAGCTAGTTTCATCGCAGTGAATCAATCCCTTTGGCATTACAAAGCTATGCTCACGAGTTCTCCAACGAAATGGCAAAAGACTAAATTTGGATGAATGGGAATACATTTTCCCAATATTGTCAATCATTATTTAGTCAGATATTTTTGGAACCAGCTCTACTACAGTAGATCAATTCCTTCAGCATTAGAAAGCTGTATCCAAGAGCTTTTAAAAAAATATCAAGTAGCAAGTTGCCCATTTCTTGAACTGAAATTCTCTTTCGGTTTTCAAAATAAATAAATTTATCGAATGAAAAAAAAACATTTTACGATAAAATTTAAAGTATGCAACTAACTCGAGCATAAAAATCTAATGAATTTAACGGACTTTTTTACTTTATAAAATGGCGAGATAATATTAAAAATAATAAAAACTTGGAAAAGTGGAAATTAATATTTCTAAGAAAATTTTGAAGAATATCCAATGTCCATTTGTTTTTACAAGCATATACGGATGAATATACGGATCTTGACATATTTTATAATAATAAAATTCTCCTTGTAACTTGTTCATCTTCTATCTTTTTCATCGTTATCAATTTTGCAAGGGAAAACTAACATAAAGCCATCTAAGCATTGCAAAAGTTATTGTACATAACAGCCACATTAATTATGAGGTTAATCATATCGAGTAATGAAAGACAAGAAATATATCTAAAATACGCCGCTAATTTAGTAATGATTCATTGTACAGAATTTGTTTGTAATTAATTTGATAATTCCTTTTCATTTAGATTGTTATTTTGGTCAGATTTTGTTTGTGATCGCAAAACTTCAGATGCTTGCTCAGATATTTCATTCCAGGTAAAAACAATATCCTCGTACTTTGAATAGCGACTACAAACAACGAATCGAATCATAAATTTGCCATTACATAGATCGGAGATAAGGTAAATTTTTCTTCTGGCCATAAGCCGATCAAGGAGTTGCCTTGTAAGTTCATTATCGCCCTACAAGAATTATGTAGAAATAAATAATTAGAAATCAAAAAATATAATAATCAAAAATCATTAACCTTCAGTGTGAAGCAGATAAGTCCCATTACTTGTTTGATAGGTACTTCAAACCTATCATCATTATTTAGAAACTCTTCAAACTTTTTTGCTAATTCTATGTAGCGACGTATATGTTTCTGCAAACCATTTGCTCCGTATAAACGTAAAACAAACCAAAGTTTTATAGCACGGTTTCGTCGACCAAGTGGTATTGTCCAATGCTATAATAATTAATGGCAATTTATTCGAAATTCAATTTATAATCAACAGGACCCGTCACCTATGAAATCTGAAACTAAAAATGATTTTCAAAATATTACAGACAATTTATATTGAACTGGAACATTTACTATCTAGAAAAATCTAAAAAGATATGAAATTAAATTTTGGAAGCTCTAGTGAGTCTAATATACCATTTGGATTCTTTAAAAAATAGAAAATGAAAAAAATTGGTTTAAATAATTACTTAGTAATCATTTTTTCAAATTTGACATTTTTTAGAAAATGTTCTACATAGTAAAATAAAAATGTCTATATTCATCCGAAAACTAAGTCTATAATAAGCATGCGAAAAAATGTTGATATGAGCCCATTTCATATATACGTGTAATTGGAAACCTACAAAGAGTGGTAAATGTCATCAAATTCTATCTATTATGTCTTGGTAGTATATTAAGCTCAAAACAAGTTTAAAAAATTTAATTTTATAGCTCATTGGTTATCATTTTAGGTAATAAATGTTTCAGTTTAATTCAAATTAACTGTGATATTTTAATAATTATTTTTGATTTCAGATTTCAAAAGTGGGGATCTCCTTAATTTCTAATTTCTAATTGTATATCATTATTCTAAATATTTACTCGGTAATCACGAGGCGGTTTGCTGGCAGTGCTCGTTATATAGACTCGGTCTACATGAAACGATTCCATGAGAGAAAGAGAATCCTTTATCCTAAGAGAGAAAAAATCGTGATTTACTAAAAAAGTAATTTTCTTATATCATCCTCTTAATTTTAGCAACTCAATATTTTACCAAAATGCCGTACAATCAATGTTAACTAAAAACCACTTATGAGGACTGAAATTTAAAGAATCAACATATTTTACTCCGGACATTAAATAACGATATTCAGGACAAACAAATGCAGCACCTGTAATTAAATGATAATTATACCATCATTTAAAGTTTCTTTTTTATAAATTGAAATTATAGTATTTTATCTCATTTATTCCACCTGCATATGCTGCATCAACGTGCAGCCAAATCTTATATTTATTGCAAACAGCACCAAGTTCTTCCAGATTATCAAAAGCACAAGTAGACGTAGTTCCCAGTGTGGCTACAACGTAACAAGGTATCAAGCCTGCCTTTATGTCTCGTTTTATAGTCTCCTCTAATGTATCGCCTCGTAAGCTAAATGCTTTATCAGTTGGCAAAAGTTTCATTCGCATTGCGCCAAGTACCCCACATTTTTCTACGCACAAGTTCGATTGATCTGTAATTAAATAGTTTTTAAGGGTATAAGAATTAAATGCTAAGAATAATACAAAATTATTCATTTTCTAGTTTCTCATTTCTCAAACAAATCAAATATTTCATGAGTACTATTTATCAATGTTTTACAATAATAAGACTGAATCTATAAATGCAATAATTTAATTATAATCTTTAAACATTTCAGTTTTTAAGCAGTATTTGGTACCGTATCAAGTGGGGGCCCTGTATGGGTCTTAAATTTTTCCATATTGTTTTGTTTCGATTCTTCATTTAAACTGAACTAAATTATAATACAAACTGTTGAAATCTCTTTTATTTGATGGGTAACACATATTTTTCTTGTCAGTAACATTATCTTCATTAAAACTGTTATAATTTATTTCTATGCAATATACATTTTTATAATGAAGCAAGATCGGATTTTTATCAAGTTCCATAATAATACGTACACCTGGGTTAAAATGAAACTTTGAATTTTGGCGGCTCCCGCCTTGTTCTGCGCATATCAGCTGACGTTTGGTGACCGATCATGCACGCCGTTGACCATTGAGAGGATAGGTCACCTTACTTCCCACAAAAATTCAAAGTTTCATTTTAACTCAGGTGTACGAACATAATCTACACATTTTCTAATGCATTTTTCTCGATAATTTCATAAGAAACAATAATTTTTTTAGAACTCCATCCAATATCAAGTCGCTCGAGCCACCTTAAGGAGCCGTTGTCTAACAACATTCATGACCGTTTGTTGGATATCATACAACAAACCCAACCCTCATTAGTATCTAGTTTGGTGGCGGAGGTGGTCAAGGCGCTCCCTGATGGCCCCTTCCTGGTGGCCCCTGTTCGGGAATATGCCAGACCGAACACACAGATAGTACTCATTGCGCTATGTCTCCCACTCTCTGTCCCATTCTACGCAATGATAATTTTAGGCATACGTTATGGTACCGGTAAGAGTGTTTTCTATAGTCTAAATATGTTTTCCACATCTATGGTCTCCATGCTAGACTGGATCTACGACTTATCTACTAATGCATCCATAAATTATGTATAGTAGAATCCAAACCACTGGAGCTTCGATGTTATAAGACACTTAAGTATATACATACAGGCGTACGTAAACATAGGTATTCCAATGACAGAAGAGCCAAGAGTCGGGCTCGAACGCAACCCCAAATTTTTGGGTTACGAGTTCAACACTCTCACCTACTGATCCGCCTTCGCTCAAATTTCTACAAAAATTCATTGAAGAAAATAAAAAATCAAACTCTTACTAAATTTGATTGTTTTTTCAACGAATTTTTGATTTTTTTGTATTTATAAGACGCATTAATGTGATTATTTTTATTAATTTACATAAACGTAGTGAATAAAGTAATACTTATAACGTTGGCCCGTATGAAGACTAAGGCAACTCAAAAAAAACCTATTTTATTTATTCATTTTTATTTCGTATATTTTAAGTTTTAAATATATTTACTTTGAGTCTCTAAAACTGGCAAATTAAAATTGGTCTTTTTTGAGTAGTCATAGTCTTCGTACGGGTCGACGATATAACACGCATAATTGCGACTACTTAAAATGAAAATTATTTTTATAAAAGATAATACCGAAACAATACAGCTTAAGAATTTCAATTATTTTATGCGATACCTGATGTGTATGCTGTCAATTTCGATCTAATTGTTCCTTCATCCAATCCGTTATCAGGATGTTCTTTTCTAAGCCGTTTGACTGTTGTCTCTCGCGCCGCTAGCAACGCAATCAATATTGATTCGGTAGCAGATCCCTGTTTGATAAAATATATTAAAATTATATTTCAAGAGAATAGGTGTACACTTAATTTTATCTGAACATCCACGGTTCATTTTTAATGTATATAAATACGACTCTAAGATTAATAAAATGCGAAATAATAAGATATTGACCTGCAATACACCACCACCCGGTCCAGGACTTGAATTCAGAAATTCCTCAGGGAGACCCATCAATTGTGCCAACCAGTCCATTGTTATCATTTCTAATTCTGTATTAGCAGGCGATGCTAACCATGACATTCCAATATTAGCAAAACCAGCACTTAAAATTTCGCCAACGATAGATGGATATGAATCAGCAGCGGGAAAGTATGCGTGGAATCGTGGGGAACTCCAATGCGTTATCTTTTGTAAAAAATATTACCAATTTTATTACTAAAAAAAATTTTATTTTAAAATTGTTATCTAAACCTACCCCAGGCATAATATATTTGTCTACATCGCTAAGAACTGTAGTCCAAGATTCTGGCTCTTCGGGAGCTTTTTTCGGCAATAAATCTTTCAGATATCCTGGCTTAACATTTGGTAACACTTGATGGTCACGTACATTTTCTTTGTAATCGGCTACATAATCAATCGCAGCTTTTCCAAATTCACGAAATTCATTATGATTCATAATTCTGTATCTGTGAATAATGAAGCGAATTTACTATGATTTGAGTAAAGAACATTAGCAAACTTTTATAATTTGTTTATACACTTATAGGCCAGGTAAGAAAGTTTGAAAATCATGCGATTTTGTTGATTTGCAAGTAAAATATAAAGGGTTCCAATTGTTTAAAGAAGTGTATATGAGGTAATCTACGGAGAGTTGGCCATTTTTTGACCGAAAAGTTGGAAGTGAGTAATTTTGAGGGCACACTAACCGGACTAGGTTTTTTACACTCGCTAGGACATACAAAAAAAGAAAACTCACCGAAATACATTGGCGCCCGAAGCCAATAAAAAGTTACGGGCCAAAAACTGAAAAAAAATAACGTTAATTTTTGCGCTCAAGAGCTATGATGGCTCATTCGGTAGAGTATCTGACTAGTAATCCAGAGGTCCAGGGTTCAAGCCTGACTCTCTACGATTTTGGGGACACCTCTTTGTTTATATAAGTATCTATATATCTGAGCTCCAGTGGTTCGGCTTTCCCATATGTACAACGTGTATATTTCACTGTATATAAGACTGTAGGTCCCCATTGCTCTGCGCGAGTACTTAAAAATAGTGAACTCAATACACTGAAATTAAGTGCTCACAAGCGCAGGCAATGCAGAGTCATATAAGACACGTATGAGGACTTGAAAAGACTCTAAAAATAAAAAAAATTTTTGCGCTTTTTTCATTCTCCTAAAAGCTTAAGAGCAGGCCACATGTTAAATAAAATTTCGAACCAATTTAAATAAAGTACTTGAGCAGATTTTTCGTTTTGATATAAATTTGTTTAAATCGGATGCACTGGTCAAAGGTTTCGCACGTTTGAAAACGACGAACTTGGATTCAAGCTTTTACGAAAATTTTCGATTTTACCTTCATTTCTTAAAATCCTACTAACTTTTGATCCAGCATCCGTCTCCAACGATCAATACATCAAATTAAAGGTCTTCTTTTTACTTTTCAATTGATGGGCATGTTTTTTCTTTTCACTTATGATGAGCTATATATATGCTTTTCAAAAAGATCATTTTTTGAAAACATATATATAGCAAATTTCGTAATAAACTTAAACTTAGACTAATCACAGAAGTAGAAGAAAAAAGCTTCAATTTGAGCTATTAAACTTTGAAAACCCACGCCTGGATCAAAAGTTAATAGCATTTGAACAAAAGTAAAAATCTCTGGATTTTCCAAAATCCAGTGATTTCATGGAAAAAAGTGAAATTTGCCTTTTTTTAAAAAAACTCCTGCTTTCCGATCCAACCAACCATTTCCAAAGTTTAATAGCTTAAATTAAAGCTCTTCTACTGTATCTAAATTTTAAGGTTCTCATGCGATAGGCTATATATATGCTTCTCAACATTAGTAAAAAACGAGCAATTTGACAAGCATATATATAGTTCATCAATCAAGAGACTTTTAATTTCGATATACTAGAACAAAGGTAGAAGAAAAGAGATTTAATTTGAGATATTAAACCTGAAAAATGATTACTTGAATCGCAAATTATGAGGTTTTAAATAAAAAAATGAAAACGATTATTTTAAAACTTTCTTCCATATAAATGCTTGAATCCAGAGAATTTTCTTGAAATCCTTCTCAATTTTGTTCAAGTTTCTTGCTCAAGTTTCTTCAAATCCTTCTCAATTTTGATCCGGTCATGCGTTTTCAACGTTTAATATTTTAAATTAAAGCTTTTTTCATTTACTTTTATGCTAATTTCTCAGATTTAAAATTTTATTGTGCGATGATCTATATATAAGCTTGTCAAGTTGATCGTTTTTTACTGATTTTGAGAAGCATATATATAGCCTATCGCATGAGAACCTTAAAATTTAGATTCACTAGAAAAAATGTGGAAGATAAGAGCTTTAATTTGAGCTATTATACTTTGAAAGGCAAATTTAGCTTTTTCCATGAAATCACTGGATTTTGGAAAATCCAGAAATTTTTCCCTTCTTCCAATGCTATTAACTTTGGATCCAGGCGCGAGTTTTCAAAGTTTAATAGCTTAAATTAAAGCTTTTTTCTTCTACTTTTGTGCTGATTACTTTAAGTTTAAATTGGTTGCGTAGTGTGCTATATATACGCTTTCAATAAATGATTTTTTTGAAAAGCATATGTATAGTTCATCATAAGCGAAGAGAAAAAATGCATCCAGTAATTAAAACGTATAAAAGCAGACCTTTAATTTGATGTATTGAACGTTGCAAATGGATGCTTGAATCAAAAGTTAGGTGGATTTTAAGAGAAAAAGCTAAAATTGACTATTTTCGTAAAACCCTGAATCCAAGTTGGTCGTCTTCAAACCTGCGAAACATTTCACCAGTGCATCTGATTTAGACAAATTTATTTTGAAATGAAAGTCTTTTCAAGTACTTTATTATAATTGTTTGGAAATCTTATTTAACAGCCTGCTCTTAAACATTTAGGTGAATGAAAAAAATCACAAAAATTAACGTTATTTTATTTCAATTTTTGGCCCGTAACTTTTTATTGGCAGAGGGCGCCGATGTATTTCGGTGAGTTTTCTGTTTTTGTATTTTCTAACGAGTGTAAAAAACCTAGACCAGATAGTGTGCCCTCAAAATTACTCACTTCCCACTTTCACTATTCCTATAACTTGTAACGGCACGATTATCGTTCTCCAAAATAATCGGTCGTGTACAACCATGGAATGAATCCATTTATTAATAAGTGTCTCGTTGTCGTCGGGCGTGCGAAGCATGGCTCGGCCGACTCGTGTGGCTCGTACGAGTGTACGAGGTCGCGAAGGCGGCAGGGGACGAGGTATCGAAATAATGAGATATCCGTGGATTACAAGAGAACTAGTGAAAATATATTGTATTAAAAAGAATACACAGAGCTCGATCTTACGAGCGGTCGTGCGACACCGCACACTACGCGTGAGAGATAGAGAGAGAGAGAGATGGGGCTCAATCGCCCGAATACCGAGAGTGATAGAGAGCTCGTACTTACAAGGTCGCACGTCGGTGCCGGAAGGTGGTCGCAGTCTCGTAGCTCTCGGACGCTGCAGTCGTCCTCGCCAACTCGAAGTGAAGTCTCACGCAGGGGGACGAACTCCGGGCGGTCGAATAGGACGAGATAGGTCGCAAGCGGGTGCCCGAAAGGGACACGAAAGTGTGTGGTAAAGAACCGGCGCGAAGGATCGGTGAGAATCGTTCGGACGCTACCGCAATACTAAATAATTGTACGCGCGCCATACCGGAGGACGCTCCGGTCCTTGACACGGCGTTGTCATATTTTGGCGACGCGTAATCGATGGACCGCCAACGTCGCGGGCGAGGATACGCGTGCTCTCTCTCTCTCTCTCTCTCTCTAAATATTGGCCTAATATAGGCACTCTCTCGCTCTCTCTGTCTCTCTCGTAGAGTAGTGTCCGCTGGTGGTCGCTAGAACAAGAAATGTATTAGTATAAGTAATACGGCATACGCCCGGAGAGGCGATAACGTGCGTATTATATATGCGACCGTTATAACACCCCCCTCCAGACGCTGAGTACCCGTCCCGGCGTACCAGCTCGCGCTCACAACGCCTATCCGGGCGATAAGGGAGTACTACTACCAATACGAAACTGTACGGCTACAAATTAAAAAAACAATTTAAATAAATTCAAGGAAGAGAACAAAAAAATTCAATAATAATAATAATATTAATAAAGAAGTTAATAAAACAAAAAAGGGGTTATTCCATCTCTCTCTCTCTCTCTCTCTCTTTACATGTTTTCGGCCGGAGGCCATTTCGGTCGAGGAACATAAAAGAATAAACATCATCTGGCGTCAGTGCCTTTATTTGTACAGATCGAAAAGGGGAGAAAAAAAAATTTTGGCAGACTTACGCCTGACGAGTTAGAGAATCAGGAGGGAAACAAAAAGAATATAATGGGCTAGAATGGGGGGATAGGAAGAACATGTCAAGAAGGTAGGAAGTAAAGAATGACATGCCTATCTGCCAATACCCTACGCTGCCGCCTTTTGTGCTCGCGTTCTCCGCGGGGAAAAGATTACGGTTTCCGTACGAGCTTAGTTTTTCGCACCTTTCGGTCGACCTCGCTTGGTCCTACTTTCGCCTACGCTCGCGGTTTGCGTCGGTATTATGTTTGTCAGCAGACTATCGCAGTCACGCGGATTACTAGTGTTCATTGGCGCTTCTTCTTTGTCTTCCGATCGTAGATCTTCTTTGGCGTCTTCTTCCTCCCCAGATGCGGTTCGTTCGTCTTCTTCATCCGCAGGCGAATCGACGGCCGTTCTCTCTTGGAAAGCCTTGAGATTTTCTACATCTGTTGGACCCAGTACTTTACTATCCAAATATTTCAAAATATCAATATACGGAAGAGGATAGGTGTTGACCTTGGATAACTTGCTCAGCTTCCTGAAGTCAATGCACATGCGACGTACGTCGCCCTTTCCCTTCCTAACCATTCGGGCTGGTCTAGACCAGTCACTATCCGTCGGCTTAAGAAGGTCGGCTGCTAGCTTAGCCGTGACTTGCGTATGCATCGTCTCTTCGAGCTTAGGAAATACCTTGTAGTATTCTTGATTAATCGGACGGCATGGCTGAACCTCCAATTCAAATTCTACTAGGTTGGTGAAGCCGAGTGGTCCTGTGTACTTTGGTAACGGACGGTCGAGCAACTCTTCCGATGCAGCTTGTTGTGCATCGGTCAATTCTAGCAAACCAATCGATGCTAGGCTCGGTTGACCAGTCTCACTCACATCAGCTCCGTCCGTGCGAAGGACTTCAGTCGAATTTTCGACTGTTAATGTACGGTCGCGCGGGTTTAATCTCGCGTCAAATTGTAACACAAAATCTGCGCCGAGATTACATCCTTCACAAAGATCGGGAACGACCAAGGCAGTTAGCGTACGAGTCTGTCCGCCAATCGTGAAAGGAAGTTCAACAGTTCCAGAAACCATGGAGGTGCTGCCGTCCGTCATACAGGCGTCAATTCCATCACATGGTTGTACAGTAGCGTTGCAGGCGTCGGCCAACTGTACAGACATCGTGCCGATGCAAGTCTGGGTTGCTCCAGGATCGTAAAGGGCCCTGATCCGGAACTCTCCAACATAGACTTGCAGCCACCATCGCTGATCTGCCAGTATACCGTTGCAACTGGTCGCTGCGCATTGCGCGGCAACAGTCGGTACTGCTGTAATAATATTTGAGGTCCGAAGTGTTAAGGGGTCAGTAGAGACCTCTTCTACTTTTCCCATTTTGGCTTTTCCCTTACAATTGGGTGTCGCCTGGTCTGGGGCAGGAGGTTGCACACGTCCGATGCCCATAGCTGTTCTTCGTTCGGCCGTGAGGGCTTTATACCGAAATTCTTCTGGGGTCTTCACCTCGTTTCTTCCGAAGATCAGTCTTAGTGCCGGAGCCATATTAGTATATAAGATGTCGAGCTTCTGTCCGATTGACGTGTCAGCTCGCATGCGGTCAAAGAGAGTGACCATGTTAACGTAATAGTCACTTAAGGTCTCGTTAGGGCCTTGCGTTCTCTGGCATGCTTCTATCCATACTTTCGACCGCTCTATGTCGGGCATGCTGTATGTAAGCCTGGCTTCTCTGCAGAAGTCTTTCCAGGTTCTCCATTTCGGCCGTTCGACGCGAGCCCATTTCAAGGCTCCGCCGGATAGTAGCTGCGAGAGTCTATCTAATATCTCTTCATCTAACTGACGTGGACGGGCCAGTCTGAGCGCGTCTTCAACATCTCTAATAAAATCTTCTATGTCTTCATTCGGATTACCAGCGAATTTCGCCTTCCATCTCCGTATTTTGTCTCCGATATCCATGACTTCCTCCGGAATCAGACGATTTAGTTGACTCGGCTGACCCCCCCCCCCTTCCCAGACATATCAATCGTCCTGGCAGGGGTTGTATGCCCCAACCCTTGTGACTATCGCCATTCTGATGTCATCCGATGATTTGCTTGTGGCAGTTCTGCCGTCGGCTGGCAGTTATAAATTACAAATAATAAGATAGTGTTATATAAATAAATAATATTGTAAATAATATTACACGTAATTACTTGTACGGCTATAGTATTGAGAGAGTCAGTCGACAAATACTAAGAAATGTGCGTTCGAAATAGACAGTGAGAATCGCGCGGCCGTAGTATTAGGCCTGCGTTTATAATGCTCACTGTCTCTCTCAATCTACAGGCGAAAATTCCTATACTTACCCGGGCGGGCGACACTATCAAGTCGAGCTATGGCTCGGCGCTCGCGACATAAACAGAAGTATTGTACGCAGTGGAAGTGTCTTCACCGCTCGGCCGATCGGCCTTCGCTTGCCTATAGACGGGCTACCTGAACGCGTCGAATGAAAATCGCACAAATACATTTTCGAGTAACGGTACTCGAGGGCTATTTGTCTGTTGTACGCTAATACACTAATGTTCGTGTGCGTGAGAGCAGCGCGTGTCTCGAGCTCTCGCTCGGCGCTCGAATGTAAACAAACACGCCAATGTCTTGCGACGTGCTCTCGTCGACTTTATGTTCGACTACGAAAAATATTTCAATACGGTTGCTCGTTCGAGAATCAAATTATTATACGAATAATTTTTCTCGACCGCGTAATTAATGCAACAACGAGAACAATATGAGTATTGCGGAGCTTACGCGCGGTGCAAATTTTACAAAATGATATGAGGGAAAAGAAGAAAATATTTTCACGAATATTCAATTATTAGTTAAGCCACAAAAACGTTGGGCGCCATTTGTAACGGCACGATTATCGTTCTCCAAAATAATCGGTCGTGTACAACGGTGGAATGAATCCACGTTTATTGATAAGTGTCTCGTTGTCGTCGGGCGTGCGAAGCACGGCTCGGCCGACTCGTGTGGCTCGTACGAGTGTACGAGGTCGCGAAGGCGGCAGGGGACGAGGTATCGAAATAACGAGATATCCGTGGATTAAAAGAGAACTAGTGAAAATATGTTGTATTAAAAAGAATACACAGAGCTCGATCTTACGAGCGGTCGTGCGACACCGCACACTACGCGTGAGAGAGAGAGAGAGATGGGGCTCAATCGCCCGAATACCGAGAGTGATTGAGAGCTCGTACTTACAAGGTCGCACGTCGGTGCCGAGAGGTGGTCGCAGTCTCGTAGCTCTCGTACGCTGCAGTCGTCCTCGCCGACTCGAAGTGAAGTCTCACGCAGGGGGACGAACTCCGGGCGGTCGAATAGGACGAGATAGGTCGCAAGCGGGTGCCCGAAAGGGACACGAAAGTGTGTGGTAAAGAACCGGCGCGAAGGATCGGTGAGAATCGTTCGGACGCTACCGCAATACTAAATAATTGTACGCGCGCCATACCGGAGGACGCTCCGGTTCTTGACACGGCGTTGTCATATTTTGGCAACGCGTAATCGATGGACCGCCAACGTCGCGGGCGAGGATACGCGTGCTCTCTCTCTCTCTCTCTCTAAATATTGGCCTAATATAGGCACTCTCTCGCTCTCTCTGTCTCTCTCGTAGAGTAGTGTCCGCTGGTGGTCGCTAGAACAAGAAATGTATTAGTATAAGTAATACGGCATACGCCCGGAGAGGCGATAACGTGCGTATTATATATGGAACCGTTATAAACTCTATCCTTCGTTTTATTTTTCAAACGATATAATAAGTGTGTTTACACGTTACTGAGTTTTTTTATGCCCTCTCTCTTATTTATACGATTTTCCTGCATATGACTGTGTAGCATTTTAGAAATCAGCCGTTTATTTAAATTACTTTCTCTGTTCTTTATATAGAATTTATTGAAATTAAATGTATTGTTGTTTTTCTAACAATTTTAAGGGGTTATGCCTGAGTTAAAATTAAAAAAAATCGATTTTTTTTTTATTGACTTTTTTCATCGAAATTCATCTATAGAATAAGATACTGAAGTCGCTTTTGCCAAAAAAAAATTTGGTAAAAAGCTACAAACTAAAAACCGAAGGCATGAAAATGGCTTTTTTTAAAAAAACCGTATTGTAACTGATCATAATTGTATTTGCGCTTTTAACGTTTCTCGTACTTAATATATATATGACATTTGCATGTAGAATACAAAAAAAAATATCTATATTGCAATAAAAATCCGTTAAAAAGATATAAATAAAAAGAGCGAAATTATGCAATATTAGAAATTTGCAAATTTGCTCATTCTCATATTAACTCTTTTTTGTTTATTTATGATGAAAATATATAAAAAAAACATGCCATCATATATTATGCTTTGTAAAAAACCAATTAGGAAAAAAAAAATTTTCTAAGCAATAGAGTTTTGAAAAAAACGAATTTTGAATTTGGCGCTTACCGACCGAGTAGAGCCATATTCTTTCGACAAGGTTAATAGTCTAGATACCTGTTTCACCATACCATTAAAGCTTCATGAGCAATATCACCTGTTTTGAAATTTGATACTTACTTTCATTCTGCATTGCCCAATATTATTAAATAATTCATTTTATAATATTGATAGCATTTACAGTATAAAGTACAGTGCAAAAGTTTAAAATTTGTGATTAAAATGAACCCAGACAAGAGAAATAGAATACCAGGAGCATCCGATAGAAAAAGAAGATTTGGAAGAAAAAAGAAGAGATCCAAGATTTTCCAGGTGAAAAAACAAGAGGAAATTTCAGCATCTACATCATCATCATCTCTAGAACAACGAGGACGAACAACAGCACTCTATCCAGCACCTTCGCCTGATGCAGTTCAGCATCATTTACACAGCCAGAAATTCCTGCGTCTAGGTCTAGACAAAAAATAAAATCCAAGTACTTAGAGCCTAGCCTTGTTCAAAACAGAATATTTGATATTTCTTTACTTCTACCTTGTGGTGGATGTATTAAATTCGCTGAAGTTGATGTACGAGGTCTTGGCAGCAAGCTATCTATCACCTGTACTTCGTGCCATGCTGTTGCTTTCATTGACTCCAGCAGAAAAATTGGCAAACAGAGTAACGCTTATGAAGTGAACAGACGAGCAGTTCTAGCCATGAGAATTCTTGGTCATGGACACACTGGTTTGAGCACTTTATGTGGAGTGATGGATTTTTCTACTCCAATCTCTCACAGTAACTTTGACAAAATTAATCAGGACTTGAAAGAAGCGAGCAAAAGTATAGCTGAGGAGTCAATTAAAGCAGCTATGCAGGAAGATTGCAGTGACACGATACACGAGGATGACAAAGAAACAGTATCAGGCGATGGTAGTTGGAGGAAAAGAGGACATTCTTCCCTTCAAGGCGTTTCTACCCTCATACGCCATGCCAATGGAAAGGTGATTGATGTTTCTCCCAAGCAGTCATTCTGCCTAGCTTGTGAGAAACACCCAGAAGAGGATACATCACAGTATAAGGAATGGTATGAAGCCCATCAAGAAAAATGTTCTGCAAATCACCAAGGAAGCTCTGGCAAGATGGAAGTCAACGGCATCGTAGAAATGTTCCAAAGATCCGAGTCCATCCACGGTGTGAGATATAGGAACTACATTGGAGACGGAGATTCCAGAGTCTTCAAAGCACTTTCCGATGCCAAGCCGTATGGAGATTTTCAAATCATCAAGAAAGAATGTGTGGGACATGTTCAGAAGAGGATGGGAACGAGACTCAGGAACCTCAAGAAAAGCTTGGCTGGCAAGAAATTATCTGATGGCTTGGGCATTGGTGGAAGAAACCGTCTAACTGCTCAAAGGATTGATCAGTTGACGAAGTACTATGGCAATGCCATCCGAGGCCATAGTAATTCTGTTGATGAAATGTCCAATTCCATCTGGGCAACGTTTCATCACAAGAAATCAACAGATCAAGAGCCAACTCACCACCTTTGCCCGCAAGGATCAAGATCTTGGTGCAAGTGGCAAAAAGCCAAGGCCAACAACAACGAAAAAAACTTCCACCATGCAGATAGCATTCCTGCTGCCATCATGAATGCCATTGAACCAATTTATCAAGATTTGACCAAACGAGACTTGCTTGAGAGATGCATGGGAGGCTTCACACAAAACAGTAACGAAAGTTTTAATCAATCGATTTGGAAGCTCATCCCCAAGCATAGTTTCAGTGGTCTGACAGTCTTGGAAATTGGTGTTTACATTGCTGTCACTGGCTTCAATGACGGCAAAGCAGGAATGCTCCAAGTCATGCAGAAATTCAGCCTCAAGCCAGGATCCTCTGCAGTGAACTGGGCCAAGAGTCAGGATGAGGAGCGGCTTCTGTTGTCTGATAGAAGAGATTTGGAGTCCACGCTAGAAGCACGTCGAGCCAGAAGGAAGAGGAAAAACCAGGATGACGACTCTTACAGAGCTGGTGCTTATTGAAATACAAAATTGTCATACTCCAAACACAACCTCACAAACATAGAACACAAACACACAACACTGAAAAACTATAAAACATATTCACAATTATTTTCTGTATTTTTCATTTTAATTTAATTTTCTTCATATTTTATTTCTCATTTTTGTTGAATTTTAAAATCAAATAATTTGACTTTAACACACAACAACATCAGCTCTGTAAGCAGTCTGCTGAAATGAATGTAGGCCAGAGAGCAAGCTAAACAGCTGATTATAGCTGTCTGCTTGCTTTCTGCCTCCTTTCCATCAGCTCATCTGGACTATTTTTTCTAACCTTCAACTTGACAGATGATGGTAGTGCTACTCTTCAGTTCACTGCATGTAAGTACATATTACACTTATTTTTTATGAATAAAAGCATTTTTATAGCTTAATTATAAAAATGTTCCAAAATTAGAAAAATGACATTTTTTAATGATTTTTCATTTTGTTTTATTTCAGTGGATGAAGCCGAACAAAATTCTTTCACTATGCCAAAAATGTTCAATGATGCCCAGGATATTCATACCATTCACTTAAAAAAGGTCCAGGTGGGAACAAAAATTGTAAGTAGATTTTATATCATAAAATGTTGAATAAAACTTTAAATGCATTTTACTCAACATTTGTATTTTTATGATTTTAGGTCAGTTGCCGCAGGATTTCTCAGGAACCACAAGTCCAATCCAGCTGAAATTTTCTGGAGAGGTCTAGGAAACGCTTCTTCACTGCTTGAGCGGAGCAATATTGGCAAAGATAAGTTAAAAGTGAATGTTACGTATCTAAACATACGTAACATTCACTATAATTACTTATATTGTAACTAATTTGTAACTAACTAATTAAATTCTTCATTTTTCAGTAATGTCTTCCGCTCATGCTGAGGAGAATCACAAATGGAAGATGTTCCATCCTGTTTGGCTTTAATTGACCACCCGGATGATGAGAAAGCATGCGGCAAAGGAGAAAATATGCTTTAATTTAATACTTCATGTATTGAATTATTACTATAGTAAGTATAGATATATATTTTTTTAAAAATATGGAAAATGAGCATAAACATGTATAGTTTAACTGCCAAATAGAATTTTTTATATATAACTTATAGATAATTTTTTTTCCCTATTAACTAACACTTTGTTTTTTTCAGGTTTAACTCAGGCATAACCCCTTAAAAACTTGTATAAAATGACTTTTTAATAAATTTGACAGTTTCCTGATGAGGGTGACAATGTTCACTGAAACGTCGAAAACGGGAAAAATTTTGTAATCATTTTTTCCTACAAACTGTCTCGGTGAGATCGATAGAGTCTTCTCACATAAATTACTAAAAGAAACTTAGCCATGATAACCTTTTATCATCTGTGGTTTTCTTATAAATTAATGTAAATGACGAAATTCATCAAAATCGAAAATTGTTAACACTTTTTATGTAAATTCTTATTTTACTGTCATATTTTATGAAAATATAGTATTCAAATACTGCAAGTAGCTGATCAAATTTCGAGACTATTGATTTGAGTCTATTCCTTTGCAAATGGTAATAATATTTCGGTAATAATGACAAAGTTAAAAAAAAATAAAAAATCATTTATTTTTGTGCATCCTATTTGCACAATTGCAAAACTTTAATTGGGGCTGATCTAGCGTAACCTTCTCCATAAAGTACTTAATTAATTATTGTCCCTTAGTCAATCCTTACGGAAAGTAACGACAATTATGAAATCTTTAATAACTACAAATTGAGCTATTAGCAAAACTAATGGCATAACTAGAAATCTAAAGTTTTCAAGCAGTAATTTCAGTGTTACAGGAAAGTTACTCATGACATTATACAATGGATAGTCAAGACGGAACAACTGCAGTGGAAATATCGTTAACGACATTTTTTATTTTGCTTGTTATGAACTGCCATTTTTCTGTAGAATAACTGCTGTTAAGGAGTTATGACAGGGTTAGAATTATGAAAATATCAATTTTCTTTTATTCACTTTTTTCACAGTTAACAGTCTGTAGAATGTGGTTCTGCAAGCCATTTTTTGCAAATAACATTTGCCTCGAAGATATAGACAAAAAACTGATAAATCTGTTTCAAGTAAATTTTTGAAAAATCGTGATTTTTAAATATTTTAATTAGGCCAAACTTGTGGAAAGGATTGTTCTACCACACTTTTTAAAGAGTAATTTCATAAGAAATCTTACTGAAAATACGACTTAAAAACCGTTTTACAAATTAATTTTTCTATGTGTGATTTTATGTTACTAAACTCAATGTGTTAAAGTAAAGGCATTCAACAAATTTGAATTTGCCACTCGAACAAGTTGTGCCTCACAGCGTCCGGTCGAGAATGAAGATTACTGTTTGATCGGTATGGTAGAATTATCTGTAAAGCAGCAGAAAGCAGTCAAATAGCTGTTTTTCATCCAAGACACAAGATCAGTGCAGTTAGTCTGCTAACTGCTAATGCTTATAACCTTAGTGGTGTTGTAAAAGTGCAAGAGCTTCTGCAGAGTGCAAAAATTATTCAGATAAGTATTGGAAACTAATTACTAATAATTGTGTTCATAATGAGCTTTTTCTTTGTTGGTTTATTTTTTGCTTTTAGGTATACGGGTGCAAGCCAGCAAGGTGGGAGTTTATATTGACTGTCTGAAGTAGTATTTTGCATACTTTTTAATAACTTGAAGTGCATTTAATAATGATAAGTATTGCATGTAATTGTAATTCATAAACATAACTTGATTATCAATAGCTAACGATAATCTTTATTTTATTTTCAGCTTCTAAATGCTATTATCGCACAGCATGACATGCGCGTATCACCAAATATACTTTATTGTATGTATATTTGAGTACCAAAAGCAAATCAAGGTATGCCAGATAGTTTCTGTAAGTATAGTTGAGTTCATTTGTATGATTTACATTATAAACTTTAAATGCCTTTTACTCAAATTTAGTTTTTTCATGCTTTTTGTGTACTTGCCGCAGCTTTTTGAAGGAACCGTACCATCAATCCTGATAAACCAAATTGAAAAACCTTCCTTATGAGTATGGTCACAAACTGAGCGAAGCAGAATTGGCAAAAATAAGTTCAAAGTAAATGTTACGTATGTTTACATATGTAACATTCACTATAATTACTAATATTGTTAATATATGTTTAATTAATTATATTAATTTTGTGTTTTTCAGGAATCTGTTCCACTTAGTCTGAGACCAGACTCATAAGGAAGATTTGGCACTTTGATTCATCAGGATTGATGGTACGGTTCCATCAGAAACATGCGGCAAGCAAACAAAAGTGTTGAAAATCATGATTTTTGGTAAGCAAATATCTTTAATTGTTTTTAAATGTTATACTCACTTTATGCATATTATTCATGCATAAAAGTGATGTATAATACTTAGATTTCAAATGAAAAATGTAGTTTTTAGAGCACCTACATATGTTTATTTTTTACAGCATTAATAATTTTTCTTTTTTTTTCTAGGTTTTAACCCTGTCATAACCCCTTAATGTATTTTTACGGAATGAAAATCGTCATCATCGGTAAACTGCAGTGGAATTACCGGGGAAAATTTTATATGCTTTAAATATTAGAAACTGCAAGCTGTGGAATAAATATTGTCTATACTTTCTTATGAAATGGGAATTACGATGCTATGTAAGTTAACTGCTGAGAGAAAAACAGTTAACTGTTGGAACAACTGTGTATGCATTTCTTCAATATGAAAAGCAATTGTTTATTACTGATAAACTACAGTGGTACTACTATAAAATATTTTTACGATTTTTTGTAAAACAGCAATCATCGTAGTTCCAATTTCATAAAGAAGCATGGACAGCATTTATTCTACAGTCAGCTTGAATTTTCTAATATTTAAAATATACAATTCTTCCCGGTAGTTCCATTGCAGTTTACCAGCGATGATAATTTTCCGCAAAAATACATACACAGTAGCTATTCTACAGTAAAACAGCAGTTCATAACTAACTCAAATGGAAAAAGTTGTTAACGGTATTTTCACTGGAGTTTATTTCGTCTTAGCTATCTTTCGTATTATGGTAGTAGTTTACCTTTAGTTGCGAAATTACTGCTTCGAAATATTGGATTTCTTGTAGTTATGTCATAGTTTAGCCAATAGTGTAAATAGTAGTTATTCAATATTTGATAACTGTTATTACTTTCCGCCAGGGAATATTTAAGTTCGATAAAAGTCAAGCAGGGTGCATTTGAAAGCTGATACGATATTGCTCTAAATTAAAAAAATCGATATTACACGATCAATCGGAGCCGAGATATGTTCTTTTTAAAATAAATATTTGCTTCTTACTAAAAGCAGATGTCATACTTTTTCAAAAATAATCGGGTCTACAGCTCAAAACTGTTGCGTATTCACAGCTTTTCAAAGGTTACTTCAAGGAACTAAAATGCAGTCATATTACGCTCTTTTATTTACATTCGGGGTACTATGACTAAAAAACATGATTCATGGTTCGATTTCATGGTTACATTACCCTTATACGTTGTTCTGTATTTTGTATTTATTTCTTTTATCATAAATAATATAATTATCATTCTATGCGTCATACTGTAATGTGATTTAATTTTTATATTTAAGGTCGATCTCTATTGAAATTTCACCGAAAAATAAAAAAGTTGTTTGATCTAAATGCTATATTTATTTTCGATCTAACACATAAGCAATGAGTATTATGCTAATTTTGAATAATATTATTAATAAAAGTTCAAATTGATTCATGTGCAAGGCATTTCAGTGAATCTTTCTGAAAGTTTTTTGGGGTTCCTTCATAATAATTAAAATGAAACTTAGAATTTATTTTTAAGGTAACAATTAGAATAGAAATTTGACCTAATGCTCTATCGCTCGATGTTTTAATTAGTTGAAAATGAAATTAATCATCCCTTCGATCCCTTCGTTGTTTATTAAATTTTCCTCTTCTTCGGGGCTGTACAATTAAACGTTTTACAAGCTTTACAACAAATTTATGCTTATAATTTAACAAGATTTTATAAAAAATAAAATTAAAATTACCAAAATAAACAGACACCCAGAGCTTGTCCTCTTGTTGTTTTAATAATTGAGTCGAGTCAGTGTTGTAAGTTGTGGTTTTTGTAGTGGCTTTAGTTATATTATTTAATTTTTAATTTATTAATTTTATTTTGTTATTATTTGGTTACAGTTTTTCTCTGAGCAGTTGCTCAATTTTTATTTGGTAATTTAAGTTTTGTTTTTATAAAATTTTGTTAAATTATAAGTGTAAAAAAGCTTGTAAAACATTTAATTGTATAGCTTCGAAGAGGACCCCAGCAAGGCCTCGGAACGTTGGCACAAAATATAATAAAGAACCATTGGTTCGAATGCATGATTCATTTCATTTCCAATTAAAATAAAAATTGTTAATTTACAAATTATTTTAGCTGTATATGAATAATTGCTGAAATTTCCAATAATTGATACAGTTTTGTATAGTCTGCTTGTGTATATTTTAGAGATGCTTATATAATTTTAACAAAAATTCTTGCATTTTGTGACTTTACTTATATAGTTGAAATAAGCTTCAAATGTACACAAAACCAATTTTTTATCGCGATTACAATCTTGAGATTTCGTTACATTAAGAGCAACAGGTAAAAAAATATTAAGTCACTGGAGATCCAACTTAAGTATAATTCTGTAAATCATTCTTTAATATATATTTAATATTTAATATATTTATTTAATATATACTTAATGACTTATGTAAATACATAAATCGAATCTTCACTAATGATTACATAATAAATCTGTCAGATATACTGGCTTAATATTTGGTCATTTAAATGAAGAAAATATATATATATATATTTCCGAATTAACCAAACTGCTTACGATTTGTAATTCTGTATAAATAAGTATTGCACACTGAGAGAAATAGGCATTACTTTTTCAAACCTTCAGTACGAAAAGTTACAAGAAATTATAGTAAATCATGCACAGACTTCCCAAACACTAACTTTTACAATCCAATATAGTAATTTTTATTTTGGTTCAAATAATTTAAAAATTTATTTATCTTTTGTTTATCTATTTTTAACTTTGTAGAATTAAATTGAAATTGAAAATCATTGAATTAAATTAAATTGAAAATCATTGAATTAAATTGAAATATGCAAATTAAAAATTTTCGACTTGGACTGGATTCGAACCCGGACCTACGGGACCGCAGTCAGGAGCGTTAACCACTCGCCTAAACAGAACTCTTACGCGTAAAACTTTGGATCGAATATATAAATTGAACGTATTCATAACCTTAAACTCAAACAATTTGACGTGTCGGTTGGAGTTTGCCGATTCAGCATTCGGCTGTCGAGAGGTTTGATTTTCATTTGACAATAAATTCTCCAGTCGAGTGATCTCCTTAACGAGGCCTTCAATAAAATCGCCAGCTTGACTAATCGTCTGCTCGTGCTCTCGCACCGTCGCCTGAAGTTTTTGATTTTCTTCTAACATCTTCATAAGCGTCTGTTCATGTACTTCTAGCGTCAGTTTCAAAGTTTTTCTTGCGCTTTTAGCATCATTTTACATTGATTATAATCGTCCGCAATCGGTGTCGGTACGCCATAGTTACAGCCGTTGATTAATGTGACAAATTTCATATTTCGTCCGTCTGGATTCACTTCTGAATGTTCGCTCAGATTCTCTAACGCTAAACGCTCGGAATGATGCGAGCTGTGCTGGCTTTGGTCGTCCGAGTCTTGATCTTCATTGGCTGTAGACGGTATAAATTCGTAATTATTGATATACGAATTTCCGCACGATTGTCTGAGTGAATTTTTCTGCTCCATAACTTCGCTGTAGCTAGTCGATGGTAAATCAACCGGGTTACTTTTAACGTCTAAAATATGTAGTATCTCTGTGTAGTTGCTGCGTCGTAGAAAATTGCTGAGATCTGCCGGCATCGAATTGATGTACTCGTCCCGATTCGTCGTTGGTACTCTTCGCAGTACCTTCTCATCTACCGGGACTATAGAGGATTTGAAATCTTCCGCGGTATCTGCTCGTCCGTCGAAACTCGAAATTATAGTAAATCATGCACACACTTCCCAAACACTAACTTTTACAATCCAATATAGTAATTTTTATTTTGGTTCAAATAATTTAAAAATTTATTTATCTTTTGTTTATCTATTTTTAACTTTGTAGAATTAAATTAAAATTGAAAATCATTGAATTAAATTAAATTGAAAATCATTGAATTAAATTGAAATATGCAAATTAAAAATTTTCGACTTGGACTGGATTCGAACCCGGACCTACGGGAGCGCAGTCAGGAGCGTTAACCACTCGCCTAAACAGAACTCTTACGCGTAAAACTTTGGATCGAATATATAAATTGAACGTATTCATAACCTTAAACTCAAACAATTTTTACCATTTTATATAGTAAATTTTAATAAAAATAATTTTTACTATGAGAAATATAGTAATTTTTTCTACAGCGACTTGTAATATTCGATATTAAAATAGTGAATATCAGCATAATAGTAGTAAAAATTCTCATAATGGCAGTCTGTGCACAGATTACTATAATTTCTTGTACTTTTTCGTACTTACAGTTGTAAAAATTACTGCTTTTTTTTCTCAGTGCAGTATATTTATTTTATTTCTTCCATTTTAATGAATAACTCAGAAATCTAAGTCTTTTTCTGAACTTAATTAAATTAACAATGAATTAACCAATATTATCTTCCAGCTGATAGAGCGTTAACGATAATTCAATTGTTAAAATCCGATTGGCGTATTTTATAAGATGTTTACTAACTAAAATGTGAACATTACAGAATAAAAAATAAAACATTCTTAATATAAAAACAGTTCAATATAGGTGCATATCAAAGTAGAGATCTACCAAGTTCCTTATTTCTTTATTTTACAAAAAAATATTTTTTCTCAAATTTGTTCATAGTTGATACCAAAAGAAGAATATTCTTAGCTTACATTTCTAAGTTTTTCATCTTGAATTGATAAGAGAATTATCCATCGTTCCTCAGACATTAACTAGATAGTATAACTCCTCTCGGCTCTAGGTGACACCACTTTCAGAGTAGCGATGCAAAAGCAGCGATCTTCGTACCCATCGTCGCACCCTCCCGTAATTACTTCTTTTAGCTCCGTGAACTATACATTCTAAATGACATATCGTTTAAGAGAAAACAGGATAGGGACAATGAAAAGTAGTCAAAAACGCAAGGTCATAGCCGAGATGGAAAAATCAATGACCGATCTAAACAAGAAACTACAAAAAATGTCGGAAGAGAATGAGAAAATTGATGATGCTAACGATTCAAATTCTTCAAGTTAGAAAGTCTCGACTGAGCTCTCGCAGAAACAAGAATCGTTGACAAAGTCCAAAAAGCTTAAGCCATATTCTACAATACGCAGTAACAAAGACATGCGTTGAAAGCTAGTCGAGCTCTCGTACAAGTGGAGATAAGCACCGAGTGGACGATAATGCTACAATACCAAATAATTTTAAAATTGGGAATCCTCCTTTAGATCGGTAGTATCCTTATTACGTGGAAGTAAATTATTGCCAAATCTTGAATTAATCAGATCTTTTAATTCACAGATATTAAGTAAATAGTTAAAATCCGTTTTAAAAATATACGAAATAGAAGAGAAGTTTGAAAGCCTTTCTACAAGACATGCATCGACTTCTAGTGACTATAAGAAAGGTTGAAATATACGTATAATAAAAAATGCGGCAGGTTTGTCGCAGAGTTTAAAAGTGTTCTTCAAGTGGTATTAACCGAGATATATAAGTATGTGAAGGGAGCATTTAAAGGATTTAAAGAATTTATTTAGATCTCTAATATATGTAAGAAATATTTTGTATAGTGTTAGTGTTTATGTTCAATAAAAAAATTCATAAATTCATACTAAATATCTACTAATCTGAACTACTCTGAAGAACAAGGAATGTTGGATAATTTATGATAAATTTAACTTAAAGAGAAGTTTGATCAAAAGTATCCGAACTCCTTGTTCGAAGAGATTAATTTCCACACAAAAAGAAAAAACTAGAATGAACTAGAATGACGAGATAGCGTGACCGTGGGTAGGAGGATCGCTAGTTTTGCTTTGCCATTCTAACAGTGGCGTCACCTAGATCCAAGAGTATTACTACCAAGTTAAATTCTTCGAAAAAGGATCTATGATTATTTTTCGGAAAGCTTCTAAATTCGATTAACCATACATTTTTTTAACACCTCATCATAAAGTGCACACCATTTCCCCTATCTTCACTCTCTTCTCTGAGTGCCACGCGCATATAAACAGGTCCTCTTCTTCGCATTCGTCTTGACAATAAACGATGTGTACTGCTATAGAGATAAGAGCGAAATGAGGAATAGAACGCAACAGTTTTTTCCAGTTCGATTGAAATAATAGTTCGCGCAATAGTTTATTTTGTTGCTGAAATATCTTAATATTAACTTATTGAAAATAACTCTAAAGTCTCGACTGCAGGCCAGGTTGGGAACAATTATTATTGCAAAATAAATTTCTAAAATAAATTTTTTTCAGTTTTCACTTTTTTGTTTTTTATTTTTGAATTTTCATATTCTCATAATTTTATAAAAAAATATTTTTTTCAATGGATAAACATTCAAAGATGACTTAGAATGAACAACATAAAAATCGCAGCGCGACCTTGATATGTCAAAATGGCGTCTTATTGCAAAATTATTTACCCGAAAAGTTCAAATTGCTGTTGAAGTTAATACACGAACGATAATTGAATTCAACCGCGTTTAAACGACAGCGTATAGCGTTCTTAACAAATACTAAGTAGCGCGCCGCATTCGTGTCTCAGTGGTTTGCTGCCTTGCATCGCTTCGCATTTTGCATTTAAGGCACGACCGACGCTCGCGCTTCGCGCTCACCCAGTTGTCCTACGGTACTTTTCTAGGGATTAGAAATTCTGTTGGTTCACCATTAAGTCTTTTAAAGGTTAAAATTTTATAAACGTGACGTTATATAATTTCTTGATTTACTAGAAAACTCTATAAAGTAAAGGTTTCAACAAATTTGTATTTGCCACCAAACATGGTGCGTCCTACACCGTCGGGTCGGGAATGAAGATTACTATATGATAGGTGCAGTAGAATTTTATGTGAAGCAGACAAACAGCTGCAAGACACTATATAGATCAGTGCAATTTGTCTGCTAGCTGCTGTAACAATTACCAGTGTTTATAACTTCATCAATGGTGCTTTTAGTACAAGAGCTTCCAGCTTCTACAGAGTACAGCAATTATTCATATGAGTATTGGAAACTAACAAGTAACAATAATTTATTCGCAAAGAGTTTTTTCTTTGCTTATTTGTTGATTTTAGGTATGCGGGTGGAAGACAGCAAGATGTGACCATTTTATTGACTGTATGGAGTGGAATTTTGCATGCTTTCTAAGAACTTAAAGTGTATTTAATAATGGCAAGTATTGCAAATAACTGTAATCATTAGTTTAATATGACTATAAATTGGTAATGATAATTTTTATTTTATTTTCAGCTTCTACAATACTATTATCAACCATCATGATGTACGCGCACCATCAAATATACATTATTGCATGTATATTTGAGTACAGAAACCAAATCAAGGTATGCCGGATAGTTTCTGTAAGTATCACTGAGTTTATTCATATGATTTACATCCTAAACTTCAAATGCTTTTAACTCAGTTTAGTTTTTTCATGATATTTTTCCACTTGTCACGGGTTTTCTCAGCAACGAGTGGACCAGTTGGACTGAAATTTTAAAAAAACCTTTAGAATAGGTTTCCGAAGGTCATGATTTTTGGTAAGTAAATACTTTTAATTGTTTTCAAGGATTATACTCACTGAATGCATATTTGTAATGCATAAAAGTTATGTAGAATACTTATGTATTGAAGGGGAAATATAGTTTTTAGAACACATGTACATGTTAATTTTTTACAGTATTAAGAATTTTTCGTTTTTTTTCAGGTTTTTAACCTGTCATAACTCCTTAATTTTGCAGAGGTAGTTAAGACCAACTGAAATTTTTCTTTAAAAAATCAGTTTTGAGGTTTTCAACATATTGAATCTTTCTGTACGTATAATTATTATAGTCAAAAATTGTATCTTTAAAATATCTACAACTTTTATCTTGGTTTTTATGTAAAACGTATGAGTAAAAAGTTTTATTATGAAAAACGAATTATTCAATGTGAAAAATTGATTTTAGCTCGTTAATTTGAACTCTAAGCATTATCGAGGGTTGATGTCGATAAGAAAAAGTTTTATTTTTTTGTGATCTATATCTTTTCCACTTAACTTTTTTGTGTGAAATGATTATAATTTGAGTTATGGCCAAAAAACCGTTGTTTTGAATGTTAATTTAATGTAAAATTCGATTTTGGCTTGGTAATTTAAATTCTAAGCAAAAATTTGAGTTATGGCTAAAAAACAGTTTATGAAAAATCGTAAAAATGCCCGCATATTTTTTTTATACGGGGGATCAAGTCCAAATGAAATCTGTCACGATATTAACATAAACAGAATTAATAAAAAAAAAATTTGGATCGATCGGAATTAATTACGCAAAGATAATCGTGGCCAACTGAAATTTAAAAAAGATCAGGTTTTTTAGCGTTACAATGTATTAAATCATTTAAAGCGTATAATTATTATGGTCAAAAATTGTATTTTTAAAATATCTACAACTTTTATGTTTAATATTGAAAATTTTTATTATAAAAAACGAATTATTTTAATGTCATAATTCGATTTTGGCTTCTTAATTTGAATTCTAAGCATTTCCGAGTTTTCATGTCAATAGAAGAAAGTTGTATACTTTAAAGATCTACAACATTTTTTTTTAATTTTTTGTATAAAATGCTTATAATGTGAGTTATGGCCAAAAAACCGTTTTTTAAAAATACCCACATATTTTGTGTATACATGCGATCAAGCCCAATTTCATACTGGCACTTTGTTATCATAGGTAGAGTTTACAAAAAATTTTTGGATTGATTAGGAGTTATCTGATTGTGATAAGCTTGTGCCAAAATAATTTGGTTAAAAATACATGTAAAATTAAGCATAAAGAGCTCCCATTTGAACAATTGGCCGGTAATCGCAAAAATGAAAGAAAAGGACTTTTTTATATATAAGGGCTGCACTCTCGTAAATTTTCAGCCAGATTGGTCGAAAAATGGCTGAAATATTGCTGGTTACAATTTTCGCGATGGTAAAACTATAAGGCATTCCCGCGTTGTGGTCGTGCCTAAAAAGGAATTTTGTTGATATTCATATTTAACAATATTTTTAACAAATAATTTTTTTTATTTCGGCCAATTTCACTGACTTAAAAATTGGCCGAAATAAAAAAAATTATTTGTTAAAAATATTGTTAAATATGAATATCAACAAAATTCCATTTTAGCGTTTGTTAAGAACATCATAAGCTGTCGATCAAACGCGGTTGGGTTCAATTATCGTTTGTGGATCGACTTCAACAGCAATTTGAACTTTTCGGATAAATAATTTTGCAATAAGTTGCAATTTTGACATATCAAAATCTGGCTACGATTTTTATGTTGTGTATACTAAAAATCATCTTTGAAAGCTTATGCGTTGAAAAAATTTAGTTTTATAAAAATTGTAGCAATATCAAAAAAATGCATTTTTTAAATTTATTTTGCAATAATAACAATGCGTCTGACCTGGCCCAAAGTCGAGACTTTAGGGTTATTTTCAGTAAGTTAATATTAATATATTTCAGCAATAAAATAAAGTCTTACGCGAACTTTTTGATATGGCTCTTTTAACCTTCTTGACTTCCGGACTATGGCACAAAATGCGTACTTTTTCCCCGTTGAACTCAGAAATAAATGATGCAATCCATCTCTAACATCGCTCTTAACTCTACATATAGTGCTACATTTTGCTTATTCTCGATAAGAAGGCTAGGATAGAGATGAGATTGACGGTAGAGATTTAACGTAGCACTTTTTTCTCAATTAAGCATGGAAAAAGTCCGCTCCTTATGATGGAGTGTTTTAAAAATATTCAGAAAGTCTTATTATGAAATAAAAACTGAGAAAATTGGTAGAACTTCATCTTAAAATTACATGGATAAGCAAAAAATACTTGCATTTTTTGTTGTCAGAATTTAGAAGAGGTCCACCGATCAATGCAGATATCACTTCACTGCTGTTGGAATTAAGATATAGTTTCTTTTATAACCTATCAAAATGAGTATTATTTTATGCTTGGCAGTGTTTTACTTTATGATTTCAAGATTGAAATACAAAAAAAATGCTCTAAGAAATGGCAAGTCGTATAAAAATATATACGATTTTTTGTATCTATAGAATAAACTTACATTGCATTAAAATTGATTCAGCAATCTAATGATCTATTTATATTCTACAGTATGATTCTTTAGATCATAGAAATGTCTAGTTATAACTTATTCACCGCAAAAAATCTCAAGAAAACTTGTTTGGAACAGTAAAAATTCAAATGAAAATTTTTCCTCGGCATTAAACTCGAATTGCTTGCAGATTTTATAACTCACAAATATTTTATAACTCACAAATATTATATTATGCAAATTTTGATAAACTGTATCAATGGAATAATACAATGCAGAATACGTAGTATAGGTATTATTTCGGAGAATCGTTAAAAATGTATATATTTATCCTTGGATAATATTTTAATAGCTGGCTTTGCCTCACTCGCTACTGCTTGCTCGCTTAAATTTGTTTTTATTCATATGAAATGTAAACGATATAAAGAATATGAATTACGTAATTTACCTCACTTGCTGGAGCCCGTTCGACTATTTCGTTCAATAAGTATTTTGAGAATAATGGTAAGGCAGGGTTGTATTACGAATTCGTAGATAAGGTAAAACTGAAGTGTGTTGATAAAAATAGCAAATAACCGACTATGCCTCACATCTCGTAAATGTATACATAGAAATCAATCATCGAGTAAATACATGACTAGCGTGTATCCATAATGAACTTGATATCACCGCTCCGTGTAAACAGAAAGCAGACGAAAATTATTAATCGACCAAACCAAAATTTAAATTTTAAATTGTATACTAACCTTATTGTAAGTTAAATATAAGAAACCTTTTTTTAATTGTAAAACTATAAAACAATATAAACTTCATACAATAATTTAAAAACAAAATATAGTGCAGACATTTTTAAAAGATTATTATAAACATATTTAAGTGACTGGTTATTACATGTATAGTTAGTATAACATTTTTTAAATCTATAATACTGTTTATTAATCGATAGAAATTCTTCTTCTTTCTTAATCGTATTACTACTCTTATTAATAAAAAGAGTTTCAGAAATTAACCTTTTATACCCATTGCCTTTACGATCTAAAACATTTACATTATCGAAATCAAAACAAAGTGAAGAATTCTCTCTAATATGAGTAGGAATAGGAATTAACTTATCTTTAAGTGTTTATTTCATTCGTCCTTGTTATTAAACTTCTTTTGGATTGGTATATATGCGATAAACTGTTACATTCAACTTTATATACGACATCAGTCTGTTCTAATTTATCATCACATTTATTTTTTTCTAATTTTACAATAATATTTAGTTTATGTGTGATAAAAGAAACACATTCTATACTAAATTTTTTTAACGACAATTTACATGTATAAAGAACTTATCATTAAAAGGTCATGTTACGATATTTTTGGATTTTGTTGATTATTAGGAACCTTATTTTGTATTATTAACATTATTATTATTATTGCTGTTGTTGTTGTTGTTATTATTATTTTTATTATTATTAACATTACTATTACTGTTACTATTACTGTTGTCATTGCTATTGATATTACTATTATTATTATTATTATTATTATTATTATTACTATTAATATTATTATTAGGTAAACTATGCCGTTACGGGGCTACCACGTGCTATTGCGGAACCTTTGTGACTCACAGTCACTGCTCTGATAACTGCATTATAAATACTTTTATTATTGATATTTAGTGAGGAAAAATTTAATAACTGTCGTATGTATATACAATAAAGCAGCTAGAATTTTGTATACATAAGCGTTATCGAGAGTTTAAAAATTATAATCTTTAATTTACATAATGAAATATCCGTATAAAATAAAGAACTTAGAATATTGTCTAGATCAGAGTTATGGAGAGATAGAAAATTAATCTTCAATTTAGTTGAGGAAAAAACTTTATACTTGACAATGTTTTCTTTAAAAAGGTTTTTTGTGGGAGGGATTTGTATTTTTTTACAGCCTTTTCAATTGCTCATACGAGTCTTATATGGCTCTGCATTGTCTGCGCTTGTGAGTATTGAATTTCAGTGTATTGAGTCTAATATTTTTAAGTATTCGCGCAGAGCAATGGGGACCTATAGTTTTATGTACAGTGAAATATACACGTTGTACACAGTGGAATCCGAACTACTGGAGCTCAGATGTATAGACACCTATGTAAACAAAGTGGTGTCCCCAAAATCGTCAAGAGTCAGGCTTCAACCTAGGACCTCCGATATGTTATATATAATATAAGTTATAAAGTAAGTAACAGATAGTATTGGTATACATTTTTAGGATATGTTATATATAATGGGTGATCCCATGTGAATTCGTAAAAGATTAGTTTTTACCTCTGATGAATTTTTTCAAATTTTTTCGATCAAGTACCTTCGACTTACAGATGGTCAAAGTTCATGAAATTCGTGATTTTCCCATTTTTACCAATTTTCATTAATTCATAGCTCTTCAAGGATGCATTTTTCAACAAAAGATATATATATATATATATATATATTATAACGGTTGCATTAGATGCACGTTATCGCCTCTCCGGGCGCATACTATATAAACATGTACTAATAAAATCTCTGTATTCTAGCGCCCACCAGCGGACACTAATACATCGAGAGAAAGAGAGAAAGAGAGAGAGAGAGTACTAGTAGCGTGCATAGAGAGAGAACGCGTCGGTCAGTCTACAGCGTTGCCGGTCCCTCAATCACGCGCTGCCAAAATATGACAACGCCGTGACACGGACAGTAGCATCCTGCCGCGTCGCGCTCCGTGTATTCAGTATTGCAAGAGCCTTCGCCTACCGAAGTAGCTTGCGAGCACAACCCGCGAACCTACGCCGGTCTTAACCTAATAGTAGCGTACGCGTGCGACCTGCGCCCGGCCCCTTGCCGTCCGACCTCGAGCTGTATCCAGCGTGCGGACCAACCAGCGGAGCCCCGAACGAGCGAGCGCCAAGCGGACCTTGTGACCCCCCGGCACCGTCGTGCGTACTGTAAGTACCTGTTCGTACTCTCTCTCGGCGTCCGGGCGATCTTGCCCGTCTCTCTCTCTCGTCCTCGCGTAGTGTGCGGTGGCGCACCATTGCTCGTACGAACGAGCGTTGTACACACTATTTTCATAATATATTTACCTTTCTTCTTTTATCTAAGTTCTCTGTCTCACGTTTTACTTTATGCGAATCCCAGTCCCTGCCGCCTCCGCGTGACTGCATCGTTACGCACGCAACTTGAGTCGGCCGAGCTGTGCCTTCAGCACGCCCGAGAACGAACAATTATATTAGTAAACGCGGTCCTTTGGATCCCGGTTGTACACGGCCGATTACTCTGGAGAACGGTAACCCAACCGTTACAAATGGCGCCCTAACGTTTATGTGGCTTAATAAATAATTGTATCTCGTGAGATATTCTCAATTTTTTTCATTGACATTTTCCACAGTTTCTCAATAATTAAATGTCACCGTGCGAAGCTCCGCAATACTCACTTCGTTCTCAAAATTAATTTAATTATTTGGTCGAGTGTAGTAGAATTTTTGTAAACTCGAATTCTCGAACGAACTACCTATTACTTATTAGCGTCGCATTCGAACGAAAGAGTCGACGAGTGCCGCGTAACATAGCGACACGCTTGTTTACATTTGAGCACTGAGTTCAGAGCTCGAGACACGCGCCGCTCTTATATACGAACATTGGTGTATAAGTACACAGAGACAAACAGCTCTCAAGTACTGTTATGCGTAAATTCTCCGTGCGACTTTCGTCCGAGACGAGCAGGTAGCCCGTCTATTAGCAAGCGAAGGCAGACCGATGGAGCAATACAGCCACTGCCGCTGCGAAGCGTATGTTTACATCGCGCGCGCCGAGCCGTAGCTCGCCCGCATAAGGTTACCCGCCTAGGCAGGTATAGAGTCTTTGCCTGTAATTCGAGGGAAACGGCGAATATAATAAACACGCTCCGAATATTACAGCCACGCGATTTTCACGGCGTATTTTTCGTTCACGCGTGTTTAAGCATTGCTAACTCTCTCGATACAATAGCCGTAATAATTGAATTATTACAACACTGTTCATAAATCATATTGAACATTGTTAATTTAAATTATTTATTCTAATGTTTTTTAATTCGAATTATTTTTCTTTGCACTTAAATTCTACTATGATTTAAGTTATTCAATTTTTCGTGCAAAAAGATTCAATTAAAAATTTTTTTTTGTTGTTAATGCTAGTCCAACGTGTGGTAATTCAAATTATTTCGTCGCCCAGCGTTTTTCCGTCGTCTGTTAAGTATTAAAATCGTACGTTGTACAAAATTTTTACAAAATTTTTCTTTCATTGTTATCAATTGTGTTCGTCGAATGAGTAATTTTTCGATCGTAGATATGTCGTTATCAGAATCGTTGTCAGCCGAAAACATGATTAGTCACAGGCTCCAGCAATATATAGGGAAATTATCTGAAAAAGATGTTCCGACCGCAATGTCGAAAATTGGTCTTCAAGACAGCGGGATTGCTGAAAATAATAGATCTCGACTATTCAAATGTCTCATAGGAGATTACAGCGCACAGGACTTTGAACCATCGCTATTCTCGGTAGAACCGAAAAGTTTAGAGAAAATACGTATGTTAAGTCGAGAAAAATTTATTCAAAAAGAGTTGCCCGCGGATCTAAGCAATTTTATTCGACAAAACGGTCAGTCGAAATCGGTACATATTTTAGCGGCAAAACAACCAACGGATGTAAACACAACAAACTACGACGAAAGTTTAGATGCAACGACAGGCAATATCGCACAACTATTGCAACAACAAGGACCGTCGTCCGAAACACAAAATCTCGACTCATTAGGTTTCCAGTCACCTCTAACCGCACTGCTGACGGACTCGGACGACGCTAGCCAACATAGTTCGCAATGCTCCGAGCAAAATTCAGTATTCAACTTTAATAGGAATACCGGAAGCAGTCCGAAAGGCAACGTAAAGTTCGTCAAAGCCCTCAACGGAGAGGTGTTCGAAGTGCCAACAATAATCGCAGATGATTACAAGCATTGCAAAAAAATGATGAAAGAACACGAACGAACGCTTAGATATACGCTAAGAATACAAGAGCAGATAATGGACAAGACGCTAGAAGAACTGAAAAAGTCAACAACGGAACAACAAAGGCTCAATACATCATTACGAAAATACGAACAATCGCTTAAGAACGCTAGTGATTATATCGATAGCCTAGTGATAGAAAACGCCCGATTGGAGAAACTGGCACGCAGGGAAGCGCCCAGCGTACCTCATCAACCGATAAATCAACCTTCGGACGCACACCGTCACGTCAATTTCAACGAGACTTACTAAACGAAATACTTCGCGCCCGATTCCACGTACAAGCTGAAATCGTGCATGCCACCACCGTTAACACAGAGGGCTCAGTCTACACCATTTCTGCATCCAACGCCACCGTTCAATTGCACAAATTGCTGTCGGGTGGTAAACATGGAAGCAAGCCCCACACTAGACAACAACAATGAAAATGTAACACCGAGATTCACAGAAGTTCATTCGACTGTACAACCTCCACCGCCAATTCACCGGACGACATCCGACTGGCAGAATGCACAGGGTTCATACATCCCTTACCAGGAAGATAAGAGAGTCTGGGAAGGGGGAGGTCGGTCGAGTTGTGTAAATCACTCGAACGCTGACAGACACATAGACGTGATAGACAAGGTTCGTAGATGGAAAGCTAAATTCGCGGGTAAACCGAGCGAAGATATAGAAGAATTCATCAAAGAAGTTGAAGATGCTGCCAGTCTGACCCGACCGCAACTACTAGACAATGAAATATTAGATGGATTGTCGCAACTGCTGTCTGGCGAGGCCTTGAAATGGGCTCGATTCAGCCGACCAAACTGGAGAACCTGGGCGGACTTCTGCAGAGAAGCCAGACATTCATTTGGAATGCCCCAGCACCGGCGGTCACAGTTGCTAGTAGAAGCAAGCAGTCGTAAACAAGGACCAGACGAGAGCGTCAATCAATATTACATTGCTATGATGACTATATTCGAGCGTATGGACCCGGATACTACGCTGAAACAGAAACTCGATATCCTCTACTGTAACATGAAGCCAGCGTTAAGAGTAGTCTTCGGAAGACACAAAGTGAACACTATGGACGAATTTCGACACAGAGCATATGAGGCCGAAAGCAGAATCATGGCAGAGACAAACTGTGTGACTCCTTCCGCCTCAGGCAAAACTGTACCCGACAAGGGCAAAAATCAGCCCAAGGTTGCGGCAATCAGCTCCACTCAGTCTTTAGATGAGATAGCCGTACTAAAAGGACGACTGAAGGAATTGGAGGAAAAGTTAAGTTTAGATTCTACTAAATCAAAGAAGAAGAAGAACTCTTCGAAGTCCGGAAAAAGGAAAAATTCCGACAGTAGTGAAGCTGATAAAGAAAAACCGGCTGATACTGGTAAAACCAACCAATCGGGCGACGGTGACAAGTCAAGTACTGACAAGAAGAAAGAGCTTGTTTGCTATGGTTGCCGCAAGCCTGGATTTACCAAAAATACTTGTCCTGACTGTAAGGGAAAAGACAACGGGGAAAAGTAGTGGAGGTCCCTACTGCCCCCATAAAGCCTCGGACCTCAGAATGTTCGACTACAGCACCGGCTGCGGCCGCACATTGTGCAGCGACCAGTAGCAATGGAATACTGGATGACCAACGTTGGTGGTTGCAGGTAAAAATTGGAGAGTTCCGGATCAAGGCCCTTTACGATCCAGGAGCAACTCAGACTTGCATCGGCACGATGTCTATACAGTTAGCCAACGCTTGCGACGCTACTGTTCAACCATGCGATGGACTTGTCGCCTGCATGACTGATGGCAATACCTCTATGGTTTCAGGTACTGTCGAACTACCTTTCACAATAGGCGGACAAACTCGTACGTTGAATGCCTTGATCGTACCTGATCTACGTGAAAGATGTAATCTCGGAGCAGATTTTGTGTTAGAATTTGACGCGAGATTGAATCCACGTGAACGAACGTTGACAGTCGAGGATTCGACTGAAGTTATTCACGCGTATGAAGCTGACGTGAGTGAGACGGGTCAACTGAGCCTCGCATCGATTGGGTTGCAAGAATTGACCAGCACGCAGCAAGCCGTGTTGGAAGAGTTGCTCGACCGTTTGATACCTAAGTACACGGGACCGCTCGGCTTCACACACCTGGTAGAATTTGAATTGGAGGTTGAGCCATGCCGTCCAATCAAACAGAAATACTACCCGGTTTCTCCGAAACTCGAAGAAATGATGCATACGCAGGTAAAGGCTAAGCTAGCAGCCGACATTCTCGAGCCTTCGGACAGTGACTGGTCTAGCCCAGCCTTAATGGTTAGGAAGGGAAAAGGCGATGAACGGCGCATGTGCATTGACTTCCGAAAGTTAAACAAATTAACGAAAGTCAGCGCCTATCCTCTTCCGTACATGAATACCATTCTGAGTAAGCTGCAACGCGCTCGATATATTTCAACTATCGATCTCAGCGACGCTTACCATCAGATTAAAATCAAAAAAGAAAGTCGACCGTACACTGCCTTCACCGTCCCTGGTATGGGCTTGTACCAATGGAAACGCCTTCCGTTTGGATTGGCAGGAGCTCCAGCGTGTTTCCAGAAAATGATTGACTCTCTAATTACACCTGATCTAGAACCAAATTGTTACAGTTACTTAGATGATATCATCGTCTGTACAGAATCGTTCGACGACCATTTAAAATTCTTAGAAGTTGTACTCACCAAGCTCGTGAAAGCTAATCTGACGATCAATCGCAAAAAGAGTCATTTTTGCCAGAGCGAAGCGAAATACCTTGGGGTACTAGTGAATAAAGACGGATTTCGTCCAGACCCCGAGAAGATCGCCCCGATCATCGATTATCCAGTACCAAAAAACTCTACCCACGTACGACGATTCGTGGGCATGGCAGTTTGGTACCTTAAATTTCTCAAAGATTTCGCTGACATCGCTAGACCGTTATTTGATCTCACGAAAGCGAAGGCTAAAGACAACTTCATCTGGGGAGAACCACAACAACGTGCGTTCGAACAGATTAAGATGCTGATCACATCTGCTCCTGTTCTACACCGCCCAGACTTTACCAAAACCTTCTGTATGCAATGTGACGCATCTGGCACTGGGCTTGGGAGCGTATTAACCCAAACCATCGACGACAAGGAACGAGTAATCGAATTTGCCAGTCGATCGATGACGTCAGCCGAACGAAATTACTCGGCGACGGAACGGGAATGCCTCGCAGTAATATGGGCAATCTGGAAGTTTCGTCCGTATATAGAAGGGTACCATTTCCTAGTTATCACAGAACATAGTAGTCTCAAGTGGCTCAACAACTTGCGTAACCCTACGGGTAGACTAGCGAGATGGGCACTTGAGCTACAGGAATACGATTATACGATCGAACACCGTGCAGGATCGTCTCACATAGTTCCCGACGCACTCTCACGAATGCACGAAGAAGACGACGAATTAGAAGAGACTCGTCCGACTCTGGCAAGTATTAGCCCAGAGGACGAAACAACTGATGCCTGGTATCTAGAAAGGCGACAAGCGGTGAGTGAAAGCCCACTCGAAAATCCAGGTTGGAAAATCGTCGGCAACAAGTTGTATACGTACCGGCCGAACTCGTTCGTTGAGGGCATCTTAGAAGACGAAAATGCCTGGAAGCTAGTTCTATTAAAGGAGAAGCACAAGCAAGCTCTGGTCGAATGTCACGATCAGCCAACGGCAGGCCATTTCGGTCGCACGAAAACTCAGCGCCGAGTAGCCTTGTTGTACTATTGGCCTTCCATGAATAAAGACGTGAAGAACTACGTTCGAACTTGTAAAATCTGCCAGCAATGTAAGTCTGAGCAGCGTAAGCCTGCTGGTCATATGGGTAACCGCAATTTCTCTCGACCTTGGGAAACAGTAGCGGGAGACGTAATGGGACCCCTACCGAAATCGACCCATGGCTTCGAATACCTGTTAGTATTCCAAGACATGTTCACTCGATGGGTCGAATGTATCCCCATTCGAAAGGCGAATGCCCAAACCATTATAAAGCATCTGAACGAACAAATCTTTCTACGGTTTGGAACTCCGAAGGTATTCATTTCGGACAACGGAACGGAGTTTCGCAATAAAGCGATGGATAAATTTCTCCAGGAAAGAGGCGTACACCATACGTACGCACCTCCGTACCACCCTCAGCCGAATACGGTCGAGCGTGCCAACCGTACGATCAAAACACTGATTCGTGAGTATCTTGACGGACATCATAAAAGCTGGGATGAACACATTGCGGAGTTCACCTTCAGCATGAATACTGCGGTCCAGGAATCTCTCCAGACCTCTCCAGCCATGCTAAACTTCGGCCGTCAGCCAAATCCACCTTTGACGTTGCTTCGCAAAGAAGAAATAGGCA
>JACCIB010000852.1:0-77789 GCA_018906965.1 Philotrypesis tridentata
CTCTCTCGCTACGCTCGGATTGTCTCTCGCTTCGCTCAGGCATTCTCTCCTACTTATTGTAACGTCGCCGCAATTTCCGGAAAATTTTCTCATGCATGTTCTCACGCATTTTCTCATGCACGAACTTCGGCGATAATGATATCACTGGAAATCCTAAGCTCAAGGTACATAGGCTATCAGCCCCTTCACCGAGTCCCATCTTTATGATAGTTAAATAAGTACGATAATTTTTTTTTTCCTCCGCGCGTATATTTAAAGAATATACACCGAGTAAATAAGTACATAGTTCCCATGCTTATTTCCTAGGAAGACAGAGTAAACTAGATTAGTAAGGGATACGATTCCCTCGATGAGATAGGAGATAGGACTACGTACACTGATTGACACAGCTGCAGGCAATAAACTGCAGACGGGCAGTTCGAGTGCGGCGTCTGCGCTCCTATCTCCAACCGAAAAATCTATTTGTATTTGCGAGCGTTGATATTCTCCCTTATGTTGCGACCGACCGGCGCCTGATAGGAGATACCTGCGCTCGTTACGGCGTTTATCTTACACTAATAAGGAGGGCCTGAGGCCAGAGCACAGGCGGGGCCCAAATACGATTTCTTGCGATCTCATTGGAGAAGACCGAAAAGTAAACTTTTCCAATTCTTCTGATTGGAAAATTTTTACCGAAGGGACTTTTCCGGGGATGAGAAGGGTGGAGCTGTGTCGTCCTTTAAAATCGGCCCCTTTAGCCTCTCGCACTCAGTGTGTGTTTTGTTTCCTGGCCTCTGTTTCCAGAACAATTCCACATATTTAGTTGCTTCCTGGCCTCTGCTCCAGTTGCAAGCACTAATTTTGTATCGCGGATTTCTTTTGTAAAATTTACAATAAATAATTCACTTTCTCTTGGACTTCGGTTGTTCGAGTTTTTCCCACGAACCTTTGGACACCACCTCTCCTTGCATTTCCCGAGAGTGGCTTTGTCTGTGCGGCAGTTGGAGCGAATTAAATCGCGCTTGTCAACATTCTCAACTATTAGCCCGACACGAGAGAGAGAGAGAGAGAGAGAGAGAGAGAGAGAGAGAGAGAGAGAGAGATAGAGAGAACTGAATTCACCACAACTACCAAAAGCAGCAAAAGTAAGCGAAATTGAATAAACCATTTTTTTTACCTCTTTTATTTTCAATTCTTTAGGGCAACTAGTCCTCGCGCCTATTCTCTCGAACGCGTTAGGACCCGGTGTCGGCGGGTCACTTAAAGGCAGACGCTACGTGCGTAAAAATACAAGAATTTTCCTAAAAACAATAGATTACCTATCGAAGGGTCTGGTTTCATACCGTTTCCTTTCGATAGATCAGTATCAGTATCAGTAAGTTCTCGGAGGCGATACCGGCGGCCCCTGCCCGGGGACTTGCCGGTTCTGGCACTTAGGTCAAGCCCATTATGCCGTTCCTCCTGTACTTTCATCATTTACTGTCAAACATCCCTTAGGACGCCCCTCTCAACCTAACCCAGCCTACTGTCTATGCTCCTCATCATGCTAAGCACCAAACGGAGCTCCAGCGACCTTATAAAAATTGGGTCCGCGAAGGGTACCCCCCACACCCTGTGCCTCGTATCAACGAACGCCGGGCACCTACCCATGAGGTGCAACGTGGTCTCCTTCTTCGATCCGCACCACCTGCAACCTGCATTCTGTTTTAACCTCATCTTAGTCAGGTGGTAACCCACCCGCCAATGACCCGTCAAAAATCCCACCACCACCCTAAGTCTAGTCCTGTCGGATATCCCTAAGGTACTCAGCCACTCTTTAGGTGGGTCGTCACCCAGCAGACGTTTTGCCTGCCTGATTCCAGGTGCCTCCCTCCATTTCCTAAGCAGCTCCTTCTGTAGCCAGCATTTTACCGCTCCGTCGACCACGCAGTCAGGTACCGCCACCCTGCAGGGTTTAGCCCTTACCAGGCTGGAGCCCCTGCCCGCCAGTCGGTCTGCTTTTTGATTGCCGATGATGCCCGAGTGCCCCGGCACCTAGACTAGCCTAACCTCTTTCCCTCTCGCCAGCTCCTCTAGTGACTGCCTGCACCTCATCACCTCTCTCGAGTCGATGCGGATTGCGTTCAGTGCCAGAAGTGCCGCCTTACTGTCAGAGCATATGGTAATCAACCCATGGTTGGTTCCCTTGTCCCTTATCCAATCGGCACATTCCCTAATGGCCCTAATTTCCGCTTGGAATACGGTCGCGTATGAATCTAGGCTGCAAACCAATTCCTCGGTGCCACCTTTCTTCCACGCTCCCGCTCCAACTCCCTGATCCGTCTTTGACCCGTCCGTGAACCACACCTCACCCACCTTAAGTAGTTCGTGTGTGCCCCCTGCCCATTCCGTTCTCTGCGGTAAATGGACCTTATATGATTTGGCGAAGAGTAATCTCCCCCCCATCCTATCAAATTCCTCCCACTTTTCGCCCTCCGTGGCCCTTGCCATTATCTCCTCGTCCCTGAACCTGTCACAAGACCTGGTCCCAGCGAGTCTGGCCCATGTCTTAAAGGCCCTGGCCCTGATATCCTTGTCCAGCGGTGGGAGTCCCAGCAGAAGCTCCAGGGCAACCCTCGGGGTTGTCCTCATAAAGCCCGCCATTCCTCTCATCACCAGCCCTTGGATCCGATCAAACTCCTCTACATGCCCCTTTTGTTCGCATTTGTGCGCCCATACTATGGCCCCGTGCGCCAGCCTAGATTTTATGATGGATTCGTAGATCCATCTTACCTGTGTCGGTCCTAGTCCCCAGTGTGTTCCTATTGCCCTCCTGCAAAGCCAGAAGGTACTCACCGCCTTACTACATTTGCTCCTTATGTGCTTGCCCCAGTTGAGTTTCGAGTCAATCGTGACGCCCAGGTATTTGACCTCCTTTGACAGTTTCAGTGGAATGCCATTCAAGACAAGCTCCTCTACCGCCTTGGCCTTGTACCTCGTTGTACACAGCATGACTTCCACCTTCCTGGGGTTCACACTTAACCTTACCGTTTCACACCACTCCTCCACGAGGCTCAACGCGTACTGCATGACTCCCGCCACCACGTCCACGTCGTCACCCCTAACCAAGATTAAGATATCGTCAGCATACGCTTGTGCATATGTGCCCGCATCGTCCAACTTCCTTAGCAACCCGTTCACCACCAGGCACCACAGGGTGGGAGAGAGCACTCCCCCTTGAGGGCAGCCTTTCCCCACTCTGCACCTCCTGGTGCTCGCGCCCCAATGCGCTTCAATGACCCTACTACTCAGCATGCCCCAGATCCAGTTATGCACCGTCCGGGGGACGCCATGCCTTTCCAATCCCTCCGCTATGGCTTCCCTGGTTGTGTGGTTGAATGCCCCTTCCACATCCAGGAAGGCCGCTAGCACAAAACCCTTCCTTTCCATACCCTTCTCTATTCGATAGACGGCCTCAACTAGTGCCGTGTCTACCGATTTCCCCGCCTGGTACGCGTGCTGCCCACTATGTAGGGGTGTCGTCACCAGGCTTTCTTCCTTGATATACCTATCTACCAGCCTTTCCAGCGCTTTCAACAGAAACGTTGTCAGGCTAATTGGTCTATAATCGCCTGCGGCTGAGTGTTGCACCTTCCCCGGTTTAGGGATGAACACCACCTTCGCCCTCCTCCATTTCTTGGGCGTGTACCCAAAAGCCAGACAGGCCCTGAATAACTTCTCCAAGGCAGTCCCGATCATTGTCTCCCCCTGCTGTAGAAGAGCTGGGAAGACTCCGTCCAGTCCTGCCGCCTTGTAGGGCTCGAAGGAGTCTAGGGTCCACTTTATCCTTTCCCTACCGGTGATCTTCCTGGCAATACGCCAGTCACATCCACTTGGCCTATGTCCAATACTTTCCTCCCTCTCCCATTCCCGGTGGTCCGGGAAGTGCTTCCTAAGTAGCTCAGAAAGAGCTTCTTCCGCACCCCCCGCCCAGTCCGCCCCTACTCTTATTGTGTCAGCCAGGTTTCCCTTGGGGTGTTGGAGGACTCTGCACAGTCTGGCCGTATCCCTAAGTTCCGTCCACCCGCTGCAGGCCCTCCTCCACCCCATAGTCTTGGCCTCCTCAATGGCCCTCTTATAGTTCCTGCGCGCTTCCCTAAACCTCTGCATATCCGCCTCCGCCCTAGTTCGTTTAGATCTATTGCGGAGCCTTGTTACGCCCTTCCGCAGCTTCCCCAGCGACTTATTCCACCAGGGGGCTCCCTTGGGTTTAGCCTTCCTCCTGAGCTCGCAGTTCTCCTCATACGAGCTCACGATAATCTCTGTGAGAACCTCGCAGCAGTGCTCGATGTCCTCCACCGACCCATAAGATCTCGGGAAGGCACCTATTCTTGCTGCTAGGCTCTCCCTGTATCTTTGCCAGTTGGTCTTCCTGGGATTTCTCCCATAGATTGCCAATGTGCTTTTACCGCCAATGTGGAACACGATTTGATTGTGATCCGACAATGTGACCTTATCCGAAACCCTCCAACCCTCTATTCTTGCCCACAGAGATCTCGATGCCAGAGTGATGTCAATAACCTCCTCTCTTATCGAGTTCTCAAACGTCGGCTTGTTGCCTACATTCATCACATCCAAATTCGTGAACGCCAGAAACCCTAGCAGCCTTTCCCCCCTCGTGTTGATATCGGAACTTCCCCAAGCCGTGTGGTGCGCATTCGCGTCGCACCCCATTACCAGCTCGGTTCCGTTCCTCTCACACTCCCTTATCAAATTCTCTACTACCATTGGCGGGCATTCCCCCTCGTAGGGGAAATACGCTGCTGCCATGAGTAGGTCTCTACTGATCCCCCCCTCATCCATATACTTTACTCTAGCCGTGGCCAGATCCCTTGTGCAGTGCTTCGGCACCGTTTCTACCTGTAGTCCCTTCATAATGATACACGCCCTCACCGAGTTCATTGTACCACTGATCCGGGTTCCACAGCCATTTAGACCTGCTATCCTGCCCCCGTGAATCCAAGGTTCTTGGATTAGGCAGATACCTGTGTCCACCTCTGCCATGTGCCTGGCTAGAACCGCCGTGGCACTTTTGCAGTGGTGTAAGTTGATCTGCGCGAGCGCAATTTTGGTTGCTGCTACAGAGCCAGCCCCCGTGATCGCGTCCGCGCCCGGTCCCGTCCTCCTACACACCATCAGGAGGACCCTCCTCTATGGCTCCCGCCCCTTCCCCCGGTGCCATGTCGGTGTCCACCTGCATGGCATCGTCCTTTTCCATGGCCTCCCCCTCCTTCGTCTTCAGGGGGACGACATGGGCCCTACCCGCTCCTAGGAAGGGTCGCCAGTCCAACGCTTTCAGCGCCTCGACCTCAGACCCTTCCAGGAGGACCTTCACCACCGTCTCCTCCCTTCTCCCGTCCTCCACCCCTTTGGTGACCTTGTTGGACCTGGTCACCACCCAGGTTTCGGCCTTGAGAGTCGGGTTTTGACGGCCAAGGTTCTTGATCAACACCACGGGATCTTTCGATCCCGGGCAGTAGACCAAGGCCCTAGTCATCTTCGCGAGGTCCCCCATGCCAACTGCCTTGACCTGGAGTCCCTCGCCCTTCCACTTCTCTACCTTCTCCAGAAGCCACGCCTTATCCTCTTTCGCCTGGCAGTTGAGTATCAAAGCGCCCCTCTGCTGCCAATTTTCCCAAAACTTGGGAAAATAGGCATCGTCCGGTGCGTCGGTGATCTCCCCGTCGATGCGATCGAGGACCCCGTGGGCTTCCCCTTCGCTCAACCGAGCGTCAGGATACAGCGTAGAAACGATAGCCACCTTTAGTTCGGTGGCGACCGCTCTGCTGTACGCCCTCTGCCCAGTGCCCGAGCCCTTCTTTACCTCCCTCGGAGTTGAGCTGTCGGAGTGCGCACTGTTAGAGGGTGTCAGCGGTGCCACCGCCTCCTCCCTCCTAGCTAACGCCCTCCTCTTTCTCTCCGTACCCGAGGGCTTTTTCCTCTTTGTTTTCTTTCCCTCAGTCATCGGGGTTACCCCCGAGACCTCCGGAAATTCCTTACCCGCGGCATCCGGCCTGCTAGCCTCAGCCTGCGGTCCTTCTATAGTTGGGCTAGGGAGCCCTTCGGTTCCAGGCGCTTTTGGAACCATTTCTTTTTTTTTCCTTCCATGCTTTGTATTATAAAGCGGGTGTATCATGTGTGTGTGGCAGGCAGACCCTTCCTCCCCGACTCCGATACCCCCCCTGCTCCTCCCACTGAAGAGCCCCCTCTCCCCCCCCCCCAGTGGCCCCGGCGGGGCCCCCCGTCCAGCCTGCTGTGGCCCTATCCGGTCACCAGCCGGCAGCAGCAGACCTTACGGGATTTTTCGCCGGCTGAGGGGGCGGCCAGGTCCGGTTGGTTAATTCGGCCCGGGCCCCTAAAACTATCCGGCGACCCAGGAGCGCCATTAACCCAGTTTTCCCGCTGTACACTGCGGAAAGGAAGAGAGGCCTCCTACTGGAGTGGCACAGAAAGAGGTCGCGGCTTCGGGGAATCCAAGTGATCCTACAGTGTAGTGTCTTGTAGTGTGTGTCCGTGTACTTGTGCTGTATAGTGTGCCCTACCAAGCACTGCCGCAATTCGCTTGGTAGGGGAGGGCCGGCCCTTACCCCGAGCCACCCTCTGTCGGGGGGGGGGGGCTTAGTGCACACGCAGGAGCTTCACCCAGCAGCCCCTGGGCGTCGTTCGCGACCACCTGGACCCCGGTGGTCAACCAGTCCCCTCGGCACGACAGCCACACCTTGGGATTAGGGGTTGGATAAAAATACCCATTGCGCCTCCTCCCGAACGCCTTGGGGGGTTGTTCTTAGCCTCTGACTGACCCGCATGGCCGTTCTTGAGAACCCCAAGACCCATTCCCAGTCCCAGGGAGAGGCCCGGCCGGAAGAGCCCTTTTTACGGGGATCCCAGACCAGGGAAGCTACTCCCAAACCCGAGAGGCGGTACCCCGCATCAGTCCGGTTTCGCCGCCATGCCTGGGTGAACCCTACCCCCAGCCCGGGGGGCGGTCGGCCGATGCTCCCGTCCCCGGGTGCATCGCCCCCCACCCCCCTACCCGGTTCGGGACACCACACTCCCGACACCGAGGCCGGGCCGGCCGCTTGGACCCGCCAGACGAGCCCCCACACTGGCCCCGAGGGCACACGTCAAAGTGACAACCCCTAGTGGGGGTTTCGATAGATAATTTCTATTAAAAATAGAAGCATCGGTCGGTCGCGTAAAGATAGATTTAACGTGTGCAGAGCCTTCAGGTGAAAGCCGTTTGGTTCCCCATCGTTTAAGTCTCAAACAAATTTCGAACAGTTTCGTTTCAGGAAGCCCCGCGATACTCTGCCGAAAAATTTTAATCACCGATACGTTCTTTTAAATTCTTTGTTTAATTTTCCTTTCCCGCTCAGCAACGTTTAAGCCAGGTCCCGAGCTATTACCCGTAAACCGTAGGCTCAAAAGAGGCAACGTTGAGAAGCGCAACGTGCTTCTCAACAACTTACACGTTGGAACTTTAAAAGTTTATTTTTATTGATCTCCGACGTAACATTATCTTCTCAAGAATATTCGTAAAAGTAGCTGGATAATTTCTGAGATAATTTTGGAAACACTAATTGCATTAACAATTTTTAGATATTGATAAATTCAAACTCAAAACTTAAAAAAACTGACTGTGTCAATTGACATATAGCCAATAAAATCACTTTAATAACTAAAAATGAGAAAGCCGCTAAATCTCAGCATACATGGCTTTCTAAAAATTAAATTAAATTTTCAATGTATTTTCTAATTATTTACTAAGATATAGTTTATCAAGAATTTTTGAAAACCACAAAAACCAATTTTTTGAATATCGAAAATTTAGCATTAAGTATTTCATCGGTGAAATCAAAACTTTTTTCCGGATGCGAATCAATAATTTCCGAATGTGCATCAATAATTTCATATAACTTTATAATATTTTATGCCACTCTAACATAAAAATTTAAGCTTTTGTCTTATAAAACACGATTCTATACTGATGCATATATATTTTTATTTCATGCGACGTTTTTCGTACGAGCGAAGCGAGTAAGCTAAATAATCGTCTTCTGCACCCGCATTGAAATGTACTATTAAAATATTATCAAATATTGACCGATTTTTGCGATTCAAAATTTGTTTTTAATGTGATGTAATCTGTACAAAGAATGTAACATTCATTATTTAAAAATTTTATTTTTAACAAATGTTGATTTTTTAGTGAATATCTATATTTTTTGCTGTGACCCTTACTTCGAGAGAGCCATAAATAACAGGGGTACGGGCCTACCTCAGGTCAAAATTTTGAGCCGGCCGAGTCCCGTCCCTCACTTTCACTTACGGAAATATATGATTCTATTGTTTTCCTAATATACGGATAACTACAGCAGTTTAAGCTACACTTGTACTCTAGCTCTTCCGCGAATATAGGTTATGTACTTTAACTAGCACGCAGTACCTCTAAATATTAATTTAAAAAATTTTTAAAAATACTGACGTCGGTCTCAGGCCAATACCTTTAAGACTGCAAGTTGACCCGTTCAAATCGGACAATTTTTGCATTCTGAGGCAGTCTAATTTATATACATATTATATATACAATATATATATATATATATATATATATATAGTATATATATACATATATATATGTATGTTCTTTTGTATATATATATGTTCTTTTTACCTTTTAGATAGCAGAAGGTATACTTCTCTTTATAAAAAGGACGCTCATCCATATTCTGGTAGCTGCTTGGACTTTGTGCTCTCTGGAAATTGAAAAGGACTAATTTTTCATTAAATTAATTAGTAGCAGGGATTCCATGACAACTTTCAGGTTACATAGACAAAGAAATTTGTGTACTTATCATAAGTTAATAATTATTATAATTATGTTACTTCAAAACCAAAACACATTTGTACAAAGACAAACGTACAATAATAAAATACGCTTAATTAATGCTTTATGTATACTTAATAATATAATAATTATTATAGTTTTGTTACTTTAGTGAGTCCAAATTGGAACTGGATTATTATTAAGTCATCTCCAAAGTCCAAGTCCGAGCTGTAGACCATATCTGAAAACTTAAAATAAAACTTACAGAAATTAGTATTCATATTCCTCTCCATTATGTAGTAAATAAGAAGTAAACCAATTGTGGGAGGAAACCCTTTTTTAGTTGATTAAATATCAATCAACTAAACTTACAGAATGTATCATATTTTTTTGGAACAAAACATACCAAAATAAATATAAAAAAACTTATCCGACTCAATGTAATTGTCATTTTTGATGAGCAAATAGAACTACAAACGGCAAACTGCAACAATAAAAAAATTGATCCAATGATATGCTTATTTGCTGCATAGTTAAAAAACCAAACGGTACTTGATGATGTTATAAGAAAAATAAACAAACTTAGCAGACGTAACATAAAAAGTAGCTGATTGAAATGAACTGAGTTACTCACTTGAAGTGCACGGTGTGAATTAAAATTAAAGAATATTGTACATATCATTCCATTCCATCGTATCCTATCCCGGAATATCTGATTCCGCCGTTCCTGAGCGTTCCATGTTAAGGCGTTGTTGTTGAATATGTTGAAATTATCTATATGCATTGAGCAGATCATAACAGAATAAACTTTTCTGCCATGCCTGGTTAGGTCATTCTAGTGCATAATTTGCTGTTCATAAATAAATTCTAGTTTATAAATTTAATGTATATTTAATAGATGTTAACTATAACTTGTTTGTTAAATGTATTGGATTCCTCTGACAAGTAGTGAAATCTCCCCCCCCCCCCCAAAAAAAACACTTTCTGGGTAAAAGGTAGGCAAGTATAAGGTTTTTTCTTCATTTAAATTATAGAATAATTTTCAAACTTTCCACAACCCTTATGTAGCCAAAATCCTAAGTGTTTATTTTATCATCTAAATTAATTGTTTTCAAACTCTCGATAGAGGTGTCCCAATGACAGAAAAGCTGAGAGTCGGGATCGAACCCAGAACTTCTGGATCACGAGTCTGACACTCTGCATACTGAGCCGTCTCCACTCCCTTCTATAATTTATTTTATTATATTATTTTATTATTATTTTTGAAATGAATGTAAGTAATTTATTATTTCGACAGTACATTTGAATTTCTTATCATCCATTACATTTTTGAAACCTTTTTCAATAATTGGAATATCCTTATCACTTTAATATTTTTTTTAATTAGAAAAGGGCAATTAGGAAGAGACTTTATTAATGTAGGCGTAATACATGTAATTACAACAGCTGTCAGCGCTAGACTGAGAATAAAAAAAAATAACAAACGTGAAGTTCCTGCAGGTTGCTATGCGCTATTTGAGATATTTGAATCGCGCCGATCAGGCCAGGGCATAACATTGTCCCTTTGTTTTTTAGATTGTGATCCCGACAATCACAAGTCTTCTTATTTCAAAAATACTCAATCGGTCTCGTCTCAGTGAAGTAACCACAACCACTCTTCTCAATTCCAATGATCATTTGCAGGAATCACCAATATCCTCTCCATGCCGGGCATCAAGTCACCGAGTCATACATAGTGGTTGATTTCAATCATCACTTGCAAGAACAGAATTGGATTCGTCTTTTGGAAAGAACATTCCCATCGTGAAAAACCATCCAAACCAATCTCTGCTTCTTTCTCTCCAGGTTTCAGTTTCTTCTTTCGACTTTCTTTTGATCTTGCTGTCTGTCTACCTGTCTTGGGAGACTTTGTCTGTATCTTAAGTAGAATAAATCTATCCATCTTTGGACATGATTGGGGAGTTGGTATGCCATGGTACCGCGTCTCAAGTCCTTGCTCCGTTATTTACCTTTACTCTCATGAGAAAAAACAAGGCTCAAAAACTACGAGCAGAACAATCTTCAGTCAAGTCAGGGTGACTCTTGGTAAATGTTCCAAGACGAGTAATGTGAACAATCTTAGATTTATGCCTTGGAGAACGGCGAATAAAATATACTATGTCATTGATATTCTTAACGACTTTCCAAGGACCAACCCAATTCGATTGTCATTTGGGTGCTTCCCTTTGGTTCTTTGAGGGTTGAAGAACAAAACTCTCTGTCCAGGAGTGTATTCCACGTTTTGAGCTGGTTTGTTGTACCAAGATTTTGTCTTTTCAGATCGTACACATATTTTGTCACGAGTAAGGTGATGTATTGTGTGAAGTTTCCTCTGTAGCTGATGTACGTAGTTTCTGTCTTCTTCAACCTGGACTCCTCGAATTCGGTTTAAAGGAAGTCGGAGGTCGATGCTTGTGTACACCTCTGAGGAACTGTTTTGAGGAACTGTAAGCTAATAAAAAGAGTGAAACCCAACGGTTCCAATCTTTCTGATTGTCGTGTACATGTTTAGTGAGGTACTGTAGAAGTGTTTGGTGTTGACGTTCATCTTGACCATTTGCTTGAGGATGCCAAGGTGTCGTTCTAGTTTTCTTAACCTACGATAAACACTCTCAGCTTTAAATGCCATCATTGACATTTCAAGTATCTTCTAATCCACGGTCACAATTGCATTTTAAAAATTGTTCAGACTTTTTTTTGACACTTTTGATTTCATTTAAAAAAAAAACATTATGACGAGACATATTTATATATATTTCAATTCGCACACTTAAAGCAGAAAACCAGACCTTTCCAATACTTTGTTCAGATATTCATTATCTTATACCTTAAGGTCACAATTGCAGATTAAACACTGAATTTATCGATTCAGACTTTTTTTCAGTCAATATGACATATATACTTATGAATATACTTAAGGAAGATGCGATTTTGGTTGGATAAAGAATATCAATCCAATACAATATATATTAGCATATACTATAACGTTGTTTCTGCTGACGTTAAATTTCGGCCGATCCCGCGAGTTCACCTTGACCCGGTGGCGCCAGACACTTACCTCAAGTGTCAGAGTCTCGTGACTCTTTCACCGAACTCGGGAATAAGCGGATTTGCCGGCTAGCTAGCTCAGCCCCGCACGCGGTAAGGAGAGAGGGTGGTTCGGGATAGAGAGAGATACCACGCTGGTCAAATGTAGAATAATCATCGCTCGCTAGATAAAAGAGTACTCGCTGTACTCGCCCGCTCCTGGCTACGCCCGCCAAGGAGATCTACGCTGCAGGTGTGTCTTAGGTACAGGGTACTGCAATATCGGTGCTATTTTCTCGGGGTCAGGGCGCAGCCCTTCTTTGTCGAGGATGTACCCCAGGTACTTAATTTCTCCTACACAGAAGTTACACTTTTTCGGATTGATCGTCAGACCTGCGTCTACAAGTACCTTCAACACATGTTTAGTCCAATGTTTATGTTCTTCGACGGACTCTGTGGCTATGACGACATCGTCGAGATACCCAAACACAAATGGGGCTACGGCAGGGCCAAATAGGGCGTCCATGAGACGCTGCAGCGTTGCGGGGCCGTTGCAAAGGCCGAACGCCATTCTGGTGAATTGGAACAACCCCATGCCTGGTACGGCGAAGGCGGTGTACTTCTTGCTATTCTCCTCCATTTTCACTTGAAAATACGCCTGCCGGAGATCTATTTTGCTGAGGTATTTGGCGTTTCGCAACCGATCGAGGATCATCGTCATAGGTGGCAGCGGATAACTGTCCTTCTTGGTCACGGCGTTGATTGCGATGTAATTAACACAAAATCTCTCCGTACCATCTGGCTTCGGCACGAGTACAGGTAGACTGCAAAAGTCACTGGCGGAGTTTTCGATGACGTCTAGTTTCCAAAGTTCCTCTACGGCCGCTTGTATAGCGGCTAACTTTTTTGGGGACTTCCATATCCACTTTTGACGGATCGGCGTTTCATCCGTAAGTTGGATCTGGTGCTCGGTCTTGGTGGTGAAGCCTAGGACGTCCGGAGAATACTCAGGTAGTATCTCTTTCACGATCCTGTCTATCTCTTGGCGATCTTCTACTTCTAACTCTAATATGCCTGCGTACTCAGCGTAGATTGCAGCTACTGGCTGGTCGCTTCGCTGGTCAAACTCCCTCCACGGCCCTGAATTGGCTCTCCACCAGCCTCTATGGTCTGTGTCTATTCTAAACGTGTCGCTGAAGTCTTTCCCCAACAGTATTGGGTGTTGGACTTCCTGTACGGCTCTGGCTGATATGGTACTGGGGATTCCCTTTAAATCGAACCGGATATCCAAATATCCCAGGATTGGTGCTCGGGTTCTCTCTCTGATTCAGATTTCTCGGATTTCTCAGATTTTCTCTTCGACTCAGATTTCTCGGATTTCTCTGATTTCTCAGATTTTCTCTCTAACTCAGATTTCTCGGATTTCTCAGATTTCTCAGATTTTCTCTCCAACTCGGATATTTTCCTCGTAGCGTTGCTCCTTCACTATCTCCCGATTCCCCTATACTCCTGAATGAAAAACCTCTATCTCTCATACATCTATCGCCCGGGAGCAGGCGCCCTCTCGATCCATAGTATAATCGCGGTCGATAATCACGAGCGCTCTCTCCCGCTACCATGCCCCTCGCATACTCTCTCCCTCTCTCTCTCCGCTGGCGCGCGCGCCTGATTCTCTCCAATGCTCACGCACACTTCTCTCTCTCTCTCTCTCTCTCTCGCGCCAACTCCCCCTCTTTCTTCAGCACGCGCTCTCTCTCTATCTCACACATGCTCATCTCCCACTCTCGCTCTCCCCTCTACACGCAGCCGCATGCATGTAACCGCGTGCGCGCCGCCGTCTCGCTTCCTGTCGTGCCCCCTTCCGAGCGCCAACGCGCCGCGCAGGTGGGACTCAGGAGCTCACATCCTGCGCTCCGCACGCGGTCGGTTAGAGGCAACTCCTGCGAGCGCCACCGAGCGCTGGCTCCGCTCCATGGCCTGTCAGTTTGCCAAGAGTGAGTCAGCTGGCCGCAATAAATAATCACGACGCAGCAATATCTATTGCTACGTCGCAATATATATAATACATAATGAGGTGATATTTCTTAATGTAATAGATAATAATTCTATATGTATAGCGACTAAAATCTGGATTAATAGTTAATTTATAAAATAGTACTTACAGTCATAGACGTGTGAGGTGGTTTTAACTTGTTTTCCCGGACCAACTTATTTGAATCACCTGTAACTAACAAAGAATAATTTATTTTAACACAAATAATTGTGTTCTTTAAAGTTAATTGAATTAAAAATAATAAAAGTATGTTATCTGATGTTCAATGAGTCATTCACAGTATCTTCATATACACATGACTTTTGTCCAAGTGGACTTTTACACTTTAAACATTCTCCAGGCTACAGCTCAGACACTGTTACACACGCGGTGTACGAGTTTTAGATGGTTTAAGTGCATTTTAAACAATATATTTTATTATAAATTATTCATTCCGGCGCGTATGAGGTTAGGCAGCTGATAGCAGCAGCAGTATAACTAAAGTTTCAGATTATACTTAACATAATAGCACGAAAAGTGGGTTGGCGGCAGTTATGGCCTATATGTATGAACTAGACGGCGACAATTTTGAAAGCGCGTGCGATTTGAATATATTTAGTTGGTTTTCGGCATAGTTCAATGTATAGTTTCAACCATTATTCCATAATGTAAGAAATAAACAAAATCATCATAATAAATAAAACAATTAGCTAAATAAGTTATAGTGAAGTCTATTTTTCAGCCGGTCGATTTTACAGAGAATCACCTTTATATATATTTATATTAGGGTGACATATTTCCTAGGGTATCTTAAAATTAGTTGTGCTTGAGATCTTAAGGTGTTCGCTAAGACAATCCAAGCCCAACGCACTTTTTCTTTTTTCAATTAGTCCATTTTTTACGGAGGCGCATCGCCTAAAAAGATTTCTTATATTTTGTGACCTAGTGTAGCGATATGACCGGAAAAAATTAACGAGCAGTCAAACACAACAATATGCACCATTTCCACAGATTATCTCGGTATTGTAGCTTTTATGGCAGGGTCAGCCCTCTGTCTCTCGGCCTCGAAGGCTGAGCCTCGACATTTCCTTCGAAAATACTTACAGTTTTTCTCTATAATTTTTCCTATACCCTCACGTAGACCGCAGGACGACGGCAAATGAGGGTAAGGTAATCCTCGGAGGAACGGTCGCTCTCACTACTGTACACTATAACCCTCATCTCTCTCTCTCTCTCTCTCGCTCGCTCTCGTCCGCGCCAAATTTTCTCGCACAGGTAAGAAAGTGAAGATAGCAAGGGCTTCGACGAGGACTAAACGTTGCTATACAACAATGTAAAACTGACCTTCAGCGAAGGAAGGGAATAATCCTATAGTATATCCAAGGGCAGGCCTCATTTTCGCATTCGGTTTAAATCAGCTTTCTTTTTAAAATTTATAATTTATAAGCTGCGGAGGTGTGCGCATCATTTTCGGCCCAGGTAAGAGGCAGAGGAAAGCGAAAATTCTCAAGTGAAACTCGAAACAGCATTTAGCTTCCAGCAGTCAAGCAGAGCAGTCGCAAATCGTGTAATAGTGAACATTCAACTCAAAATGTTAAATTTGCGTACAAATACAGAAATCGTTCTCATCGGACATGCTCAACCGGAAATATGTGGTACTAAACTACCATCCATCAGGGAAGCGCTCCAGTGCATGTTTTATTACATGAGGAATTGTCATCAAACGCGTCGCGAAGCAGCTACTACAGCTATAAGGAAAGTGATTGTTTTTTGGAAAAGTGCCGGCATTCCTACCATAGCGGAATATAACTTCGTACCAAAATTGGACAAGTTATACCTGGAGTACAAATCAGTGACGAAGCAGATGCATGGTCGCGGAGGTTCAATAGCACAAACAGTGAAACAAAGCAATTTTGTGTGCTGATTAGACGGTTTATTCGATATTGCCCATACAATGGAGGCCAGTAAGTTGGCAGATAAAGGGGCTGTTGAGTTTTCAAACGCACAAAGAGCAAATCAAAGCGGAAACCTCAAACTCACTATAAATACCGCTTCGATCGAATCAGAAGAAAACAAAAATCGTAAGTAATAGATAAAATATATATATTTCAAATATTGAAAATTTAACTACGTATTAAGCTTAATAATAAGTGACGTATTCAGTTCTCAACAGCAGAGCGAGAACGGACAAGCGCAGTTTTTTAAAAATTCGTGACTGTTTTACTAATTAACATTTAAAGTTAAAACTTCGCCCCAATGTTGCCATTGACAAGTACTTGATGATTGCAAAAAATGAGCCTTGCAGTATTGTTTATTTAAATGCAATCGCTATTTCAATTTTTGTATAGGACAATTTTAGACGTTACTTTGTATATAAACATTCAAATTCATAAAAACTATTGAACCTACGGATGTTGCTTCTTGCATACCTACAGTACTGACGTGTTTAAACATTCGACCGAAGTTTCAGCTTTTAATGTTAATAAACAAAGGAGTCGCGATTTTTCAAAAATTCAAACATCGCTTCTCAGCTCTCAGCAGCGGAGAGAGAAGGGACAAGCGTAGTTTTTTAAAAATTCCTGGCTGTTTTGCTAATTAACATTTAAAGTTAAAACTTTACCCCAATGTTGTCATTGACAAGTACTTGATGAGTGCAAAAAATGAGCCTTGCAGTATTGTTTATTATATTGCAATCGCTATTTGAATTTTTGCATATATTTTAATTTTGATGTTCAACTAACGTTGCGAGATATTATGTACAGAATCTGTACGTCGAAAATTTTTCAGTTTATTTTAAATATTTCATTTATTTATCGTGTTAAATGCTTTAATTTATGTGTATTGTTTAATTTTTATACACCTTTTGGCAGAAGTCGTGACGTCAAGTACTGTTGACCTGCGAAAAAATGTTCATTTCAATTTTATGGATTACTCACTCCCTGAAGATGATCTGGCGAGCTTAAATGCCGCACTGGATCAAGATCTCGAAGATGATGAGGACACATGATTTTTTTGTTAAAGAACCTTCGATCCTAAGATAATTACAGCTGATCTAACCAGTATCCTTGATCGCGCTGGGGTTAGCGACCGTAATGCTGCTAGAATTTTAGCAGCCTTTGCTTACAGCCTCAGAATCGACATTGATGAATTGCGCTTGAGTCGCGAATCAATTCGTCAATCTCGGTTGCGAGAGAGAGTAAATGTTGCTAAAATTATCGCTTTTTATATTGCTTTTTAATGAGTGTCAGAAGACCATGTCAAAATTTCAAGATTCTAGAAGCAGTGGAAGATATCATAAATGGCTTTCAAAAACTAGTCTTTTTCGTCAAAAATGCACCTGTTAACTTTTTTAATTCATAATATTTTTTATAGGACTTTTTCTAATCGATTGTCAATTACATAGGAAACAAGTGTATGAAAAAAAATTTTTAAAAATTCGCATAATTTCAGAGTTATTTTGAGGTAAAAGCACTACCTGCATATCTCCTATCATTTCACATAGGGAATACTAACTACAATGCGCCTCGGCGAAAAATTGTCCAATCGAAAAAAGAAAAAGTGCGTTAGGCTTGGATTTTACTAGCGAACAGCTTAAGACGTCAAGCACATCCATTTTTAAGATAGCCTAAGAAATATGTCACCCTAATATATATATATTGTAACGTGGAATTTACCCGCCCGCACGGGGATTCCAGTAAGTGTACATGTAATTTATAAAAGACGGCTGACTCCTTTCCAGGCTCGTGAAAATCCTGAAAAAGGTGGAAAAGCGTCAATGTGGTAGCAGTCGGGTAACTAGAAATTAATACAAAATAATTACTATTAAACTATTCGAAAATATATTATAAAAAAACTCTCAGTACATTAATTCATAGCATTTAAATTTCAACAAATGTAAACAACTTTCATGGGCCAGCGGCGATATTACTAACTCTGACAGACATTTGGCTCGTGCTAAATAAAAGGGTCGCGAAAAATCTTCAACGGTGAATCTGAGACTGGGGAATAATTAACACCAAAAGGAATTCCGCCAATTCCCCGAAAACCGCCAAAAAACCACAATATTTAAGATAAACTCTCACCAAATACTTTCCACTATAAATTCCACTAACAATCTTCTACGATCCTCTATAAAATCCTCCAATGGCAGGAAACTTCCAAAAAACCTCCTTCTGTACTCTGAGAAAGAAACTCAATATCGCGACCCTGGGAAACTAATAAATAGACTGTTGCTAATAGAGCGCTGGAGCACAGAATGACCGAGGCCGACGCTCTGCTCGAGAAAGGATGCCGCGTTTTTCTACCCGGCCTCCTTCTTCACGGAAGCGTCGTCCTGGCCGCCGAATTTCCCAGTCGGTCCTTTCTCTGAAATAAATCCTCCATTGTTCTTCAATAGACCACCGCTAATTTATTCCTCTATCCGTGATTTTCTCCAGCGCCCACTTTTCCAAATCTTAATTTTTCCATCGGCTTAAAAATCAATCAGTGTCCTCTATATCTTTTAATTGATGAGTTAGTTCACCTCCTCTTAATCAATATCGAACAATTACGCCAAATCAATGTCCATCCAGTGGCTCCGCCTATTCAAAATCCTCTATGGCGATGTTCGAGCCATTACAGACGAACCCTAATATCAACTAGTAATTTCTAACTATCAACCGCCATGCCTCTATAGTTGTAAATCAAACCACGATATAGTACTGAACAGTTTGACTGTACAGTAGTATTCGAAACTAGTTGACTGTACCGTACTATTCCGCGCCATGCTCTCTCTCTCTCTATCTCTCTCTCTCTCTCTCTCTTTCTCTCTCTCTCTCTCTCTCTCTCCCACTCATGCGCTCGACCGAACGATCATTCTTTTCCTCTCTTATTCACTCTCTCGGTAGAGCAATCATTCCCTCTCTCTCTCTCTCACTCTCAGGCGCTCGATCTCCTTCGTACGCCGCTCGCCTCGCTAGTTCCCTCTCTCCCTCACTCATACTCTCTCTCGCTCCCTCTCCAACACATATCTCATGCATGTGACCGCGTGCGCTCGCTGTTAACTTGCTTCCTGCCGCGCTCTCTCACAAACGCTGGCAGGTCGCGCACGTGTGACTTGATACGTCACATTCTGCGCTCGGCACGTGGTCGTTTAGAGGTATTTCCTGCGAGCGCCACAGAGCGCTGGCTCCGCTCCATGAGCTGTCATCTGGCTACCAGCGAGTCAGCTGCACTAAGAACAATCACGACGCAGCAATAATTATTGCTACGTCGCAATATATATATGTATATATACTAGGGGGTACTCCGCTCGCCAACCCCCAGGGGGATTTGGTGTGGGACGGGACCGGGAAGAATTTTATAAAATATTTCTGGCTTGTTGGTCAGGGTTATTGAATCTTCGCTAATGCCAGAACACCTGGAATAGAAAGACGATAACGTCACAGCGTGTGAAAAAAATAAATTGTAAGTATTTTATAAAGTTAAAGTGATAGATTTCCACACCACCCGCGGGGTACTATCACAAAACATATAAACATTATATGCTTTATATACACATTATACGTTTTGGCGCGTTGATTTTTTTTTATTTTTTTCTAAACAATATCTAAAGTTATTGATAACATAATGAAAATAAAATTTATAATCTAGAATTTTATATATAGTGTTCAGAAAAAAACTGGAATCATTGCCTGTAGCCATATAACCACAATGACAATTAAAAGTGAAAATTTAGGAATTAATAATAAAAAAAACATAGATATATTGAAAAATTTAGAAATAATAGAAAAAATCATGGAATTATTGATATGTAAAAACTATTAACTTTTAAATTTTAGGAATAATTTCAGACTTTCATAAGAATATGTTATTTTTTAAATTCATAAATGTAATGAATAATATTACTACTTTTTAAGATATAACTTACATATTTATTAACCTCTTGTCTGAAATCTTTTGGTAATAAATTTTCTCTTTTACGAAATTTCAAAACGCGAATTATGTCGAGACCAATATTTGTTGGAATTTCGTCTAAACTGGTAAATTTAGTTATTATAGTATTATTTCAAATTTCATAAAATTTAATCTTAGAATGAAAATGTTGAAGTTCCTCTTCATTCAATTTCAATTTCAAATCAGAGGGATACGGCGGATGGAAAGCGACGGAGTGCGGAAGAAATTACACGCAGGCAATTTCAGCTCTTCTGCGTTCGACAAGAATTTCAAGCGTCCGTATTTCAAGATTCGTACAACGATCCAGTAGCTGTAAAGAAATTTTACCGTAACTTTTACCGTAAATGTTAATTAATTAAGCTCTGCGTCACGTTCGTACATATGAGCGAAAAAATAAAATCAAAACAAATAACCATGATTCGCTGGCTGATAGGACAACGATTCGCAGATGATATAATTTAATTTGAAGATGCATCCTCTACACACCCACTAAAATACTTTTACAGAGTAAGAATGAGTGAGTGAGTGAGAGAAGGGGGGGGCGACTAAAAAATAACATAAGAATGACACGTTTTTAGGTTATTTTGAGGGGGGCGAGTGAGGCCGGGCCTAAGGGGGTTAAGGTCAGCCCTTTCCCTTACAACTATATATATATAATATATATACTAGGGGGTACCCCCTGCTTGCTCCGCTCGCCAACCCCAATAGCTTCAATTTCTAATTTTTCGCAGACTTTCACCTTCTAGCTATGACGTAATTCCTATACAACCCTCTATCGAACCTGTGACTTGAGCTTCCACATAATCTCTAACCATAACCTCCAACATCCACGTATTGCATGAAGTCATGATGCGCCTATCACACTTGACCTATTATCTCCAATCACATACCATAGGCTCCATCGATCATCTCCACCCTTCACCTATCGTTTGCGCCCTCCACCTACCGCCTCCAATTATGTTCCCTTCACTCTCCATCTATTGCCTCCAGCCATGATTCCTTCATCTTTCACTTACCGCCTTAAATCCATATCCCTTCACCGTCCAGCTTTTATTTCCGCATATTATCAATACCCTCAAGTAATCATTTTCAATCATAATATTTTTATGCTCCTTTTATGCATTCTTCAACCCTATATAAACCTATGTAATCCCTATGCAATCCTCTACCTATCACCTTCACCTATGACTTTGAGCTTCTACCTGTCATCTCCAACTACAACCTCAAATATCCACCTATTACACTAAGTCATTATCCACCTATCACCCTTGACCTATCATCTTCAATCAAATCCCTCAGCCTCTCTCCGTCGTCTTCATCCTTTACCTATCGTTTCCACCCTTCTCCTATCGCTCAGATCAACCACCTACCGCATCCCATCATAATCCATTCACTGTCTATGTATCGCCTTCACTCATGATGCCTTCACCCTTCACTTATCGCCTTCAATCATTATTCCTTCATCCTCCAGCTCTTATCCCCGTATATTGTCAACACCCTCAAGTAATCATTTCCAATCATAATATTTTTATGCTCCTTCTATCCCTTCAACCGTAAGAGAGATAAGTGCTCTTATAACCTCCAACCTTCACCTCTTGTATCTACTTGTTACCTTTAACCTCCACCTATGATTATTGTGTTTTACCTATCACCTTTACAACTTACCAGCTTCCACCTATCACTTCCAATCATGACCTCTTCACTTCCACCTACTACCTCTACCTCTAGGCAACAGTAAACTATCATTTCTAATCCTAACGATTTTATCGTCCTATCCGTCGACTGTGTACTTAGCACTTTCACCCTCCAACTATTTCTTCCAAACGTGTCCTTTACCCTATACCTTTGACCTTCAACCTCCACGTATAACCTCAACCAATCACCGCCAGTCATGATCTGGAGCCTCTATCTATCGCTTCCAATAATGTAGAGCCTTCACAAACCACTTTTAATTGTGTCCTCCAATCTCCCTATGGTAGCTGCTAAACCCCCCCCCCCCTACCATAACGATTTCACGCTCCTCCTATATTTTCTATCATGACCTTCACCCTCCAGTTATGTCGAAATTCCTATATAACCCTCTACCTAACACTTTTACTGATGACATTGAGCTTTCACATATTATCTCCAACCATAACCTCAAACATCAACCTATTGCATTAAGGGGTTATGACAGTGTTAAAACCTGAAAAAAACGAAAAATTGTTAGTGTTGTAAAAATTAACAGATATATAGGTGCTCTAAAAACTATATTTTTGCTTTCAAATACAAGTATTATACATCACTTTTATGCATAAATAATATGCAAAAAGTGAGTGTAACATTTAAAAACAATTAAAGGAATTGCTTACCAAAAATCATGATTTTCATCACTTTTGTTTGCTTGCCGCATGGTTGTGATGGAACCGTACCATCAATTCTAATGAATCAAAATGCCAAATCTTCCTTATGAGTCTGGTCTCAGACTAAGTGGAACAGATTCCTGAAAACACAAAATTAATATAATTAATTAAACATATATTGACAATATTAATAATTATAGTGAATGTTACATATGTAAACATACGTAGCATTCACTTTGAACTTATTTTTGCCAATTCTGCTCCACTCACTTTGTGACCGTACTCATTAGGAAGGTTTTACACTTTGGTTCATTCGGATTGATGTTACGGTTCCTTCAGAAAGCTGCGGCAAGTACATGAAAAGCATGAAAAAACTAAATTTGAGTAAAAGGCATTTAAAGTTTATAATGTAAATCATACAAATGAACTCAGCTATACTTACAGAAACTATGTGGCATACCTTGATTTGCTTTTGGTACTCAATTATACATACAATAAAGTATATTTGGTGGTATGCGCATATCATGCTGTGTGATAATAGCATTTAGAAGCTGGAAATAAAATAAAAATTATCTTTAGCTATTCATAATCAAGTTATGTTTATGAATTACAATTACGTGCAATACTTACCATTATTAAATACACTGCAAGTTGTTAAAAAGTAAGCAAAATAATACTCCAGACAGTCAATATAAACTCCCATCTTGCTGGATTGCACCCGTATACCTAAAAGCAAAAAATAAACCAACAAAGAAAAAGCTCATTATGAACACAATTATTACTAATTAGATTCCAATACTTATCTGAATAATTTTTGTATTCTGCAGAAGTTCTTGCACTTTTACAACACCACTGAGGCTATAAGCATTGTTACAGCAGCTAGCAGACTAACTGCACTGATCTAATGTCTTGGATGAAAAACAGCTGTTTGGCTGTTTTCTGCTGCTTTACAGAAAATTCTACTATACCGATCAAACAGTAATCTTCATTCTCGACCGGACGCTGTGAGGTACAACCTGTTCGAGTGGCAAATTCAAATTTGTTGAATGCCTTTACTTTAACGCATTGAGTTTATTAGCATAAAATCACACATAGAAAAATTAATTTTACGGATTTTTTTTATTTTACGGAAATAATTTCATAACTCTTGAGAAAAAAAACGGTTTGTAAAACAGGTTTTTAAGTCGTATTTTCAGTAAGATTTCTCATGAAATAACTCTGTAAAAAGTGTGGTAGAACAATCCTTTTCACAAGTTTGGCCATATTAAAATATTTAAAAATCACGTTTTTTCAAAAATTTACTTGAAACAGATTTATCAGTTTTTTGCCGATATTTTGAAGGCAAATTTTTTTAGCAAAAAACAGCTTTCAGGACCATATTCTACGGACTATTAACTGTGAAAAAAGTGAATAAAAAAAGAATTAATATTTTCAAAATTTTAACACTGTCATAACCCCTTAAGTCATGATGCGCCTATCACCTGTACCCTCGACCTATCACCTCCAATCATATACCTTAGGCTTCATCGATCATCTCCAGCTATTACCCATCGTTTCCGCCCTCCACTTACCGCCTGCAATTATGTTCCCTTCACTCTCCATCTATTGCCTCCAGCCATGATCCCTTCACCCTTCACTTATCGCCTTAAACCATTATCCCTACACCGTCCAGCTTTTATCTCCGCATATTATCAACACCCTCAAGTAATGATTTCCAATCGTAATATTTTTATGCCCCTTCTATCCATTCATCTTGCCCCGAGAATCTCCACCCTTTACCACTTGCATAAGTGATTATCTTTAACCTCCCCATAGGATTTTCACGTTTTACCTATCACCTTCACAAATGATCTGGAGAATCCACCTATCACTTCCGATCATAACCGTTTCACTTCCACCTATTACCTCTTCTTATAACCCTTTACCTATTACCTTCACCTATGACTTTGAGCTTCCACGTATCATCTTCAACTATAACCTCAAACGTCCACCTATTACATTAAATCATGATCCGCCTATCACCCTTGACGTATCATCTTCAATCGCATTCCTCAGCCTCCCTCTCTTCACCCTTTACCTATCGGTTTCACCCTTCTCCTATCGCTCAGCTCTACCACCTACCACCTTCAATCATAATCCCTTCATTGTCCATCTATCGCCTCCAATCATGATGCCATCACCCTTCACTTATCGTCTTCAATCATTATCTCTTCATCCTACAGCTTTTATCCCCGCATATTGTCAACACCCACAAGTACTTACTTAGCACTTTCACCCTCCACCTATTGCTTCCATTCGTGCCCTTTACCCTATACCTATGTCCTTCAACCTCCACGTACAACCTCGACCTGTCATCGCAATCTATGATCTTGAGCCTCTATCTATCGCTTCTAATAATATACAGCCTTCACAAATCGCTTTTAATTGTATCCTCCAATCTCCTTATGGCCTCCAGCCTCCATCTATTGGCTTCACCCTCCCACTATCGTTTCCAACTTTCTCCTATAACCTACATCCTCCACCTGTTGCCTTCAATCATGATCCCTTCAACTTGCACTTACAGCCTTCAATAAAAACTCTTCACTTCTAATTATTTCCTTCTCATGTTGTAACCTCTATGTAGCACTCTATCTATCACTTTCACATATGGCCTTGAGCCACCACCTATCATCTCCAACAATCTCCTCCAACAGTCTACCTATCTCCAACATCAATAACATTCTGACGATTGTCCCAATTTCCAATGATGTCTTTCCTCTCCAATAATAATCAATACGTTCTATTAAATTATTATAAATGTTAATATTCTAAGGAATGAGGGGTGGTGATGGGGGTAGAGGGGGCGGGGGCGATGAGGGGGGGGGGGGAGAAACCGTAAAAATAACCAAACTTTTGAAACGTTTCTTGGTTATTTTGAGGGGGTAGAGGGGGGGTATGTGGGGTCGGGAGGGGGGAGGGGGGCTAATTCCACCTCAGCCCAAAACAACTATATAATATAGTAAGATATTAGGGTGACAGAAATCGGCCACACGTTTGAAAACTGAATGCCTGAGAGTCTCAAGCGATAGAGGAGGGTCCGTGGAGTACATTGCACTTTTTACTTTTTCCAAAAAGTTATTTTTTAGCCCTCTCCGTCGATTGTAAAGTTCCGTAGCAATGCTTGACCTAGAGAAGCGAAATAGCCGAAAAAATAACGAGAAGTCAAATGGAACAATAAGCCTCATTATGACAGGCTGTACCTGTCGTAAATACAGGACGGTCACTTTATGGCAGGGTTGGCCTTGTCCATCACCGGATGCAGCCTGCTTGGAACATATTGAGAGAAAATCTAAGAATACTCCTTCACTCTCTTGCGATAGCCAAGGCACCATGGTACCGTGGGATGGATAGACTTATAGGACTATCGGTCGGAAAATTGAAGCCGGAAAATGAACTACCCCCTTCTCTCTTTCCATCTATCTCTCCCATTCTCTCTCTGTCCGGCTGACGTTCTCTCTCTCTCTCTCTCTTTCTCTCCCCTTCTCTCTCTCTCTCTCTCTCTCTCTCTGCCTGTCTGACGCTCTCTCCTTCCTTCTTCGTCATCGAAATTCTGTATTTTTCAAAAATTTGCAATAATTCAAGTTCTAATTAATTGTTTTTGAACATTCAAACTTCCTTACGTTTGTGGGGACAAGTATAATTTTATTAAGTTAGTTTAATTTTTCAATGTAAATAAGGTATTTTATAATTATGTAAACAATTGTTAACAATAAAGTAATTGATTTAAATGATGTATATTAAAACTGTTATCTGTCATTTTTAAATATATTTTTCTTATATAAAATTAGTAAATTCAAAAATATGCAGTAACGGCTACTAGGAGAATGGAACATAGGAAAACTTGTAAGTGCGAGTGAGAAGCATGGGTAAAGGCGTAAGTGCGACAGAGACGGACTTTCCGTCCGTTGATTTTCTCCTTGTTCGACCCTTTTTTTGCATTGGCGGCTGTGTCGTCGGCCGAATGTCGAAGGTTTCCTATGTACTCGTAGAACTTACTGTGGAAAAAAGTGACCGGACCAAGAACGACGGTTTTCGTCAAACACGTGTTCCAATTCTGTGCAGCAGGAAGAGTAGGTGTCGTAGCAGCTTATCCCTTGAAAAAAATTTACAGCTTTCACCTACTTTTTCTAAGTGAAGCCGTCACTGTTACTTGAGTTTTTGCACTGTTATTAATACTTCTTGCCAAAAATTTTTTCATCAATCACTTTTTCTTGAGTATACCAGTGTTGTGTCCAAATTACAGTGCTCTAGGAGCTCTCTAAGATGCCTTAAAGAGCCTTCAAAAACCGGCATTTTTGACTAAAAATTCACCTGTTAACTTTTACAGTTATTATCTTTTTACAAATCCGATTTGTCCTAAGCAGTTGTCGACAACTCAGTAACCACATTTGAAAAGACGAATATATAAATATTATTATTTACAGAGATATTTTAAGAAAACGAAAAACACCTGCTTACCCCATGCTATTTCCCATTTGAATGATTAAATTCACGGAGAGGCCTGGAAAATAACTTTTTAGAAAAAGTGAAAATTACAATGGATTCCACGGACCCTCCTCTATCGTTTGAGACTCTGAGACATTCAGTTTTCAAACGTATGCCCGATTTCTGTCACCCTAATATATACATGTATATTAGGCTCCCAAGTTCCAGGTCCATACTTGAAATTTTCAAATGCGTGTAGCCTTAGCGATGGAGGGGCTCAGTAAAAGCACAACGGATTTTGAATTTTTTAAATCGGTTAATATTTGATAGCTCCTTTGTAATTTCTTTTTTTTAAATAGGATTTACTACAGGCAAACAATTACACGAATATAACTATGAAATTACGGTAATTTTTTGATTTTTTTTTTCGCAAGCTCATCACGGTGTCGATAGCAATAGACTCGAAAAAGTTTGGTGCAAAAATGTTAATAATTAAAGAAGTTAACAGGTGCATATTTTGACTAAAACCACCCAACTTTGGAGCCCATTTAAGGTACTTTTCACTGTTTCGATGACTTTGAAATTTTGACACAGCGTTATTCAATTCATGCAAAAATGATTCCAAAAAGAATTTTGCCAAAAAAGTTTTAAGAACAGGGTCAAACATCAAATAACAGTTCCAGCTTTCGTTTTAAAAAGTAGGTGAAAGGTCAAATTTTTTTCCGGAATAAGCTGTGATGATTTTAACAGCCCTTGGTCCCTCCCGCAGAGGACACAACACAAGGTGCTACACGTGCTGTCGTTCGCATCTACATCTTCGGGCCTATCCCTTTTTATTTTTCTTATAATATTAGTTGATACAAGAATATTTTGAAACTCATCGCGGTAAATAAATATTACAATAAATATTATAATTATAATGTATTATTAACAAATTAATTATTAAAAAAATTTTATATTTAAAGAATAAAGACAAATATTAATAATTATATAAATTACAATAAATATAATAATTGTTGTTAACAAATTAATTGTTAACAACGTTTTCGGACCAGAAGGTTGGGATCACCGCAGTTCGTTGGCAAATTGTATTGATTAAGGGGTTATGACAGTGTTAAAACCTGAAAAAAAAAGAAAAATTATTAGTGCTGTAAAAAATTAATATATATAGGTGCTCTAAAAACTAAATTTTTCCTTTCAAATATAAGTATTATACATCACTTTTATGCATTAAAAATATGCATTAAGTGAGTATAACATTTAACAACAATTAAAGGTATTTACTTACCAAAATCATAATTTTCATCACTTTTGTTTGCTTGCCGCATGTTTCTGATGGAACCGTACCATCAATCCTGATGAATCAAAGTGCCAAATCTTCATTATGAGTCTGGTCTCAGACTAAGTGGAACAGATTCCTGAAAAACACAAAATTAATATAATTAATTCAACATATATTGACAATATTAGTAATTATAGTGAATGTTACATATGTAAACATACGTAACATTCACTTTGAACTTACCTTTGCCAATTCTGCTCCACTCAGTTTGTGACCATACTCATAAGCAAGGTTTTCCACTTTGGTTCATCAGGATTGATGGTACGGTTCCTTCAAAAAGCTGCGGCAAGTATACAAGAAGCATGAAAAAACTAAATATGAGTAAAAGGCATTTAAAGTTTATAATGTAAATCATACAAATGAACTCAACTATACTTACAGAAACTATCCGGCATACCTTGATTTGCTTTTGGTTCTCAAATATACATACAATAAAGTATATTTGGTGGTACGCGCACATCATGCTGTGTGATAATAGTATTTAAAAGCTGAAAATAAAAAAAATATTATCGTTACTTATTCACAATCAAGTTATGCTTATGAATTACAATTACATGCAATACTTACCATTATTAAATACACTTCAAGTTGTTGAAAAGCATACAAAATAATACTCCAGACAGTCAACATAAGCTTCCATCTTCCTGGCTTGCACCCGTATACCTAAAAGCAAAAAATAAACCAACAAAGAAAAAGCTCATGGACACATTTATTACTAAACAGTTTGCAATACTTATCTGAATAATTTTTGTACTCTACAGAAGCTCTTGAACTTTTACAACACCACTGAGGTTATAAGCACTGTTACAGCAGCTAGCAGACTAACTGCACTGATCTAGTGTCTTGTTGAAAAACAGCTGTTTGGCTGCTTTCTGCTGCTTTACAGAAAATTCTACTATACCGATCAAACAGAAATCTTCATTCTCGACCGGACGTTGTGAGGTACAACCTATTCGAGTGGCAAATTCAAATTTGTTGAATGCCTTTACTTTAACACATTGAGTTTAGTAACATAAAATCACACATAGAAAAATTAATTTTACGGATTTTATTTATTTTACGGAAATAAATTAATAACTCTTGAGAAAAAAAACGGTTTGTAAAACGGTTTTTAAGTCATATTTTCAGTAAGATTTCTCATGAAATCTCTCTGTAAAAAGTGTGTTAGAACAATCCTTTCCACAAGTTTGGCCTAATTAAAATATTTAAAAATCACGATTTTTCAAAAATTTACTTGAAACAGATTTATCAGTTTTTTGTTGATATCTTCGAGGCAAATTTTTTTAGCAAAAAACGGCTTTCAGGACCATATTCTACAGACTATTAACTATTAAAAAAGTGAATAAAAAAAAATGGATATTTTCAAAATTTTAACACTGTCATAACCCCTTAAAGGAATAGATTAATGGAAAAATAATATACGAGAATTTTTATCATTTAATTGTTTGAAACAAAAACATGAAAAAATTCACTTTTTTTCGTTTTTTGCGTTTTACTCAAAAAGTAACAGTCACTAGAAAAGCGCCAACATACAACTTGTAGAGTATAAAATTATGAAGAAAATGAGTTGTCGGAAAAGTAGATCGGATAATTAGAAGCCGAGAAAATGAGGAAAAACGAGAAAATTTACCGTTTTTTTGAAAATTCGTAAGTCTGCCATTTTTTACGTGAATTTTTGTTTGTAATAATTATATGATAAAAATGTTCGAATTTATATTATTTTTCTTTTAATCTACTTACAATTTGCCAACGAACTGCGGTGGTCCCTGGTAGAAAAAAGACGAAAAAACTATTGCTTGGCGTACATACAGTAAGGACTACGATGAATCGAAACGTAAAGCTGTGAAAAGCGTAGGAAAATGCATCAGTGCGACTAGAGCGAAAGAGACAAATTTTCTCTCCCTCAATTTTCTCTTATTTTCCACTCTCTGCCCGACCTTTTTTTTGCACGGACTCTGAGAAAAATATGAGAATCGATACTTATTCAAGGGTCGGAAGCAGTCAGCGGGAGAAAGTTCTGTAGCGAGAGGTCCCGAAAAGCCTGACCCTACCATAAATTTTAGTAAGTGTTTATGACTGGGATAATAATGCTTATTGTCCCGTTCTACTGCTCATTACTTTTTTTAGTGACGTTGCTACACGATTTCTACACTAGGTCATGCATCTTTGCAAGCGCTGAGGAGCTTGAAAAAATTCAAAATTCGTTTTACTCCTACTGAGCCTCTCCATCGCTCAGGCTACTCGCATTTGAAAATTTCAAGTATGGACCTGGAAATTGGCAGTCTAATATATATATATATATATATATTAGACTTCGATTTTTAGCTTGGGAACGAAGCGAAATTAAGAAAAAATATCGAGAATACTTTTTGTCTTAGAATTTTTTTTGCTATTTAAATATATTTTTTCAGATAGGAATTCCAATTTATTGGTTTGGATAAGTGATTTTTTATTTTTATCTTATCAGCTTACGTTCTGTAATTGTTATTTATTTAGTTAATATAGAACCCGCGGCCACGTTGACTGTATAATATGGACGCACTGACCATTAACGTGGACCCACTGGATAGTGTGGACACGCTTATTTAGAAGCGCGGACGTGTTGATGGAGAAATTCAGACTCACTGTTCAGAAGTGCGGACACGCTGGAACTGAGACAAACTCTAACCCGTCCACTTTCTTACCGTTTGTTGGGGTGTTGGGATATCCTTATCTTAGTCCATTCTTACCTTATTTATTTCTGTCCGGAATTTCTTGCTTTAATCCTCTTATGCGGACTTTCTTAAAACTATTGGTGTTTCAATAAATAAGTACTCTCTAGGATGTTATGTTGTATGTATAATATTTTTGTATTATTTATTCAGAGTCACAATTCGTACAGTCCAGGTCTTACAAAGGTTGTTTGTTTCACAATGATATTCCACTCGGTACTTTAATCTAATTAGTCCTTACTTGTTATCTTATTTTACTTACTCCGATACTGGTCTAATATTGTACACAAAGAAGAGTTCTAAGTTCCTCTATATACAATCTTATTCTAACTCACACGATACACTACTTGTAGTGGCAAGTATTTGTCTTACCGGTCTATAATTACTTTTGTCGATATCCAGCGAGACTACTCAATTTTCTAGGGCTGAGCCCTCGTAGCCGAATATGATAAGGTGATGTATACGTTGGTTAAATGCTCCCCGCATTTACTGGCTCAGCGAGTCTATCCAAACGACTACTCGCACGTTCACTCCGCAAAAGGCTCGGAGCAGCACATTTCCGGGGCTTATAAAGCCTCAGGTATGGCATACTTAATTCAGCTGATCAAGGATATATGCGAATAATAACTACTTGCCATCCGAAGTAATGCTTCCTCGCTCTCCGGATCAGTAGGTCGCGAGTAGTATTGATGCGCAAATCAGCAACTCGCTCGCCGCGCGCTATCGATGTTGCGATCGACTAAGCATATTGCAGCAATCAGCCGCCGCGCAATGCTCGCATGTACATTGCAAAGCTGCAGCTGAATGCTCAATATTACATTAGATTGAAAATTCCATACTCTATTAAATAATTAATAGACCTGGCACGCTACAGATGCAAAAAATATGAAAAAATCCAGGGAATAGGCCAAGCAACAGAGATTATTTTCAAAAAAGTAATAAAAGAAGCTGGCGACCTATGCCACTCGATAGCAAATAATGCGCACTTTAAGCACATATGTGTCTCTACAGGTAAATCGAGATTATTTTATAGTTATTAACAAAAAAACATGCAGAAAATGCATGTTTTTTTAGTTTTTCGCTTAGAACTTTTAAACTAAGCAAGCAATGAAAACATCACTTTAGACAAAAAATATGCGATATGAAATTACGAAGAAGAGGAACTATTAAAAATCTCGATAAGTTGTATAGAAGCTGAGATAATGGAAAAGAAAGGGTTAAACTATCCATTTTTCAAAAATTCATTACGCAGCCATTTTTCCATTTTAAGACTCGAAATTTTGGAAATTAGAAGCTATGGGTATGTACTTTATAGGAAAAAAAATGAATGCTGTGAAACCATTATTGTTGATGTAATCGCGATGTTAAATTTTTGTTCACTAATAGTCAGGGAGTCAGGGAGTTCAATAGTGGGATATCGTGCACTTTCTTCAAAAGATTTTTTGACAGTCAAAATTTGTTTGTGGTAACCTACTGAAAGTAACCCTAAATTCTCGACTTCGGACCTGATCCGGAACATTGTTATTATTGCAAAATAAACTTCAAAAAAGCACTTTCTTTTAGTTTTCCGCGAATAACGTTTTTGTAACGCATTTTATGCAAAAAAAGGTAGAGAGGAAAGTTGTTTCGAATTGAATTTCCAATCAGACACATGTATTCCCGAATGCAAAATTAACTTTTTTCATCGCTAAATTGTTAAACAAAAAAAAACTTTTTCCAAATTTTCACATTGCCACAGTTTTTTCAAAAAAAAGGTCTTTTTCGTCGGATAAGCTCTCAATGATGACTTTTAGTACAAAAAATCTAAAAATCGTTGCCCGATCCGTATATCTCAAAATGGCGTCCTATTGCAAAATTATTTACCCGAAAATTTCAAATTCATTTCAAATTTGCCCATGGAACGATAAACGGATCCAACTCCGCTTAATCGATAGCTTTTGACGTACTTAATAAATGCTAAAAAGGAATTTTCTTAAAAAATAAATGCTAAAAAGGAATTTTCTTGAAATTAATATTTAACAACATTTTTAGCAATAAATAGTTTTTATTTTCGCCAATTTTTAAGTTAGAGAAATGCGGTAAAATGTATTTTAAAGTACTTAAAAAACCATGAATTTTCGTAAAAAATTCGTCAAGATCCGACTAATAGGAGCCGACATACGAAATTTTTTTCAACCGACGATTACACCAAAACTATTTAATATTTTATAATGGATTTTCACACAATGCTTGTTCAAATGATGCTCTAGATGATAGAATTTTTCTTGATAGTTGTAATGGACTTAATTCTTGTATAAGGACCGATGAACGGATGCGAGATCAGCGCGCGCGGCCGCGCGACTGCTCCGGCCGGGCGGCGCGGTGGTGGGGGGGACCGCCGCTGCGGCTTTCGTGAACCTTAGATACAAATTGATTTTCTCGGCAACCAAGGGTCCTACGGTAATGCTTTTTTTTATTTTATGTGTTTTTTCCTCAACTTTCACGTCGTGTCAATGAAATTTACATGAGTGCAATGCAAATACCCGAAAATTACGTTTTTTAGATGTAAATTTAATTTCTTGGCAACCAAAGGTCCTACGTCAATGCTTTTTTTTAAATTTTATGTGTTTTTGCCCCAATTTTCACGTCATGTTAATTAAATTTTTAGACGTGCCATACAAACACAAGAAAATTACATGTTTTCTGTTATATGCAGTACTACATAATGTATTCATATTTTGTATATATAAGTGTGTATATTAATTTTAAAAGCTCAGTACAAGGATAGTGTTTGCTTACGATTTCTGCATTAAACCAAATTAAGGAAATAATGTCGATAAAATGTTTTTCAACTATAAGTTATCGCTTCGCGTTATGTAAAACTTTTTAAACTAGCATTGAATTTAATCGATTTTCATAGGATAACATACTTATTTCTATATATATTTACGCATGTATAACGTTTTTAAAATCGTATGTGTATACGAGCGCGCGGCACACACACATACACACATATACGCGCTTATTCATGGCGTCAAGTGGAGAAAATGGTTTAAAAAGTAAACCAAAGGTCCTACTGCGGTAATGCTTTTTTTTAATTTAAAGTTTTTTTTCTCAACTTTCACGTCAATAAATTAAATATTTTTCACGTAGAATCTTACAAAAAAATCATATTCGCTGTTGAAACAGATAAAAAGTTATTTTATACATGTACAAACATTTATATACATAAGTATAATCTCATGTAAATCGATTAAATTCAATGCAGCTCCAGAAAGTTGTATACAATTATATTTTATGGACATTCATTCTTTAATTCCGTTTAATGCTGAAATCGTAAGCAAACACTATCCTTGTATTGAGCTTTTAAATTAATATACACACACATATATACAAAATATGAATACATTATGTAGTACTGCATATAACAGAAAACATGAAACTTTTTTGTGTTTGTATGGCACTTATAAAAATTTAATTAATATGACGTGAAAATTGAGGCAAAAACACATAAAATTAAAAAAAAAGCATTGACGTAGGACCTTTGGTTGCCGAGAAATTAAATTTACATCTAAAAAACGTAATTTTCGGGTATTTACATTGCACTCATGTAAATTTCATTGACACGACGTGAAAGTTGAGGAAAAAACACATAAAATAAAAAAAAAGCATTACCGTAGGACTTTTGGTTGCCGAGAAAATCAATTTGTATCTAAGGTTCACGAAAGCCGCAGCGGCGGTCCCCCCCACCACCGCGCCGCCCGGCCGGAGCAGTCGCGCGGCCGCGCGCGCTGATCTCGCATCCGTTCATCGGTCCTTTTACAAGAATTAAGTCCATTACAACTATCAAGAAAAATGCTATCATCTAGAGCATCACTTGAACAAGCATTGTGTGAAAATTCATTAAAAAATATTAAATAGTTTCGGTGTAATCGTCGGTTGAAAAAAATTTCGTATCTCGGCTCCTATTGGTCGGATCTTGACGAATTTTTTACGAAAATTCATGGTTTTTTAAGTACTTTAAAATGCATTTTACCGCGTTTCTCTAACTTAAAAATTGGCGAAAATAAAAACTATTTATTGCTAAAAATGTTGTTAAATATTAATTTTAAGAAAATTCCTTTTTAGCATTTATTGAGTACGTCAAAAGCTATCGATTAAGGGGAGTTGGATCCGTTTATCGTTCCATGGGCAAATTTGAAATGAATTTGAAATTTTCGGGTAAATAATTTTGCAATAGGACGCCATTTTGAGATATACGGATCGGGCAACGATTTTTAGATTTTTTGTACTAAAAGTCATCATTGAGAGCTTATCCGACGAAAAAGATCTTTGTTTTGAAAAAACTGTGGCAATGTGAAAATTTGGAAAAAGTTTTTTTTGTTTAACAATTTAGCGATGAAAAAAGTTAATTTTGCATTCGGGAATACATGTGTCTGATTGGAAATTCAATTCTAAACAACTTTCCTCTCTACCTTTTTTTGCATAAAATGCGTTACAAAAACGTTATTCGTGTTGAAATTTAATTTTTTGATACGCATTCACAATCCACATATTTTACATGAATATAATTTTTGTAATTGCTTACCCATTTTTTGATAGGATTATTAACAATTACAGTAGACTTTGCTCTGCTTTGAGACTATCTAACACACAGGCGTGCACATGATATTCATAGTCCGTATACCTAAAAATAAAGAATACACTCACAAGGAACCAATTCTTCACAAATAATATGTTATTTATAGTTCAAATATTTATCTAAATTTGAAGATTAGTAGACTCAGAAGTTATCATAACAGCGCAACATCCAGCTTGCACTAAAGTACAGACAGCAGACGAAACAGCTGATGTCTGAATGCAAACTCGACTAGGTCGGTAAAATAGAGATTTCCCTTTCCATACGCTGTAAGGTGCCATGTTTTCAACCGGTAATTTAAATTTGCACGTATGTTTTTTTATCCCTTTATAAGTTTGATTAAAAAATTACAAGACTAGATTTAAATTCTAAATTTATTTTATTTTGAACATTTAAAATAAAAATAAAATCCACGATTTTATAAAATTTAGTTTTTTACAGTTTGTAATGATTCAGTAAATAATGTGTGTTTTTTTTAATAAAATTGCATTTTCAAAAGGAGTTTGTAAACGCATTTAATTTTACATTTTCTATGAAAAGGCAATTGTTTTGAATAATCAAAAGTGCTATAAGACAAACAAGCAATTTTGAAAAATTATATTTTTTTAGTATTTGGCCTATAACTTTGTAGCGGAATTTTTTCGGGCAAAAAGGACTTCAGCAGCTTATTCTACAGTAAATTTGCCTTAAAAAAAATCAAATAAAAAATTTTTTTATTTTTTTGAATTTTAACTCAAGCATAACCCCTTAAATCATTCGCTCAATCCTCATTCACTTGACCTCGAGACGCTCTGCCCCGGCAACTCCTGGCGCTTGTGGCGTGGTGAAATTTTACCACGTTATAATATATATATTGTGACGAGACTCCTTCCTAGCCTTCGTGGTCGCTCCTAGCTTCGCGACCGGCGACGCAAAAGGGGCTTTGTGCACAAAAACCTTCCCCGGCCTCCTGGCTTTGCTCGGCTGCTCAGGTTCTTTTCGGCGAGCTAGGGGGATTCAGGGTTGCTAGGTATTGGGTGCAGAATACGCGGAGAGGGATGTGTAAATGAACCTTTCGCGTTACTATAGGGGCGAGGAAGCAGAGCGCACTTGCTCGTAAGTTTATTCTGCAAATGATGTTACATGGGCACACGTTCGCGCTGTATGTTGGCGCTTCTTCGAATTGGCTCGACGAGGCGAGGTTGGAGCTCGGCGAGTTATAAGGATCGACTGAGCTCCTATGGGCACAACGGACCCGGGGTATCGCCGCGAGAGACAGACAGAGGCGCGCAGCCGACACTTACAGATGCTGCTGGCAAACGCTGGACTCCTGGTCGGTGGCCTCTAGACTGGACAGCTTGTCGGGCAGCGTAGCTTGGTCCTTCGTCCTCGGAGAAGTTGGCCTTGGGACGATCCTGGGAGGCAAAGCTGGTGGTGGCAAGATGTTGAGCCCCTCGGCAGGGTTGGGTCTCCCAGCCGTTGGTAGCGTCGGTTATAGTCGCGTCTAGGTGCGTGTGCTCTGGCCGGGATCGGAATCTCTCGAGCGCTGTCACGCTCGCATAGTTTTGGGCACGCGTAGATGCCGAAAACTCTCCACTACTCTTCTTTGCGCGACGGCGTCTTCATTAGCGCTGTCGCGTCTCTTTGTTTCTCTCTCTTTCTTTCGCGCTCTATATACGCGATGATGTAGGTATCAATGCCTACTCTCTCCTAATACTTTTCCGTTTCCCTCAAGCGGCTTCACGTGCCGCTCTTGCCGCCTCCATTCTCGCCTTGCCGTGCGTATACAAGTATATATGTATGCATGGCTTTGCGCTAGGCCCTTGTATGTGTGAGTATACGAGCGCCTTGTCGTAATATACCGATGACTGGGTGGAACAACCCCGTAACTCAGGAGTATGTTGGAAAACCCCGAAACTCAGAAGCGCATTTTCGTTTCTAAAATTTTGTAGTGGCAGCCCTGCGGGAAATTGAAAAAGGCGATTCTAATTAAATAAAAGAGTCCAAAAATTCGAAAAATTCTGAACAATACGACTAAAACACTACATATTTTCTATTGTTGTAAACTTTAAAATTTATTCAGAATATGAATAAATTAAATTATTTTAAAGTCCAGTAGGTGCACTGGTTCTCGCGCTCGCTCTCTTTTTTACTTCGTTATTGATAATTTTTTTTTTAACATCTCGTGTCGGTGCGTGTATTAAGATGAGCGTGGTTTTCACATGTATGGTCTTCGTTGCCTCGCGCTTTACAAACGTCGTTATAAAAAATTGACCTGGTGCAACATATAGCATTGTTGTATTCGACTATTGTCTAAACACCCGATTAATTGTTTGCTTGCGTTCGTTTTGCTCGTGGTTTTTACTTGTTCATCTCTCCGATGGGAATGACGAGCGGCGGGATTAAATGCAAGTCTATAGGTATACGATTGTTACCTGTGTGTATTTTACAATGGCGTGCAGTCGAACATTGCATGGCTGCTACGCGGCGCGTTCATTGCTGCAAGTGTGCGAGTCTGTGTGTCTTGGAAGCACAAAATCTGGCTTCATTGAATTATATCGCTAACTTTTGTATTTATAACAATTCTTTCTCCCGCAGACAAACAAATTTTATTGCTCTCGATCTCGCTAATGTTCGTTACACACCCCTAAAATTTCACCACGACGTTTTCAAAGACGAACGCTCTCGCGCTTTAATAATATTTCAGTTACAAATACGCGTGCTCCCGCGCGATATTCATCTTTGCGCTTCCTTTACTTCTCTTATTAAGAAAGGCATCTCGTGTGGAATACACTCACCCACACGAGATGTTAAAAAAAGATTATCAATAATGAAGTAAAAAAGAGAGCGAGCGCACGTACTGTACTTTAAAATAATTTAATTTATTCATATTCTGAATAAATTTTAAAGTATTCAACAATAGAAAATATGAGTTACGGGGTTCTCCAAGCAACTCCCGAGTTACGGGGTTGTTCCACCCAGCCATCGATACATACCCTAGTGTGCAAATATTGTCATAAGGCGCTCGTATAGTCGCATATACAAGCGTCTAGCGCAAAGCCATGCGTACACATATACTTGTTTTTTTTTACATGAAATTTTGTTTGACACCTAGTAGCTGGTGCAGCCTAGCCTCTCGTTCGGGGTCCCTTACAGGTTCGTAGGGCATTTCTTCGTCGTCGGAGGTGTCGCTACTGTTGCTGCTACTACTGCTATCGGCCTCCTTTACAGCAGCATTGTCAGGTATGGTCGGCAAGCTACTGGTGACGCTGTCGACCCCTTCGTAGATCCATCTCGACATCGGTTCCTCCCTGTTCCTCCTCCTCCTCCTTCTCGGACGAAGTGTCAGCTAGTAGCGCAACCCTGGCAGCCTCTACTTCGTCGTCGAACTTCTTCTTCGCGAAACCACGAAGCGGCTGTTAATTTCGTTTACACTGCGTATGTGCATGATTGGATTTTAAAAAAGAGAGTGAGAGAGATGACGATTTTAATACCTCGAGGGCTTAACGACGACTGACCGGATGCGAAAAGTTTTAACACCTCTCTTCAAATCGTCATCCCACTCTTACATTTTCAAAAAGCGAACCAGACAATAGTCAGCAAGTAGCTCTTTTATCGCGACACCTAACTTTCACAGCATCTCAGATTTTTCTTAGAGCAGTGAAATTTGTAGCTCTGCGAGTAGGAAAGCGAGCTTTATTCGAGGATTACGATTTTTAGTAACTCTGCATTAATCAGAGGGGACGCAGTATACGAATCTCTCTCTCTCCCTCTTTCTTTCCCTCTCTCTCCCTCTCCCTCTCTCTCTCCCTCCCTCTCTCTCTCTCTCTCTAGTTAGTAAAAGCGACTAATCAAATGCATTGGAGTAATGCATCAGATACTATACTTTTTCTTAAGTTTATTGGCCAAGTTAAGGGGTTATGCCTGAGTTAAAGTCGTCAAAAAATCGATTTTTTTTTATTGACTTTTTTCATAGGAAATTGTCTGTAGAATACGATGCTGAAGTCCCTTTTGCCCAAAAAAAAATTGGGTAGAAAGCTACAGACCAAAAACTGAAGGCGTGCAAATAGCTTATTTTTAAAAAATCGTAATTTTCGCGTTTTTATTTGTCAGTGCTGTGTTACTAAACATGATTATTTTTCGAGCTTTTAATGCTTCTCATGCATAATATTTGTATGTAAAATACAATAAAAATATCTATTATGCAATTAAAATCCGTTAAAAGATATTAACGAAAACAGACTGGCGCTCTCACTCGCTCGCATTATAAAGCTGTCACCTGTTTGTATACACACAATCAGGTGATCAGTTTGATTTTTTTTTTATTCCTCCATTCGTGGCGATTTGCACGAGAGAGGAGAGATACATGGATTTAAATATTAGATGTTTAAAAATTTAGATAATTTATTTAAACCAAGTCCTGATTTATTTATGGGATGGTTTAAATCATTAGATGTTAAAAACTAGAGAATAGTAAAGATTTTAAATGTTAGATGTAAGATTTTGAGTTTTTAAAATTATTTAGATGTTTTTAATGAAATAAACACTCTAGTCTTGATTAATACATAAGGCTAGAGTGTATTTTAAATAAATGAGATGTTTTATTTTAATTAGAATTACTTATTTAGAGGAAACAGAGTAACTTCGTTAAAAGTGCTCTGATTTTGATTTTAAAAAATGAAAAAAATCGAATAAGTTTTGCTTGAAATTGCAAAATTTTAATTTATTTCGATTTATTATAATTACTAATTGTTGGAAAATAGCAACAATTAGTAATTAAGTAATTAAGAACCGGCGACCTTTGGGTTCGAGGGCACGCACGCTGGCGCGATGCCACCATGCCATATACTTGTACTCGGAAAAATTAGAGTCAAGTATTATATGGCTATGAAGATTTTTTTTTTTTCTGTGAAAACTCCTGAAAGCGTTGACGGAGTAATTTTTTTATACACATAGGGCACAAATATGCCTATGTTGTATATTTATTTCCCAAAAGCGTTGCGGGAAAAATCACGCAGCATGTGTGGTTTTGCTATCTTAAGAAGCAGTTGGAGGAATTTGTGATCGAATGGGAGCCAGAAACGGCGAGGGTGTTCTATCCAGCGAATCCACCAATACGACTGCTGTACGACCCGGAAGGAAGCAGTAGAAGAAATTATATTAAGTGTTTTTTTTTAATTTTCTGTATATTTGTATTTTATGTGTGTGACAAAGTGGGGATTTCTGTTAATTTATTATTATTTACAATAGTAATAAATTAACAGAAGGGGACTATGTAACGGTCCTGTCCCTTCCCGTGTAAATAGAAAGCGTTCCTTTATGTAAATAGTACGCGTTGTCTAATGTATAGCGTTTGGAAGATTCGCGCCTTTTCTCGAGTTATACTCGTTCGTCTACTGTATGTGTGCGTCGGATGATTAGAGAGAGAGTGGGAGAGTGCGTGAGCGCAAATCAAGGTGTGACTGATTTGTTTCACCGTGTATTGTACGTGTTTTGAAATAAAAGCGGCGGTAAGACTCGTTCGAGGATTATTCGCTCGCTGACTTATTTATTAGCGAGTTGAAATAAATAAAGCCTAGGTACGTGACAGCATAGACGAACCTGTGTATTTATTTTCTCTCTCCTTATTCCTCTCTATCCTGATCTAAGAACAACGAACCCTTACACTGTAATCAATTTCCTATTTGTGTTCTGAATTTTCGCATTATCATTTCTAGCAACAATTGTATTATTTGCAGTTATTTTAGAGGAACTCAATGTATTTTGTTTTATCCCATCTACAAAATAAACATTTTTAAGGGGTTATGCCTGAGTTAAAGTCGTCAAAAAATCGATTTTTTTTTTATTGACTTTTTTCATAGGAAATTGTCTGTAGAATACGATGCTGAAGTCCCTTTTGCCCAAAAAAAATTGGGTAGAAAGCTACAGACCAAAAACTGAAGGCGTGCGAATAGCTTATTTTTAAAAAATCGTAATTTTCGCGTTTTTATTTGTCAGTGCTGTGTTACTGAACATGATTATTTTTCGAGCTTTTAATGCTTCTCATGCATAATATTTGTATGTAAAATACAATAAAAATATCTATTATGCAATTAAAATCCGTTAAAAGATATTAATAAAATGAGCAAAATTATGCAATATTAAAAATTTGCAAATTGCTTATTTCCACATTTTCCTCTTTTTTGTTTATTTAAATTAATAATTTATTTTTAAAAAAGCATTTGATTATTTATTATGCTTTATAACAAATTAATTCGACGCAAATATTCGTCAATGAATAAAATTATGCAAAAAACGAATTTTGAATTTGGCGCTTACCGACGGGGCCGCGCGATATTCTTTCGAAAAGGCTTTTCATCTAGTAACCTGTTTCACCGTATGATTGAGAATTCAAGAGCACAAAAACACTTGCTTTGAATTTTCATATCAACTTTTATTCTGCATTGCTCAATATTATTAAATAATTTATTTTATAATATTAATAGCATTTGTGGTTAAAAAGTAGAGTAAGTGTGATCAAGATGAGTCCAGACTCAAGATATAGAGTTTCAGGATCATCTGACAGAAAAAGAAGATTTGGAAGAAGAAAGAGAAGACCCAAGATTTTTCATCAAAAACAGCAATGGGAAGTTTCGACAACAGCACCAGCACCAGCATCAGCATCAACATCTATACAACAAGAACGAGCAACACCAATCACTTCAGCATCACCTACGCCTGATACAGTTCCTTCAACGTCCAGGGAATGGAGTTCAAGATCTGCTGCGCAAGCTTTACCAGGTACCTCAACATCAGTACCGCCAGAAATGCCTGTGTCTAGGTCTAGACAAAAATTAAAATCAATTTATGTAGAACCGAGTGAAATTCAGAATAGAATCTCTGACATTTCTTTGCTTTTGCCAGGGTTACAGGAGTTTCTGGCTTGTAAAGCTTGTGGCGGATGCATCAAATTTGATGAAGTTGATGTACGAGGTCTTGGTAGCAAGCTATCCATCACCTGTACATCATGTAACGCAGTTGCTTTCATCGACTCCAGCAGGAAAGTTGGAAAACAAAGTAACGCTTATGAAGTGAACAAGCGTGCAGTTATAGCCATGAGAATTCTTGGTTATGGGCACACTGGTTTGAGCACTTTATGTGGAGTAATGGATTTTTCTACTCCAATCTCTCACAGTAATTTTGACAAAATTAATCAAGACTTGAAAGATGCAAGCTTGATTACAGCTAAAGAGTCGATGAAAGCAGCTATGCAGGAAGATTGCAGTAGGAAAATCAAGAAGATGATCACCAAACTGTATCAGGCGATGGTAGTTGGAGGAAACGAGGACATTCATCTCTTCAAGGCGTTTCAACACTAATACGCCATGCCAATGGAAAGGTGATTGATGTTGCTCCGAAGCAATCCTTTTGCCTAGCCTGCGAGAAACGACCAGAAGAGGATACAGCACAGTACAAGGAATGGTATGAAGCCCACCGAGAAAAGTGTTCTGCCAATCACGAAGGAAGCTCTCGCAAGATGGAAGTGGATGGCATCGTCGAAATGTTCCAGCGATCCGAGTCCATCCATGGTGTAAGGTATGCAAATTACATTGGAGACGGAGATTCAAGAGTCTTCAAAGCACTTTCCGATGCTAAACCCTATCAAGATTTCACCATCACGAAGAAGGAGTGTGTAGGACACGTTCAGAAGAGGATGGGTTCGAGGCTCAGGAACCTGAAGAAAAGCTTGGCTGGCACAAAACTAACAGATGGCTTGGCCATTGGTGGAAGAAACCGTCTAACTGCTCAAAGGATTGACCAGTTGACGAAGTACTATGGCAATGCCATCCGTGGCCATAGTAATTCTGTTGATGAAATGAGAAATGCCATATGGGCAACATTTCATCACAAAAAATCTACAGATGAAGATCCAACTCACCACCTTTGCCCGCAGGGATCAAGATCTTGGTGTAAGTGTCAGAAAGCCAAGGCGAACAACAACTTGAAGAACTTCCACCATGGAGATAGTATTCCTGCTGCCATCATGAACGCAATTGAACCGATTTACGAGGACTTGACGAAGCCAGACTTGCTTGAGAGATGCATTGGAGGCTTCACGCAAAACAGTAATGAAAGTTTCAATCATTCTGTTTGGAAGCTCATCCCCAAGCATAGTTTCAGTGGTCTGACAGTCCTCGAAATTGGTGCCTACATCGCAGTCACTTGCTTCAATGAAGGCAAAGCAGGACTGCTTGAAGTCATGAGGAAGTTCAGTGTGTATCCAGGATCCTCTGCAGTCAACTGGGCCAAGCTTCAGGATCAGGAGCGGCTTCTCTTGTCCGACAGAAGAGAACTACACTCATCACTTGAAGCACGACGAGCCCAAAGAAAGAGAAGTCATCAGGATGATGACTTCTACAGAGCTGGTGCTTATTAAACACACATACACACATTACACACATAACCAAATACTTATACACCATACACAACCTCACTTGTAAACAAACAACATAATTTACAACACAAACACTAAAAAACACTGAAACACAATCACAATTTTTTTCTGTTTTTTTCACTTTTGTTTTCCTTTTTTTTTAATTTTTTTCATTAAACACTTTTCACACACACATCACACATGTCACAGCATCAGCTCTGTAGAAAATAGTCTAGCTGAAAAGTAGGTCAGAGAGCAAGCTAAACAGCTGATTGGAGCTGTCTGCTTGCTTTCTGCCTCCTTAGCTCACCTGATGGACTGTTTTCTAACCTCTCAACTACATGAACTTGATATGATGATGATAGTTCTACTCTTCTGTTCATCACATGTAAGTATAGAAACTTATTTATTTACAATAAAAGCATTTTTATAGCTTAATTATAAAAATGTTTCAAATTTAGAAAAATTACTTTTTCTAATGATTTTTCATTTTGTTTCATTTCAGAGGACTGGACATGAATAAAATTTTTGGATTATCCTCAAACTTGACAAAGATGACCAGGATATGTATATCTTTGACTTAAATAAGGTCCAGGTGTGAAGAAAAATTGTAAGTATATGTTATATCATTAAATGTCAAGTTAAACTTTAAATGTTTTTTTCTCAAGTTTTGAATTTTTCTCATCTTAGGTCAGTTACCGCATGATTTCTCAAGAACCAATGGACCAATCAACCTGAAATTTTTTGGAGAACTCCAGGAGGCCTTTCTTCACTGCTTGAACGGAACAGAATTTGCAAAGATAAGTCAAAAGTGAATGTTATGTATCTAAACATACGTAACATTCACTATAATTACATATATTATAACTTATACGTTGCTAAAATTAAAAATTTTTATTTTTCAGTAATTTCCTGCGTTCAAGCTGAGGAGAAGGCAATTTAGAAGATTTTCCATCCAGTTTGGAAATAATTCATCAACCAGAACTTGAAAATTCATGCGGCAAAGGAAAAAATATGCAGAAATTTAGTACTGCATACATGGAACTATTTACATAGTAAGTATGCATAAATAATTTTTTTAAAATATTGAAATTTACTATTAATATGTATATTTTCATTAGGAAACAAACTTTTTTTTATATTCATTATAAATAATTTTTAATTACCTATTAATTGATAAATTGTTTTTTTCAGGTTTAACTCAGGCATAACCCCTTAAACGTATATACTGAGCATATATAATCAATAACACAATTGAAATAGCCGAAAAACCGAGCGAGAATGGGCTAATTGTATGAGAAGCATATGTAGAACGAGAAAGTGGCAGCTCCAGATGATACGTGAGAGGAAAAGAATGTGTGAAGATGGGCTGGTACTCTAATCTAGCAAGGCGTCACTTATCACGGCTACTCTACACGCCCTTAGTCTCTTGAGTGGCTAGTGAAATCCTTATCTCCGACGAATGAGGAGTCGGCTGGTCGAGGCGATGGCGATTTTTCTAAGTCCATTATAATGGCGGAAATAGAATACAATTCAGTCACCTTCTTTATTAATATATTAGCCTATTCATTAACACATCTTTTGACTATAGATTTGCATAAATAAATCAATGAAATATTGGTGGATATATCGGTAAACATCGGCGGATCCTTGCTGAACATGAAATTCGACACCACCCCAAAAATTTAGACTTGGCCCACCCTTATTTCTATGGTAATATTGATAGGAGAAAGGGGGTGAAGGGGTGTCTGTATAGTAGTGGTCCTCCAATACAGATTCCGCGAGATGAAATCAATTTTTTATTTGGCCCACCGCAATCTTTTCGAAGATTATGAGTAGATTAATTCGCGGGATAATCAAAAAAGCTATGTTTGAATTCGCTTTGGAGAAAGTTTGTCCAGCTACATTCAACGCCATAAGGCGGACAAAATTTCACGATGTGATAACTCGTTCGGAGGGTAAAATTTGTGAACCTATTTATTCTAAGCGACGCTTTGTAAGTACTGATAAGAGCTATCCATAGGATTTTGTAAGAATGTGAAAACATAAAAAAGTTAAAATTTACCTCGATTTTAATGATTTATCAGCTAACAATCTTCCACCCCCACCCACCCACCCACACACACACGCACGCACGCACACATCCAATGTCTCTTGTACTCACTCAAAAGAAAAAAGTTGTGGCGGCTAGCCAGCTCGCGCGAAGCGCGCTTCGCGAGGCTCCTGGAGGGCACCAACCAAATGGCTGACCGTTCCGGAGCCTTGCAGTGAGCGCACGCGCAACTGAGATTCCCGGCAGGGAAGCCTTGCATCTTGCCTTCGGCAAGCTCGACAACCGCGCGCGAGAGGGGACCCGTGCTGCCGCCGCGCGTTCGTAGTTCTCCCCCGCCAGGGGGAGTTGTGAGTCTCGCGCACGGATGTGCGCTGGCGACACCTGTAGACGTGCATGATGTGCGGTATCACCTCGTGCGGCAAGATCGTATTCATCGCCAACTTTCTCAAGCACATTGACGGGATGAGCGATACCCGCTTTGAGCGTGTATTGCTCTACTACCCCGAGTGGCAGCCGTCGTACAAGAAAGGCGGAGGACTACAGTGGTGATCCCGAGCGACCCAAACTCCTGATTCTCGTCGACTTCATGCGCGAGTCGGCCAGCGTGAGTGTCGTTAATCTATTTGTCAAGGCCAGACATCACTGTAATCTCAGCATGCTCTTTCTCTCGCAGAATCTCTTTCGTCGGGGCCAGCGCGATATATCGCTAAACTCGAATTACATTATGATTTTTAAGAATCCTCGCGATCGCAACATCTTATACCGGCAATAGTGAAACCTGTTTTATCAGCATGGAACATGCTAAAAAAATGATTTTGTTACCGCAAGAGTGTATCCAGAGTGTGCGACGATCAGCAGCAGCAGCAGCACCACCACCAAATTAAATGCGAGCGAGCAAGTGGTCTTTGGCACCGTTCAGACTCTGGGCTCCGAGCTGTCACGACTCGATGACGAGTTGAGCAAAATTCTGCATTCACGAGATATTACGAATGATCGCCACAAATGGTCAATGTACTATCAGGTCTTGCAACGTTTCTTGCACTACAGAAACGCAAACTCTCATGATAACAATGATAATAATAATGATGATGCTGATGATGAAAATGTACTTAAGGATGTGGTTGTTGTTGGTCAAACAATACCAGCATCCACTACTACTGCTAATATAGATCAAAAAGATACGTTATTAGCCGATCAGGAAATAATCAAGAGTGTACCTCAGAATTTTCGTAAAAATGCCACCAATATTATTGACAGTCTGCGTCGATCTGGTAATGTTGCCTGGAATAACCTTCGTGATGTGCTGCTAGATAGCGTTCGTGTACGTGGTGTCAATATCGTGGATTTGGTGAACGAGACTCTGAGAAGTAGACAAAAGTGATCACCTTCCCGCCATTTCGAAGTTTGTCCGTTTACTTCGTCGAGCGCACGTCCCTCTGGAATTTGTGGTCAAACAAAATCTTCATTCTGCTCTGGCCGCTGCTGCTCTAGAGGAGACGATCGTTCAGCAGGGGGTGAGTAGTAAGGACCCTAATTTATCACTACTGTCTAAGTCCTGTCAAGGACTGATTAAAATTTTCTCGCGGCCACCGACGCAGCGAGAGGCCAAAAAAATCTTATCTCCCGTTGGAAAAGTCCTTCGGAGGGAGAAGTACCAATTAGAAAAATTTTGGTATGACTCCACCTCCAAGATTTTCCAATGGGAAATCATGTAATCCCTTTTAGTCACGCCTGGCCCGAAGGCCCTCCTATTTTTTTGGGGGAGAGAGGCGAGAGAGAGAGAGGGGAAGGAAAGGTTCAGGCTCCCTCCGACGGATGGCGCGTCGAGTACCTTTGCGGTCTCATCTCCTTTTTCTCGCGTCTCTCCAGTATTTTTTTTTAATCTTTTCTATATCGCTTTTGTTTAAATCTTATAATTATTTAAATTTAATGGCTGAATAAACGATCTAGTTGGCCAACAAGAAAGTTGATTATAGAATGGCATAAAAATATTCTACAGCTAATTATTTTATCGTAATTATAATTAAGGGGATTGTTACAAATAGAGGATGAAATTTTCATTTGATCATTGCGCGTTAATAATGGTTGTGACTTTTGTCTTATTTTTAAAGAACCCAGGCGAAGGGAAATAAAGATTCAGACGTTGAGCGGTACACACAAGTCGCATTTTTACGACTTGCAGCTGTGTCCACTCGAAGCTAGACAAACGTCGGCGGATCCTATCTCTCGTCGTCTCGGTACTTGCGTCTGTTTTTCGTTATCATTATTTGTTTTTCTTTTCAGCCGGCGGGAGAGTCTGGATAAGAAAATTTTCCCGGAAAAGTTCTTAGGGTCAAATTAACGCTATCCCGTCACGTTTCCGTACCGAGTGTATATGTATACTTAAGGGGTTATGACAGGGTTAGAATTATGAAAATATCAATGTTTTTTTATTCACTTTTTTCACAGTTAACAGTTCGTAGAATGTGGTCCTGAAAGCCGTTTTTTGCTAAAAACATTTGTCTCGAAGATATAGACAAAAAACTGATAAATCTGTTTCAAGTAAATTTTTGAAAAATCGTGATTTTTAAATATTTTAATTAGGCCAACTTGTGGAAAGGATTGTTCTACCACACTTTTTAAAGAGTAATTTCATGAGAAATCTTACTGAAAATACGACTTCAAAACCATTTTACAAACCGTATTTTTCTCAAGATTTATTAATTTATTTCCGTAAAATATAATAAAATCCGTAAAATTAATTTTTCTATGTGTGATTTTATGTTACTAAACTCAATTTGTTAAAGTAAAGGCATTCAACTAATTTGAATTTGCCACTCGAACAAGTTATACTTCACAGCGTCCGGTCGAGAATGAAGATTACTGTTTGATCGGTATAGTAGAATTTTCTGTAAAGCAGCAGAAAGCAGCCAAACAGCTGTTTTTCATCCAAGACACTAGATCAGTGCAGTTAGTCTGCTAGCTGCTGTAACAATGCTTATAACCTCAGTGGTGTAGGTGTTATAAAAGTGCAAGAGCTTCTGCAAAGTACAAAAATTATTCAGATAAGTATTGGAAATTAATTAGTAATAATTGTGTCCATAATGAGCTTTTTCTTTGTTGGTTTATTTTTTGCTTTTAGATATACGGGTACACGCTAGCAAGATGGAAGTTTATATTATGCGACGTAGCAATAATTAGTCGTGAACATTATTACACGGTCAGCTGACTCACTCTCGGCGAGTTGACAGCTCCTGGAGCGGAGCCAGCGCTCGGTGGCTCTCGCAGGAGTTGCCTCTGAGCCATCTTGGTGACGGTTGGATTTCGTTTGTTGGAGATGTTTGTTGAAGGAGACTTTGTTTCTTGGAGGTATTTCTGTTGATCGAGCCTGCATTGTGGAGGAAAATTCGTAGAGGAAATTCTGGTTGATCAGTAACATAGAGGAAATTGGTAAATTTTATTATAAATATTTTTTTTGAAGATAATTATTTCTTGGCGGCGGTTATAAGTGTGATAGAGGATTGACGCCATCGTGGCACATGAAGGAAATTTCGCGTTTCCAGGTCCAGGATGGTGAACTCCCTTTGTCTTATAAACATTAATTAGAATCAGCGTAGAGGAATTTTCGCAACCCCCATTTTATAGCATCATCAAACCGCTCTGGAGATAGTAATACGGCCGCGTGCCCATGTATTTATTTCGATGTTTCAAATATGTTTGCTCAAATAGTTCATTGTAACGAGAAGAATAGAATATATCCGTAATTTATTATCCAATATATTTGTGTTTAACAATTTTCAACCTAATTGCCACCACACTTCCCGCTTTTCACCATTGCAGGAATACCACGAGCCAGAGGAAAAGAAGGAAGCCGCGTATTTAAGAAGTATTTTGTGAATAACTGGAATGAATGGAAGAAAATTCCACGTTACAATTATCTATCTGGATTATTGTTTTGCATGCTTTTCAACAACTTGAAGTTTATTTAATAATTGTAAGTATTGCATGTAATTGTAATTCATAAACATAACTTGATTATGAATAGCTAACGATAACTTTTATTTTATTTTCAGCTTCTAAATACTATTATCACACAGTATGATATGCGCGTACCACCAAATATACTTTATTGAATGTATATTTGAGTACCAAAAGTAAATCAAGGTATGCCTGATAGTTTCTGTAAGTATAGCTGAGTTCATTTGTCCAATTTACATTATAAACTTTAAGTGCCTTTTACTCAAATTTAGTTTTTTCATGCTTTTTGTGTACTTCCCGCAGCTTTCTAAAGGAACCGTACCATCAATCCTGATGAACCAAATTGGAAAACCTTCTTTATGAGTATGGGCACAAACTGAGCGGATCAGAATTGGCAAAAATAAGTGCAAAGTGAATGTTACGTATGTTTACATATGTAATATTCACTATAATTACTAATATTGTTAATATATGTTTAATTAATTATATTAATTTTGTGTTTTTCAGGTATCTGTTCCGCTTAGTCTGAGACCAGACTCATAAGGAAGATTTGGCACTTTGATTCATGAGAATTGATGGTACGGTTCCATCAGAAATATGCGGCAAGTAAACAAAAGTGATGAAAATCATGATTTTTGGTAAGCAAATTGTTTTTAAATGTTACACTCACTTTATGCATATTATTTATGCATAAAAGTGATGTATAATACTTAGATTTCAAATGAAAAATGTAGTTTTTAGAGCACCTACATATGTTTATTTTTACAACACTAATAATTTTTCTTTTTTTCTAGGTTTTAACCCTGTCATAACCCCTTAATTTGATAGTCGCATGTGTTACGTGTATATAGTCTTATCCTAAGCACTCGGAGAGTGAAGAAATTTCGTGGGAAATATAAACGGCCCGTCATTACACTAAGTGGTAGTAGGAGTAAAAGAAAACGCATCAATACCACCATTTCTCTGGCAAATTCCTCGATAGCTTCAGTTGCGCCACCTACGAAAAAAAATTGCTCAAAGAATCTGCTCTCTCCCATAGAATGAAATGGGAACGTATGGACTTGGACACGTAATGCTGGTCCAATCATCGACTAGCGGTGGTGGTGGTAGTGTATTAGATGTGTTGATTAATCGAATACCGTTTGAAATGCATATGCCGGGATATCAGTTTCTCGGACCGGGCACTCATTTCGAGGAGAGACTAGCACGTGGTGAGACCGACATAAACCCCCTCGACAGAGCCTCTCTCGAGTACGACATTACCTATTTGCGGAATGATGGTGGTGACGGCAGTGGCGCACGTACTAGAGCTGATCAACGTCTTGCAGAGCGTGCTTTTTCGCGTGTGCTATCCGAGACGTCAAACAGAGAGGAGAAAAGCGTTGCTTTACTAACTGTTTTATGCATGGTCGGTAAAATCACATTGGATAAGGTTTATCGAAAAATCAAGAAAACCTTTAAACGTCCACGCAAGAGGCAGAGGAAGTCTAACGTCGAAGAATTATACTACGGCCTCCCAGCTCCAAGAGCATAGAAAGACGGTGCTGGAATCGTGCAGGCTGTGAGGAAAAAATATCCCAGGAAGGAGGTGAGAGAATGGCTCGAGAGTCAAGATGCTCACACGCTGCATAAACCGGTGCGATATCACTTACCTTGTCGCTCTTATCGGGTATTCAGACACTGCGAGCAGTGGGATGCTGTTTTGGCTGACTTTCGCGCTCTGTAGACCTACAACGACGATTATGTCTACCTGTTAGCCCTCATCGACGATCTGTCGAAGTATGTGTGGGTAGAGCTGCTTCATAGTGAAACGGCCAAGAACGTGGCCGAGAGTCTGGAGCGAATCATCAAGCGTAACGACGGCCGATCGCTCAAATACTTTCAAACGGACAAGGGTAAAGAATTTAGTGGACGCGAAGTGCAACATTTTCTGAAAAAACGGGAATTTATTTACCGTGCTGTACGCGATCCCGACGTGAAGGCGGCCATTGCCGAACGTTTTATCAGAACGCTGAAAGAGCGTATGTGGCGCTATATCAATGTACTGGACAATATTGTACAGTCGTACAATAATTCGTGGCATAGTGCAATAAGAATGGCTCCGTCTAGCGTGACTATGTACAATGCCGCTAGTGGTGGTGGTAGGAAACGACTACATCATCATGAGCATAAATAAAGCGTAGGTGACTTGGTTCGAGTCAGTCGTGCTCGGGCAGCCTTTCGGAAAGTATACGAAGGTGGCTGGACACTGGAATTACTTAGAATTGTGAGAGTCAACGACGCCAGACAACCGCATGTCTACACACTCGAAGATCTGGCTGGCGAGGAAATTGTGGGGTTCTTCTATGAGCAGCAGATGAGTTGTGTAAATAAAGACTTGTCCAGCGCGACTTTCGAGATAGATAAGGTGATGGAGAGTAGAGGTAGGGGCGCGAGAAAAGAATATCTGGTCAGCTGGAAGGGGCATCCCGAAAAATTCAATTCTTGGGTATCCGAAAAAAATTTAGTAAATATTCAAAATGACAAGAACAATCACAATGAGGGATGAATTCTACATTGTTTTGTCCATCAACAGCAGTAAACACATTTATCCAAATAACACGGCTAATCATTTTGCCACGCAACTCCTTTAAAATTTTTCTCTCCACGGCAATTGGTGTGTGGGTCTCACAGGTGGATTTACACGGGCAACGATTTAGGCCTCGCTGAGAATACAAAGACCTTTAGTCAGATAAAATGTGAGGACAAGTGCGCTAACTATGTGCATGCATTTTCTTTATCCGCACGACTATACCTACGGTAGAACACAAATTCAGAACTTTAACTCACCGATGTATCTGCTTGTGCTCTCCTCGTCGTTTCAGTCGATTGAAATTGATATAAGGGCGAGCAATGCCGGCATTTACCATTCGATTATGGGACGCTGACGGTGACACTTCACTTTAAGCGCATCGACTGAAATCATGTCGCATCAGCACGACGATTTTTTCTTCCTCTACAATGGTTATCAGACAGGCTGTGCTGTTGGCGGTGGTGATAGTGGGGATAATTATATCACAATTGATTGAAGATATTATCAAAATGGCGCTGGTATTGGCAGCTTTCTGAAGGGACTATATCGTAGTGTCTTACCTCTAATTAAGCTTGGTGCTAGGAGCGTGGGTCGGGAGGCAGCTCACGCTACTGCGAGGATCATTGACGATATGGTGGGTGAAAAATTGCCTCTCAAAGTCTCACTTAATCGTCGTATTACCGAGTGTGGTTGTAATTTCAAACGTAAGGTTGGACGGACATTGAATAAAATGCTGATGCAGAATGATGACGAGAAGGAGAGGGGGTAAGTTTAAAAAGGAGTAGGGGTTCTACCTATAAAAATGCGTCTACAGCGCAAAAATTACAGTCAAAGACCGGTCGCGGACCTGTGCGAAGCACTACTACTACTACTGCTACTACTGCTGCTACCAAGAAGGAGAAGAAGAAGAAGAACAAGAAGAAGCCTAAAGAATGAGATATTTTTGGAGGCTAATTGTTTCTCCTGTACCATGGCTTTTCTGCACACCGACTGTGACTTGTGACTCGTTAAAGTCGGAGCTGTCGCTATTTGATTTGCCGCCAACACAAACGACCATTGAGAACTCTCATTGGGTGCAGTATAAGCCAGTCTCGTCACTTACCAATCAAGCGCCAATAGAATTTACGATCCCCGGGAACACGGAAAACATTAATTTAGCGCACACAATGCTGAGTCTGCGTGTCAGCATAATACGGACTACTACATCGGATAAAGATGAGACTGCGCCACTGGCCATCGGACCTGCAAATAATTTCACGCATACACTTTTCAATCTAGTGGATGTGATATTCAATCAGAAACCTGTATCACCGCCAAATAATGCTTACGCCTACAGATCGTACATCGAGACACTGCTAAATTATGGCCCTCCATCAAAAAACTCGATTTTGACGAGCGTCTTGTGGTACAATGACACAGCAGGTCACACTGACGACATTGGTACACGTAATGACGATTCATTAAACGTCAAAGAGTCATGAAAAATGGCAAAATCGATTTGCTTGGACACCTGCACGTAGATGTCTTCAATATGGACAGATTATTGCTCAGTGGTGTTGAGGTACGTGTACATCTTATTCGCTCTCGTGATAGTTTCTGTCTAATGGCGGAGAGTTCTGTGTACATTGCGCGTATAACGGAGGCAACGCTCTTTGTTCGACTTGTAAAGATTAATCCAAGTATAGCGATGTGTCACGAGAATAAACTCTCTAAGACGACAGCAATGTACCCAGTAACACGTGTGGAGGTGAAAAACCTGACTCTGAACTGAGGTGTCCATGATCAATCAATCGATAACATTATACTAGGCCAATTACCAAAAAGAATTATCATTGGTTTTATTGAAAATCAGGCTTACAATGGCGATGCTGAACTGAATCCTTTTAATTTCAAAAACAGGAATATAAATTTTTTGTGCTTATACCTGGACGGTGTGTAGGTGCCCTCGAAACCGCTACAGCCTGACTTCAAGAACACAAATACATATGTGGATACGTATCACACACTCTTTTCGGGTACTGGTATGCATTTTGCGAATATGGGTAATTCAATATCACGCAATGCATACCCGAATGGCTACTACCTGTTTGCCTTTGATTTGACACTGGACTTGTCGGCTAACTGTGACAGTCATTGGAATTTGATTCGAAGAGGTAGTGTGATAATCGACGTGAGATTTGATGACGCATTAGAATCATCGTGGTGAATTGCATAATTTATGCTGAGTATGACAATCTCGTGGAGATTGACTCGTCTCGACAAGTTTTGATGGATTACAGCGGCTAAGATAGATGGCGTTTCTGTAGAAGATGCGTATAAAAGTACCACTCGCGCGGAGAGCAGTCAGTCGATCGGCGCTTCTCAAACAACCTAGTGGTCGACCTACAGTTCTTCAAGGACAACAAGGGCCATATAGTGCCAAAAGAAGTGGGCATAGTGGGTGTGAATAAAGAGATTACTGTCCATTGGATCATCGCGCCAATTTGTAAAACTGTATTTTTGAAAAAAGATATTTTAAGGCAGAATAATTGGCTGATACTGCATTATTACAGCCTAGATTGGTACGAGGGTGACGTGACACTGAAGAAATTGTACAAAAGTTTGCACGAAGTTTGCAGAAGTGCGCGAAAAATATACATTTCAGGAACTGACAAAACAAAGGTGCTGAGTAAGCTTACTACGTGAAAAATTATTGATTTGGAGGAGAAGGGAGAGTGCCGACCTTTTCACAGATTACCGTACTGTGAGAAGTATTACACGCAATACCTCATTAAGCACTGCTCTCTCCACTATACCTTTGCGCTCAACAACGCCTACAAATTGAAGTACCGGTTATAACTCAAATCTTCAGAACGTCCCTTCACCCCGCCCTACGACCTCTGCAATAATGAACTCTCTGGATATTCTCCATCAGCTTCGAAAAATGACCTCTCATGCGGTAGGAGTTTATCCGGCCGATCAAATTCCAGTAACGTGGGTAAAACTCTGTGGCTTTGTGTTGAATACCGAAGATCCTCAGAGACGTGGCAGACATTGGGTGGCAATGTACGTCACACAAAATGGCATTGGCTGGTATTTCGATAGCTTTGGAGTGGCGCCACGAGTTCCAGATCACGTGAGTCGAATCAAGCGAAATTGCAAGCGGATAAGATGGATAATATTCAGCTGCAAAGCACTTAGTCCGATACTTGTGGAAAATATTGTATCATGTTTCTGTACTACTTAAGAATTTTTCAACAGACCTTAGCAAAAATGATGAGGTTGTTAAAAAATTTGTCGATAAGTTGTAATCTAATATTAAAAATGTAATGTGAAGCGTGAATGTTACTGGATATATTTGCTTACATGGCTTTTAAGAAATGATTAGTCTGCAAATTTTTATTGGGTCCCCATTCTGGTGACAGAGATTCCCCCTTATCCAACCTACCTAATTTTCGAATATAAGTCGCGGAGCCTCCAGTGCACAGCATACAGTTCTCTCTTAACCGCAACGTGTGTAAGTTCGAGAAAATGGCTGATCAGAATAGACAGTTGGAAAGGCTGAGCCAGGTGGTGGAGGAGAGTCAGAAGAACAAGTATCGCTGCCATCAAATTCTACCCATGGTTTGTGGGCTGAACAATTCCTACGGCAAACTTGTTTACGTGGGTCTAGAAAATACGGCAGTCGGTTATGGTGACTTTAACCCTGCTGTTAGCCTCAGCAATCAGGACTTTCAAGGATTCTCTTTCTCACTGGCCACATGGACAGTGTTCCAGGAGCAAGTTCACGAGATCGACAGATTCTTTCATGCATACAGTGACGAAGATATGCTTGATCAAAAAATCATCATCGATGAATTTATAATAAGATTCATGATCAGCTATTCTGATCGAGCCTTCAAGTTGATTGAAGAGACTGCGGCAGAAACACAAGGATCTGATGGGCCAAGGATGAAAAGATCACGTAAGCCATCATTGGTATTTAAGAGGGTCACTTTTGATCGGTTAAAGGCTTTATCCAAAATTATCGATAAAAGAATGAAGGGGTTATGACAGTGTTAAATCCTGAAAAAAAAAATTATTAGTCTAATAAAAAATTAATATATGTGGTGCTCTATAAACTATATTTTTCCCTCAAAATATAAGTATTGTTCCCGACGCAGTTAATAAGCTGGGGCCGGGGTGGCGGACTTCGGCGGGCAGGCGCATAACCACGACGATCGTCATCGCGTAGGCGGGCGAGAGCAGCGCGAGTGCAAGGCAGCGCTCGTGCCGCACTCGTTGTCACCCCTTCCCGATCGCGTACGATCGATTATACGAGGGGCTCACGTGGAGGGAGAGGACCAGGGTAGCCTCTAGTTCCCTCACAAACTAGAGCAGTCCTCTCTCTCGGGCGTACGGTGTCACCTTGCGCGCTGCCCGGGAAGGGCAGGCCCCCTGCCGTCGGACTCGGGGTTCTAGCTAAAAGGCTCGGGAGGTATCATGCAGGTCGCGAATCGAAGATGGTCAAGGTGTCGCGATGCGAAATTTTCACGCGTAATATTAGAGCAGCGTAAAATTGTAAGCTCTATTCTCGGCGAGGGTTTTCTCAACGTACAAAGCGGCGTTGAGTTTTCCCCCCGGCACAGGTCTGCCTGGGCAAATGCGAGAGCAGAGTGCGTTTGAGCAACTGTAACATAAAGTACGAATGCGCGCAGTATGTATGAGTGTAGCGGGCGCGCGCCGTCTCGGGCTGATTGCCCTCCTTATTGGAAGGAAAGACAGGTGGGCTCGAATTCGGACTCGAGCGGCTGGTGATAAGCCGCTCCCGTCCGAACGTGTCGACCAGGCGCGTGGCACGGTCTCCTCTCTCGCTTGAGACCCCTCAGGGCGCCCGGCCTGGCGCAGCCGTGTAGGTTTACGCAGAGAAGTCATTAGCGAGAGACGAGACGGGCCCGAGTTTTTCCCGACCGATGAGAGTGCGAGTGCGAGTGGACGGACGAAGGTTTTTCCCTGCTATTGTAGAATAGTAGGGTGCAATAACCAAAGCGAGAATGCGGGGCAAGCGAGAATGCGGGGGCGGATAATTTCGGCGCGTGCGTATACAATGTACCAATCAAGTGCGGAGATTGAAAAAGCGGCGACTCCCACCGAGGTGACGAGTAACGAATGCGGGCCCAGCGGGGCCAGTTCAATGTGAGCCTCCAGAAGTGTTGTAAGGAACACCGAATTGTTCGTTGCGAATACACGCTTTGACCTCATTTTTGAATTTCGTTCTCTTCCTCCACTTCCCGGCTTTAATACAATTAATTATACTTATATTGACAATATTATTAATTACAGTGAATGTTACATATACAAACATACATAACATTCACTTTTAACTTTCTTTTGCCAATTCTGCTTCACTCAGTTTGTGACCAGACTCATAAGGAAGATTTTCCACTTTGGCGCATTAGGATTGATGGTACGGTTCCTTCAGAAAGCTGCGGCAAGTAGACAAAAATCATGAAAAAACTAAATCTGAGTAAAAGGCATTTAAAGTTTATAATGTAAATCATACAAATAATCTCAGCTATACAGAAACTATCTGGCATACCTTGATTTGTTTTTGGTTATATACTTGATGGTACGCGCACATCATGCTGTGTGAAAATAGCATTTAGAAGCTGAAAATAAAGTAAAAATTATCGTTAGCTATTCATAATCAAGTTATGTTTATGAATTACAGTTACATACACTGCTTACCATTATTAAACACACTTTAAGTTGTTTGAAAGTATGCCAAATGGTACTCCAATCAATCAATACAAGAATCCTATCTTGCTGGCTTGCACTCATCTACCTAAAAGTAAAAAATAAACCAACAAAGAAAAAGCTCATTACGAACACAAGTATTACGAATTAGTTTCCAATACTTATCTGAATAATTGCTATACTCTGCGGAAGCTCTTACATTTTTACAACACCACTGAGGTTATAAGCATTGTTACCGCAGCTAGCAGGCACACTGAATGCACTGAGATAGTGTCTTGATGGTTGGATGAAAAACAGCTGTTTGGCTGCTTCAAAGTCTCACAGAAAATTCTACTATATCGATCATATAGTAATCTTCATTCTTGACCGGACGCTCTGAGGCGGAACCTGTTCGGGTGACAAATTCAAATTTGTTGAATGCCTTTACTTTAACACATTGAGTTTAGTAACATAAAATCACACATAGAAAAATTAATTTTACAGATTTTATTATATTTTACGGAAATAAATTAATGAATCTTGAGAAAGAAACGTTTGTAAAACGGTTTTGAAGTCGTATTTTCAGTAAGATATCTCATGAAATTACTCTTTAAAAAGTGTGGTAGAACAATCCTTTCCACCAGTTTGGCCTAATTAAAATATTTAAAAATCACGATTTTTCAAAAATTTACTTGAAACAGATTTATCAGTTTTTTGTCTATATCTTCGAGACAAATGTTTTTAGCAAAAAACGGCTTTCAGGACCACATTCTACGAACTGTTAACTGTGAAAAAAGTGAATAAAAAAACATTGATATTTTCATAATTCTAACCCTGTCATAACCCCTTAAGTATACATGTACACCTGAGAAATCCTGCGGCAACTGACCTAAAATCATAAAAATTCAAAACTTGAGAAAACAGCATTTAAAGTTGATATAAGAAATTGATTTCGGATTATCGGATAGTACTTAAATGAACTGTTTGGCATATTTTTTTTATGTTTGGGCATAAAATACCCATATATTATGGGATATATTGGGACCCGGGTCCTGCACGTTTTGATATACGAGTATGAAAAGCTGAAATTGAAATATAAGTTAGCGATACATATTCACAGTAAATATATTATGCATATATATAAATATTGCCACTGCTTACCCATTATTTGACATATTGGTTAACAACTGCAGTACACTTTGAGAACATCGAACACACTGGCATCTTCTTGTACACATGAAATTTAGCCCGTATATCTAAAAATAAAAAACACACTCACAAAGAACAGGTTCTTAAAAGATAATATATTGTTTATAGTCCAAAATACTTATCTAAATTTAAACACTTGTGAGACTCAGAAGTAATCACTACGGCATAACATTCAGCTTGCACTAAATTACAGACAGCAGACGAAACAGCTGTCTGATAGAAAACTCGTATGGGTCGGTAAAACAGTGACTTACATTTTCATATGCTGTATGTGCAATAGGCTGCCCAGTTTTGCCACCAATTTTGAAAGTTACATTTAAGATCAGATTAAGCATCGGGGAGGCTCAGAACTAGTAGAACGTATTTTGAATTTTTCAAATCGAATAATATTTAATACCTCCCACGCAATTTAGGTATTTTAAATAGGATATAACATAGACGAACAAATTAATGTCTATAACAATGAAATTACGGTCATTTTCTGATATTTTTTTTCTCGGGCTTGTCACCGGGTACATAGCAATAGGCTCGAAGAAGTTTGGTGCAAAAAAGTTAATAATTAAAAAAGTTGACAGGTGCGTATTTCGACTAAAACTACTCATCTTTGGAGTCGATTTAAGGCCCCTTCTACTGCTTCGATGTCTTTCACATTTTGACACAGTGTTCTTAAATTCATGCCGAAATGATCCCAAAAAGAATTTTACCAAAATTATTTTAAGAACACGGTTAAAAATCAAATGAAATTTTTGGTTTTCGTTTTAAAAAGTAGGTGAAACGTCAAATTTTTTTTAGGAATAAGCTGCTATGATACTTACCACCCTCGCTCCCTCCGTCGGAGGACACATCTGGTGCTACACGTGTTGGTCTTCTCAGCTATATCGCTTTCTATTTTTCTCGTAAAATTCAGTTTTCAATATCGTGATTTTTCGTGAAATCGTGGAATTTTATAATATAATTATAATATTTATTGTTATAATTTATTATAAACAAATTATTTGTACAAAATTTTTTTTTATGTTTAAAGAATAATAATCGTGATTTTTCATGAAATCGTGACATTTAATATTATAATTATAACAATAAATATCATAATTTATTATAAACAAATTATTTGTTAAAAAAAATTTTTTATGTTTAAAGAATAATAATTGTGATTTTTCATGACATCGAGACATTTTATATTATAATTATAACAATAAATATTATAATTTATTATAAACAAGTTATTTGTAAAAAAAAATTTTTTTTTGTTTCAAGGATATGTTTAATAATTACAAATATATAATTATAAAATTAATAATTATAAAATTCAAAATATAAAAATGACTATTTTGCAATACTTAACTTAATTTAATTAATAGCTTTATTTTTAAATATATAATCTCCTACAGTTTTTTTTTAAAGTGTCTCGGCTGCAATTTTTAAATAGATCTCTATGCTTTTCTACTATTTGCATTATATTTTGTTTGACATTCTCTTTTTTACTCAGAAAACAATTATATTGAGAGGTAAGTTGTACACCTTTTTCTGCATGGTCGTTGACCACTTCCAGAGCATACACAACTTTTTTTGCCTCTCTAAAATCATCTCTGGTTTCCCAGTGTTCAGGATCAAAATTCAGAAAGCTTGTACATAACTTCAATTTATTGAAAAAATTAATGGTTTGACCACTTGCAAATTTATCTAAAGTCAAGTCTTCAAACGTATATTTTTCCAATAAATTGAAGTCTGCTTTTTGAGCAAACTTGTCGTCATTTAAGAGACCCGAGTTAATCGCATTACAAATTAAAATTTTACACTCTCGAGATACTTTATCATCGAAAAGTGCTAATGCGATTAGCTCTTCTCCTAAATACCACAAGTGCTTTCTGAATTTCTTGACACCAGCATCAGAAATTTTCTTGCTGATGCTGCTAAACTTAACTAAATCTTTTAAAAATTGCAGATCTACCCTTGGGGCGATTTCTGGAATATTGGTTTTAAACCAGGCCTTTTGATACACTAATGTAATGAAAAGGCACATATTCCGGAAACCGACCAACTCATTTGAAGTTTATACAAACTGTTCTCTAAATAAAAATATCTTAAGCGAATATATCCCTTCGCCATCCAGCGAGCGTGGTGAATGGGGATGAGGGCTCTGAATTTCAATCCCCCTTCCAATTCCCCTCCTAAAAACAGGACTATGAATTCCAAAAACTCCTTATAGTCAGCCCTGGCAAATGAACTCTGAAAAAAATGAAATTTTTATTATATTATGTGAAAAATTAACTTTGAAACAGCTGTAACTGTATATAATATTATGAATATTATCTTGAGCTGTTGCATTGCACAATCCAGAATGTTTTGCGCATCGTTTTTTACGTATTGAAAATCTTCAACATCTTGGATTCCCGACACGAAGTTTTGCTTATAAATACGGTGCCACTCGTGCTGAAATCTTTTAAAAATCTGTACATCTGGACCAGCAGATGTGCAGTTTAAAGATTGCTCGAAAGCTGATTTCAGTATGAGCTCATAGATGTGATGTCTACAAGCGCATTGTAAAAGCTTGCGTCCTAATTGTTCTTCAATTAAGACGCAAGCTCCACCTGTGGCACCAGTATTAGATGCCGTCGTATCGAAGACTAGGCCGCAAATTTCGTGCGAAATTTCCCAGTCTTGCAGAAGCTTCACAACAGCTTTTGCCTGCTCGTCTCCCGTTCCTTTGGATATTTTGGGAACGCCAATCATTTGCTTAGTTCCTTTGCCGGTGACGAAAACTGGAAGCCTCTCGATTTTTCCATATTTGTTGTCAGGGTCCTGGAACTGCTTGCCGTCCCAATGGACAAAAAGGCGTTGGGCATGTTCATCAACAAAACTCTCTTTTATGTCCTTCGAGAGGCTTTTTCGATGGCGCAATCGAGCTTGGCGTATCGATTCTGGACTCGAGATTAATTCATCGAAATCGATGCCCAAGTTGTGAGCCGTCGCTGCGTAAATATGGGAAGCATCCCTAACGCTTACCCCTGCGCGATCTAGCGCAAGAGTAATATCGCCCGTAATAATTTTTCTTTTTTTGGCTCCCTCGTTCGGTCGAGAATCGAAAACTCTTCATCGTCTTCCTCGGAATCACATACGAAAGCCTGATTTAAAGAGTCGAGATCATCGTCGGGAAGCATGCAGTCAAAGAAATTAAATGAATTCTTAGTTTGCTCAGACGGCTCAGCTTTTCGAACCATTAATCCTGAAAAAAAAGAAAAAATTCACTTCAAAATTAATTTACCGAACTAATTGCGTTTAATGTCCAATGCTGTAGAAACAGAGTATTTTATAATTAAACTATGTGCTGTTTTAACGGCGTTATACACCCTAGAAAAATACCAAAAATACGTTTTTTCGCTTAATCTACAACGCACGAGCGGCATGCGGCCATCGCGCGTATATATACAAAAATATTCATACTTTTGACTCTTTTTACAGCGAAAGTATACACCATTTGGCTGTATTAACAATTCGAGTTTAAATGCCCATGCTGCAGAAAGAGACAGAGTATTTTACAATTAAACAATGTGTCTTTTTAAAGGTGTTATACACTCTGCAAATGTACGAAAAATACGATTTATCGTTTGTTAACAACGCACGAACGGCATGCAGCGAAAAATCGTATTTTTCGTACGTTTGCAGAGTGTATAACACCTTTAAAAAGACACATTGTTTAATGGAAAAAACTCTGTCTCTTTCTACAGCATGGGCCTTTAAACTCGAATTGTTAATAGTATAAAATGTTGTATAGTTTCGCGCTAAAATGAGTCAAAAGTATGAATATTTTCCTGCATATACGTCGATCGCGCGTGCATATAAGAAAATGCTCAGAATTTTGCTCTTTTTATTGTTAAATCATATAGCATTTTGCAATATCAATAATTTGCTTTCAATGTTCGATGTTAAAGTATAATATAGAATATTTAGTTGTATAGTTTCACGCTAAAGAGAGACAAAAGTATGAATATTTCCGTGAATGACGCGCGATTGACGCGTATACACGAAAATACTCATACTTTTGTCTCTCTTTAGCGTGAAATTATACAACTAAATATTCTATATTATACTTTAACATCGAACATTGAAAGCGAATTATTGATATTGCAAAATGCTATATGATTTAACAATAAAAAGAGCAAAATTCTGAGCATTTTCTTATATGCACGCGCGATCGACGTATATGCAGGAAAATATTCATACTTTTGACTCATTTTAGCGCGAAACTATACAACATTTTATACTTTTAACAATTCGAGTTTAAAGGCCCATGTTGCAGAAACAGACAGAGTATTTTACAATTAAACACTGTGTCTTTTTAAAGATGTTATACACTCTGCAAATGTACGAAAAATACGATTTTTCGCTGCATGCCATTCGTGCGTTGTTAACAAGCGATAAATCGTATTTTTCGTACATTTGCAGAGTGTATAACATCTTTAAAAAGACACAGTGTTTAATTGTAAAATACTCTGTCTGTTTCTGCAACATGGGCCTTTAAACTCGAATTGTTAATACAGCCAAATGGTGTATACTTTCGCTGTAAAAAGAGTCAAAAGTATGAATGTTTTCGTATATATACGCGCGATCATCGTCGAGAAAACACGAAAATCGTCGAATTCATGGTTTTTTCCAATTTACAAAAAAAAATTAAAGTAGATAGATGGATGCCGTTTTCACCAAACTTATTTTTTAGTCAATCTACCATAAATACCGGTTTTGAATCATCTGACAAATTAAAATCGTATTTCAAAACCCAGCACCGTTTTGAACGATTCAGTTTTAGGCGCAAATGATATTCGTAGAATACGCGAAACATTAGTAAATTTATTGAGTACTTACCTCCTCGAGGTTTATCGATGTCGGTGACTTCTCGGAAATCAGCAGTGTCGATGATGGTTTTAAGATTTCCACTTCTATCCTGCTGTTGAGTCATCAAAAAATCATGAGCATCTTTGTCCTGCATTTGCTTGACTTTGGCGCCGTTTGAAATATCAAACAATTTGTCTAATTTGCAGGCGAAATTACTTTGTTTGATGCACTGCGCTACACTTTTGCTCTTCAAATGTTTTATTACCAGTTGGTGTTCTCGATAAATTTTTTCCAACTTCTTGATGGAGTCACATTCTTGATGAATGGGAATCCCTGCATGATCCCAAAAAATAGTAACTTTTCTTATCGTTACGGCTGCAGATGTTCGATGAGGTTGCTTCCCATTTCTTAATTGATAGTAATAGATCTGCAGCACTTCACGATTAGACGGTAGTCTGGAGCCTCGGAGGTCTTCTTGTGTATGTCCTACAATAGCGATTTCTGTGGCTGCTCGTGAAGCTGGCATGTTGATTCTTCAAAAATCAACCGCGATGAAAAAATAGAGAACACTTTATTGAACACATTTTACGTTACTAATGTAAACTCGATGCAACTGCGGAAGTCAAACAACACGTTGTATGTACGAAGTGCACTGCTTCATTGTTGCAAGCAAAATGAGAGTTCTAAATACCTCTCACGGTCGTACGTTTCATTTGCAGTTTACCTGCACCGAAAATGAGGGGCGCAGTACTTACTTTCGACCTTCGTTACTTATAGATTATAGCTAAAGACAAATCAGACGCAGAACGAGAGAGAGAGAGAGAGAGAGAGAGAGAGAGAGAGAGAGAGAGAGAGAGAGAGAGAGAGAGAGAGAGAGAGAGAGAGAGAGAGAATGACGTGCTCGTCCCTTCTGCACAAAGATTATAGCTAACGAAAGTTGACGTAGAGGTACTAAAAGTAATGCGCAGAAATGAAGAGAGATATAGATAATAAATCCCGCCCATTTAAGCTTACGGGAGGGTCATCGCTTTTCTCTGCTATTTACCTGCATCGAAATTTGCCACTTCGGCATGGCTTTGTAAACTTCCTAATGAAAAATAAATTAAGTTAATAATAATCAATAAAATCATTTATTATTTGAAAAATGACGATATTCTAATTCCATGATGAATGGATAATAATATGAAAAATGACGACGGTTATAGGTTTGCATTAAGAATTCGATGTGATTTTACAATTGAATATAAATGATGTTACTGTCATTTTTAGCTATACTTCTGTTTTCTTTATAAAATCAATTAATTTCAGTTTGTTGATAAAAAATTTTAATGGCTTAAATTTTTAAAAAATGTATGTTTAGGGAATAACACAAATTAATTTACATACAAAAAATGTAGTAGGTCTATCACGTAGAATATTGTAAAATAATTGATGCGTATTTTTTCTTTTCTTAATCAAACAGTTATTAACGAAGATAGCGCATTAAAATATTCTGTGACGTCACGACGTGACTTTCGTTAGCATTAGTATATCTATATTCTATAGAATATAAAATATATAGAATATAGAACCCGTGAGTGCGAGTGAGAAGCATAGAAAAATGCATAAGTACGGCAGAGACAGACTTCTCTCCCCTCCTCAACTTTCTCTCGTTTCTTTTGCACGGACTTTCGATGGACCTAACCATTTTTTTTTCTGCCGTCGGACGAATCACGAAGGTTAGCATCGGACAGAGCGAGGGACGAGAGAAAATTCAGGAGGAGACAGTCTGTCTCTGTCGCACCTCTGGTCGCACTTATGCATTTTCCTAGGCTTCTCACTCGCACTCACGGGTTGTCCCATGTCTCGTTTCCGAGGTCCCGAAAAGCCGGACCTTACCATAAAATCTAAGAAGTATTTATGACCAGGATAATGATGCTTATTGTTTGGTTCCACTGCCATTACCTTCTTCAGATATGTTTCTACACTAGGTCACAGATCTTTGCAATCGCGTGAGAGCTATTAAATATTATTCGATTTGAAAAATTCAAAATCCGTTGTACTAGTTCTGAGCCTCCCCAATGCTTAGTCTGATCTTAAATGTAACTTTCAAAATTGGTGGCAAAACTGGGCAGCCTAATGTGCAAGGTGCCATGTTTTCAGGCGGTAAATTAAATTTGTACATATGTTTTTTTACTGCTTTATAAATTTGATTAAGATATTACAAGACAAAATTTAAATTCTAAATTTATTTTATTTTGAACATTGAAAATAAAAAATCAATGATATAAAAAGATTAGCTATATTGTACTGTATGTAATATCAATACATAATTTGTTGTTTTTTTTTAATAAAATTGCATATTTCAAAAGGAGTTTATAAACATAATTTATATTAAATTTTCTATAAAAACACAATTGTTTTGAATAATCAAAAGCGTTATAAAACAAAATATGAATAATACGCAATTTTAAGAAATTGTTTGATTTTAGTATTTCGCCTATAACTTTGTAAATAATTTTTTTCGGGGAAAAAGGGTTTCTGCAATATATTCTACAGTAAATTTGACGTAAAAAAATCAAATAAAAACAAATTTTTTTGAATTTTAACTCAGGCACAACCCCTTAAGTATACATATACACTCGGTACGGGAACGTGACCGGATAGCGTTAATTGGACCTTAAGAGCTTTTCCGGGAAAATTTTCTTATCCAGACTCTCACGCCGGCTGAAAAGAAAAACAAATAATGATAACGAAAAACAGACGCAAGTACCGAGACGACGAGAGATAGGATCCGCCGACGTTTGTCTAGCTTCGAGTGGACACAACTGCAAGTCGTAAAAATGCGACTTGTGTGTACCGCTCAACGTCTGAATCTTTATCTGACTTCGCCTGGGTTCTTTTAAAATAAGACAAAAGTCACAACCATTATTAAATTAAAATATTTAAAATTCACGACTTTTCAAAAATTTTCGTGAAACAAATTTATAAGTTTTTTTGTCGATATCGAGGCAAATTTTTTTTAGCAAAAAACGGCTTTCAGGACCATATTCTATGGACTATTAGCTGAAAATATTTACAAAATTTTAACACTGTTATAACCCCTAAAGTATTTGTTAATTGTGAAAAATACTATTGCTATTGTGTGAGCGAGGTCGGAAGTTATTGTAAGGAAATGCTACAAAATAGTCAAAACTCTCAATACACTTATTTTACAGCGTATAACATTGAATGTGCCATGCGTGCCTTGACGGCACACTTGTCGATCAAATTGATAAAATATTAAAAGAAGCCAATATAGTTTTAAGTTTCGAAGACATTTACTTAATTATTTATGAATTTGTTAATTTGCATATGTATAATTTAGTTATATATTTAAATAGTACTGTATTATCTAACCTATAATTTGCATCTAGATTTATAAGTAGTAATTGAATAAACATTATTTGTCACTATATTTTCTCTTCTGATTTACCCAAATACTGACTCCTACTATCCCAACCTAAACATCCTCCACATTCATTCTAGATATAGTCTAGTTCTAAGTACGCTACTTCATTCGAAGAAATTTTACATATCATATACAAGAAACCACACAAATTTTGATTCTCGCTTAGTAAAAGAATTAGCAATTTTCTAAAAAAAGAACTATGCATCTGTTCGAGCAAACGTGAAATTTATTTTTAAAGCAAGTTTATTAGGGGTTAAGAAAACTAGAATAACTCCTTTGCATCCTCAATCAAGTGGTTAAGTAAAACGTCAACAACAAACACTTTTACAATACCTCACTGAACATGTACACGACACTCAAAAAGATTGGGACCTTTGGGTATCTCTCTTTTTGTTAGCTTACAGATCCTCAAAACATGCAACAACCGGAGCTACACCAGCACAAATATACACAGGCTTCGACCTCCGACTTCCCTTGGACATAATCTGAGGGTGTCCACCAACAGGAGTCCAGGTTGAAGAAGACAGAAACTACGTACATCAACTACAGAGGAAACTCCACACAATACATCACTTAGCTCGAGACAAACTTGACACGACAATCTGAAAGGACAAAATCTTGATACGACAAACGAGCTCGAAACGTCGAATACACTCCTGGATAGAAAGTTTGGTTCTTCAACCCTCAAAGAACCAAAGGGAAAGCATCCAAATTACAATCAAATTGGGTTGGTCCTTGGAAACTTGTCAAGAAGATCAATGACGTAGTATATTGTATTCGTCGTTCTCCAAGATATAAATCCAAGATTGTTCACATCAATCGTCTCGGAACCTTTACTGAGAGACACCCTTATTTGACTGAAGACTGGTCTGCTTATGGTTTTGGAGCCTTGGTTTTTCGATGAGCGTGAAGGTGAATACCGCAGTAGAAATTTGAGGAGAGGTACCTTGGCATGTCAACTCCCTACTCATATCTGAAGATAAACTAATACTATCCTGATTGACACGACGGCTAAGACTCCCCGAGATAGAGAGAAAAGGAGCAAGAGAATAAAATTGGTTTGAATGGTTTTTTAAGATGGGAATGTTCCTTTCCAAGAGACGGGTACAATTCTGTTCCTGGAAGTGATGATTGGAATTGAACTGTAAGCATGGCTTGGTAACTGGATACCCGGCGTGGATAAAGGTAGAGGATGTTGGTGGTTCTTGGAAGTCATCATTGGAATTTAGAAGAGGGTCAACCAGCTTGGAAGGAAGTTCAGTGTACATGGTTACATGGATGAAGGTTTATAGATTGTGGTTACTCGGATGAAATGGGATTAACTTCTTGAAGAAAGAAGGTTTGAGATTGTTCGGACGAGAATCTGAAAAAGAAAGGAACAATGTTATGACCGGTGCGATTCGAACATCCTGAATCGCGCATAGCAACCCGCAGCAACTTCGCGGTTGTAATTGTTTATCTAGTTCAGGCTAGCGCTGACAGTTGTTCCTAATTACCCTTTTTATAAATAAACGTGTTCGTTACTTATTTCCTCAGTCTGATTGTAACATTTTAATAAAAAATCTAGTATCATTAGAAAGATATTGGAAAAATCTATAAATCGAGAGTTTGTTTTTTCTAGGTTTAATACGTGATAAATTAAATATCAACAAAAGAATGGAAAAAATAAGTTTATCTAAGAAATTCAAAGTATAATAGGTCCCGCTGCTCCCCGAAGGCACAGTGTATATCTACTGCGTACAATTATATTTGCCATAATTCTAAAATTATTTATTTTGATTATTGAATTAATTTTTTCTACAGTAGTTAAACATTTTATAAATTAGTTTTGTAAATTTTAAAAGAGTAGTATAATTATTTAAATTTCAAAAATACAAATCGATTAATGAATAACATTTTTAAGTATAAGTAAATATTAAATAAACCTACTGCTTTGTCTCTGGTATACTAAATAGTGTAACACGAAGAACGTACCCTGAGGAGGTTGATATACCCGGGGTGTCCCACTTATGTTTTAAGAGAATTTGCGCGGCCGAATTATTTACTGGGTGCCGTGACCGCAGATTTGTTGTCGCGCACTCTCTTTAGACCTCGGCTGTTGAGATATGTTTTCAACAGGGCAGACTGGTTTGACCGGGCTGATACTAAATAAATTACGCAGGAATTGTAGTTGATAAAGAGGTATTTATTCAATCATGGTTCGTTGTACAATTTCCCACATGCGACGCTAACCCAGGAGCTGGCTATGACGGTAACGGCGAACATGACGCTGTAACGGTCCTGTCCCTTCCCGTGTAAATAGAAAGCGTTCCTTTATGTAAATAGTGCGCGTTGTCTAATGTATAGCGTTTGGAAGATTCGCGCCTTTTCTCGAGTTATACTCGTTCGTCTACTGTATGTGTGCGTCGGATGATTAGAGAGAGAATGGGAGAGTGCGTGAGCGCAGATCAAGGTGTGACTGATTTGTTTCACCGTGTATTGTACGTGTTTTGAAATAAAAGCGGCGGTAAGACTCGTTCGAGGATTATTCGCTCGCTGACTTATATATTAGCGAGTTGAAATAAATAAAGCCTAGGTACGTGACAGCATAGACGAACCTGTGTATTTATTTTCTCTCTCCTTATTCCTCTCTATCCTGATCTAAGAACAACGAACCCTTACATTGGCGATCCTGCCAGGATAGAGAGAAAGAGAGATACAAGTTTGTACACGGATTCGTTTAAATGGTGCCTGTATTTTTTCCGGTGAGTTTTCGGTGGCCCGGAGAAGAGCTCGTAAATCATCCGGAAAATCCGGTTTATGATTTCGGAGAGAGAGTACAGGAACTGGCCTCCGAAAACTATCAGCTGGGAGAGTTGATTTGTTTATTAGAGGAGAGAGTGTATCGTCTTGAAGAATTGAATTTAAAGTTGGCGCTAGAACGTTTAGATGTGTTAGAGAAAACCGTTGAGCAGAGAAACGTTGAAGTCGACGCTCGTCTGCAGAAGGTCGAAGAAGAAATCGACGTTTTGACATTAAAAATGTCAAACCTTTCTATCTAAAAGTGTTTTTAATTCCAAAATTGTCAGTGTAGCACTACTGTATAAATAGTATTTTATTTCCGCGAAAAAATTTATCATAAAAGTAATAGTTATTTATATATTAGCAGTAGAATCTCGGGTTTTTTTATTATTATATATTTCAATAATAGTTCAAAATATTCATGGTTAAATTTGTTTAATACACAATATTGTCAATGACTTATAAATATTGCAATATGGTGTGGGAGACAAAAAGCCGATAGAATATGAACTAATGAAATATATGAATTTCGAAAAATAATATCCGAAAGGAGTTATAATAAAATTCGCTGAAGATTTGCAAAAGAGAATTTTATTAATCTTTCACATGAAAAAACAATAATTTCGGAAGAAAAAATTTTTTCGACTTAAGCGAGATTCGAACTCTGATCGGAGAGTTTGAGGGCGGGAGCTTTACCTCTGAGCCATCTAACTCTTAGTAGACCAGCGGTGTTATATACTATCTGTGTCCAGTACACTATAGTATGATAGTGAAAACACGCAGTTCTAAGCTCCTTGAGAAGAATCAAGGTAGTTTGCAGGGAAAAAGAGATGCTTTGAATGAATCTCTTGCTAAATTAAAAGACGATACACACATTGACAATGCTCTTGAAGATGAAGTAATGGCTTTCAATGAGCAAGTTAATGAGAATATGCAAAATATACTTTTGTATATAGAAGAAAATGAAATTGCTTTGCAAGATTTGACAAACAATGTTCAAACTTCCGAAGAAAATTATCAAGAAGCTCTTAGACAAATGAAAGAACTTGAATTAAAATTAAATACAAGTGAAAAGGAGCTTGAAAAAAGATGCCAAAAACGAGATTTTGAGCGTCGTGATAATTGTAATGAGGCATCTAGGGGTGTTGAATTGATTAATACAAAAATTCAACAACTCACCACAGATGTAAATGACATAAAAACATATGCTGAGAATATAAGTGAAGATGCGGATAAATTACGCATTTATATGTCTCAAGATATAACTCCAGAGGCAGTCATAAATGAAGGAGCTGTGGAGCATATAATTCAAAAGTATTTCGAACAATACGAGAGACAGAGAAACTTGAGGGATAATTCTCAAGTAAAATCTCTAGAGGAGCGCATTGTTTTTTTTTGGAAAATGCCAATAAACATTTGCTATCCAGATTGACAAAAGCTGAAAATTCGAATAAAAATTATAGCGCTCTAATAACAGAGATGCAGGACGTAATAATCGATCAAGATCAGCAATTCAGCGATTTAAGAACATTTAAGTTAAACGCTGAGAATGAAATAGACATTCTGCAAAGCAGATTAAGCACTCATGAGCTTAGCGTTGATAAGCATAGTGAGCAGCTCTACGATCTCATGAGAATGACGAAAAATGTCAAAGATCATGAGATTGAAAATGAACAGAAACTTGATCTATTCAAAAGTCGGATCAATAAAGATAATGAAAAATCTAGAGTTACTAGAAATAACTCAATAAAATGGTCAGATGATGAAATAAGAGATAGGAGAGCTTCGACTAGACGATTATCAAATAGTAGTCGATCTCCTTCGCCCATGAGACCAATAAAAGACAGGCTAAGAGAAAATATAACTAAGCCTAGTTTAATTTTGTCTCCGGACAGGAGTACAAGAGTAAATCAGAGTTTCTTAAATACGAGTCGCTCTGCTTTTCGGAGAGAAAAAATGTCTGCTCCTATTTTCAAGGCTGATTTATCTGATAAGCCTATGAAATTTTTAAGGGAGATTAAAAGATATATGGGATCGGAGGACTTGCCTCTAGACGATGTCAAGTATATTTTGGCACGTTCTTTGAGAGGTACAGCAGGTAGTTGGTGGGATATGATAGAAAATTCTATCTCATCATTCGATCAATTCGAAAAAGAATTCAAACAGAGATTTTGGAATTCTGATATCACTGACCAAATCAAAAGAAAAATTGAATATGGTACATACAGTGATATGGAGAAAAAAACTCGAGTAGAATATACAACTGAATTAATGAGTCAAGCTGTAGACATAGGAGAAATATCTGAAAAAGAGCTTGTAAGAAAACTTGCGGATCATCATGGATTCGAAGTAAGATTTGCAGTTTCTACACAGAAAATAGAAACTAAATCAGGTTTGCTTGATTTATTATCTTGCAAAGATATTGGAATGCAGAGGGAAAAAGAGAGTAAATCTGTATTATCCAATAAATCTACGGATTCTGGTGCTAGTACTAATTCGACAGTACAGAATTCTCAGAAAAATTTTAAACCTTGGAACAATCAAAGGTTTAATAATAACAACAGTAACAATCTGAATAGTCAAAGTAAATCCGAGGAGAGCTCTGAGACTAATAAAATTCAAGCTAAATCCGGAGAAGCTGCGACTAGTCAGAAAACTTCGGGTGGACAGAGTATATTTAAGAAAATGCCACAGAAGAGTACTGGTACTAAATCGAAAAATGGACATGACATTTACTCTTTAGATAGAGAAATTTTAAAAAATCCGTTAGAGGCATGCGGAATGTCGGGAAACTAACGACAGTCGCAGCATGTGCCCCGGATTTTATCTCAAATAGAGAGAGTAATGAGGCGACTGATTCTAGAAAAGGATATATTCAAACGATTTTTGAAGATCCTAGAGGAGCCTTGTTAGATGATCCGGAGGAGAGAATTCAGAAATGCCAAAACACAGAGTGTCCTGTGATTAAAATAAATTTGCAAGATGTCGAGGTAGAAGCTCTCATCGATACAGGCAGCCCTATCACGTGCATTTCTGATGAGTTTTACAGATTGCATGTTGATAAATTTAATAAATGTCCAACGTTACCTATTATAGGACAAGTTATTAAAGGGGCTATTGGAGCTCAGTCTGTCCGTCTAAAGATTCAATTTTTTGCGGAAGTTACTATTGGAAAAACAAGCAAAAATCTTAATATCATTGTAATTCCGAGATTATCTAGGGATTGCATAATTGGAGATGATGCTATGGGAAGTTTTGATATGTCTATCAAATTTCATATGGGCACAGTGGAGTTAAGAGAATCAAAAGATAATATGGAATGGTTAATTTATAAAACCTCTTCATTGAGTATAGAAGAGATAAATCATCGTTGCATTGAGGCAATCGAAGATTTTGGAGACGTTGAGGATTATTGGAGTCAGGAGGAACAAGCCGAATTAAATGCAGGTCGGACTTTTCTCTCTGAACTCAATAAAAATTACTCAGAGTTGCATGGAAATCAATGTGAGGCGTCTCTGGTAATTAATAATTTGTCATCAGATGACACAGATCTGTATGACATTACAGTGCAAGAAGTAGAAGAGAAACTTCAGAATTGCCTCTGTAAAAATCCGAAAACTATCGACAGTCTCAGAAATCTCATCTGGAGATATAAAAAGGTTTTTTGTAAAAAACCAGGATTATTAAAGAATTTTGAATATAAAATCGAGATTAAAGATGATTCTACATTTTATGTTGCTCCATATCCTATTGCAATTAACAATAGAGAAATTGTTAGAGCAATGATAAAAAAGATGCTAGACTGGAAAGTGATTAGAAGGTCGAACAGTCAATACATTAGTCCATTAGTGACTCCAGTAAAAAAAGACGTAACGGTGTGGCCGTGTCTGGATGCTAGAGAGGCAAATAAGCGCTTTATAAAAGATTATGAGTCTCCTAGAAATGTAGAGGAATTATTGCAAATTGTTGATGAAATTGCAGTGATGACAAGTCTTGATTTAACGAGTAGTTTTTGGCAGATACCGTTAGCCGAAGAAAGCAAAAAATATACTGGTTTTATGCACGAAGGCAAAGTATATGAATTTAACGTTTGTCCTTTTGGCACCAGTGTAAGTACCTCAGCATTAGTGAGAGGCTTAGATTTTGCTATCAGAGGACTCGGTAAAAACATAATAAATTTTGTAGATGATTTATTATGTATCTCCGGATCAGAAGAAGCTCATTTAGTGCATCTTGAAAAATTGTTCAAAAGACTAGAAGAGTATAATTTCACTCTTAGTCTTAAAAAGACACATTTCTTTAGACAAGAAATTGATTTTCTTGGCTTTACGCTTACTCCTGAAGGAATAAAAGCTCAGGAACCAAAGCTTGAATTAATAAGAGAATTTCCAATACCTAGAAACCATAGACAATTAAAAGGTTTTCTTGGTTTGGTAAATTTTTATGGTAGAATGGTTGATAAGTTTGCATATGCAATGGAACCATTATTTAGATTACTAAGAGTAAAAAAGTGGGGGTGGGGGGACAAAGAGAATGAAGCATTTCAAAATGTTAAACAGTTATTTTTGGAAAATGCTACTTTGTCTCATCCTGATCCTACGAAACCTTATATATTGAGGACAGATAGTAGTGATTTTGCGATATCAGGTGCTCTGTCTCAATTAGATGAAAATGGAGTGGAAAAAGTCATAAGGTTCGTTAGTCGTACTTTAAAAGGCAGCGAATTGGCTTATTTCACTACTGAAAAAGAACTTCTTGCAATTGTTTTTTGTATAATGAAGTTAGACGATTATTTAAGAATGGCAAAAGTGCAGGTGAAAACTGATCACCAAGCACTGATTTATATGTTTAATTGCCGATTTACCAGTGCGAGAATACGCAGATGGGTAATGGCAATACAAGACTACGATCTTCATTTTGAACATGTAAAAGGGAAAGACAATGTCGTGCCTGATTTATTATCAAGGCATCCCGATTACATGAGCACGGTAAGAAACAAGCCTGGAGAGATTGTAATCTCGGCTGTTAATAGAAGAAGAAAACTGAGTAAAGAAATGATTTCAGTTTTTAAGAATTTTAAAACTCATCAAGAAGAGGAGGAGAAAATTCAGCAAATGAAAGCTAAAGCTGTACCAGTTTTAGACAAAATTCCAAATAAAAATCTTAAAATGCCGACTTATATTGTGAAAGATGATTTGACTTATAAAAAAAATCGTTTTGAGCAGTATTTGTTGGTGATGCCAGAAAAGTTCGTAAGTAAATTCATTATAGAATTACATGAATTTTATGGTCATATTGGAACTAGAAAATTACAAAAAATGATACAAGAAGATTTTTATGTGAATAATTTAAAACATAAAATTTCTTACTTGTTATCTACCTGTGACTCGTGTCAAAGAAACAAAATTTCGACGAGGCCGAGCACTGCTAAAAGACAAACAATTATTCCAGAGAAGCCCGGTGATTTATTATCTGTGGATTTTTATGGTCCATTACCGACTTCTACTGCAGGGATGAAGTATATTTTTGCAACAATTGATGTTTTTAGCAAATTGGTAGTTTTATACCCGACAAAAAAAAGCCAATACGTCTACTGTATTGAGGAAAATTTTTGATCATTATATCAAAAATTTTGGAAAGCCAAAGAGAATCATGTGTGATCATGGTACTCAATTTACTTCTAAAAAATGGCAGCAAAAATTAGAAGAAGAAAATATACAATTAGTATACTCTTCTGTGCGCCATCCACAAGGAAATGTGGTAGAAAGAGTAAATCGAGAGCTTGGTCGATTTTTCAGAACGTTCGTTAGTGATAAACATACAGGATGGGCTCCGTATGTTAATATCATTCAATCAATAATTAACGAAACGTATCACGAAACGACTGAGTACACGCCTCTGGAGTTACATTTAAATATAAAACCTAGTAGGGTGTGGAAAGTATGGATAAGAACTAATATCCATGTGGATGATTCAATACATGAAGAAAAAATATTCTTGGCAAGAGAAAGAATTAGAAAAAAGGGTGAAAAACGTAATGAAAAATTCAATAAGGAAAATAAACGTTTTTTCACGAAATATGAAATTGGAGATGAAGTACTTGTACGTGCAAATAATGTCTCAGATGCAGAGAATAGACAAATATCTAAATTTTTCTCTGTATATGAGGGGCCGTACGAAGTACAAAGGAAAATAGGTGAAGATACCTATTTTTTAATCGATAGGGAGACACAAAATGAGAGAGGAAGATTTCACGCGGACGACTTGAAAAAGTACAAGCGTCGCGTAGAAATTTAAATGGCAAGAATCGAGCTATGCTCGCGCCGAAACTCTTCTATGAGTTGCATGAGTTGAAGAGAGAGAGAAAAATAACAGACTGGCGCTCTCACTCGCTCGCATTATAAAGCTGTCACCTGTTTGTATACACACAATCAGGTGATCAGTTGGGTTTTGTTATTCCTCTATTCGTGGTGATTTGCATGAGAGAGGAAAGATTCATGGATTTAAATATTAGACGTTTAAAATTTAGATAATTTATTTAAACCAAGTCCTGATTTATTTATGGGATGGTTTAAATCATTAGATGTTAAAAACTAGAGAATAGTAAAGATTTTAAATGTTAGATGTAAGATTTTGAGTTTAATAATTATTTAGATGTTTTTAATGAAATAAACACTCTAGTCTTGATTAATACATAAGGCTAGAGTGTATTTTAAATAAATGAGATGTTTTATTTTAATTAGAATTACTTATTTAGAGGAAACAGAGTAACTTCGTTAAAAGTGCTCTGATTTTGATTTTAAAAAATGAAAAAAAATCGAATAAATTTTGCTTGAAATTGCAAAATTTTAATTTATTTCGATTTATTATAATTACTAATTATTGGAAAATAGCAACAATTAGTAATTTTAGATGAAAAAATTTTTTCCCTGAGATGGGATCGAACCGGCGACCTTTGGGTTCGAGGGCACGCACGCTGGCGCGATGCCACCATGCCATATACTTGTACTCGGAAAAATTAGAGTCAAGTATTATATGGCTATGAAGATTTTTTTTTTTCTGTGAAAACTCCTGAAAGCGTTGACGGAGTAATTTTTTTATACACATAGGGCACAAATATGCCTATGTTGTATATTTATTTCCCAAAAGCGTTTCGGGAAAAATTACGCAGCATGTGTGGTTTTGCTATCTTAAGAAGCAGTTGAAGGAATTTGCAATCGAATTGGAGCCAGAAGCGGCGAGGATGTTTTATCCAGCGAATCCACCAATACGACTGCTGTACGACCCGGAAGGAAGCAGTAGAAGAAATTATATTAAGTGTTTTTTTATTTTTCTGTATATTTGTATTTTATGTGTGTGACAAAGTGGGGATTTCTGTTAATTTATTATTATTTACAATAGTAATAAATTAACAGAAGGGGACTATGTAACGGTCCTGTCCCTTCCCGTGTAAATAGAAAGCGTTCCTTTATGTAAATAGTGCGCGTTGTCTAATGTATAGCGTTTGGAAGATT
>JACCIB010000853.1:0-77653 GCA_018906965.1 Philotrypesis tridentata
TGTTTTAAATTATATAGAATTTGTAGATATACATAATAGAGATAAAATATTTCAAGAAAATCATTCTAGTACTATTGGGGGTCATTCAGGTGTGAACAGAACGTACAATAGAATAAGGAGTAAATATTTTTGGGAAAATTTTAAAACTGATATTGAAAACAGAATAAAAAATTGTGATGATTGTCAAAGAAATAAGTTGAAAAGAGTAAAAACTAGGCAACCAATGGTGATCACAGATACACCAATTAAAACATTTGACAAGGTTGCAATGGATATTGTTGGGCCTCTAAATATAACTAAGAATAATAATAAATATATTTTAACTATTCAAGATCTACTCTCCAAATATTTAGTGGTAGTTCCGTTACAGGATCAAACTGCAGAAACTGTCGCGGATGCATTTATTAAAAGATTTATTTGTATCTTTAGTTCTCCTAAAATAGTTTTAACAGATAGGGGTGCAAATTTTACTAGTAAACTTTTGAAAGCAGTAGCAAAACGATTTAAATTTTCAAAAATTGAAACAACTGCTTTTTCGCCTCAATCCAATGGCTCGTTGGAGAGAGCTCATCATCCTTTATGCGAATATTTAAAGAATTTCTCTACAAAAAAAATTATGTGGGATGATTTATTGGAATTAGCGCAATTTCATTATAATACAAGTGTCAGGGTTTCAAAGAATTAATTCCTTCACGGATTTAATTCCATGTATAATTCACAATTCCTTTGAGGAATTATGAATTATTTGTCGTATAATTCATAATTCCTCAAAGGAATTGTGAATTATTTGTGGCATAATTCATAATTCCTCAATGGAATTGTGAATTATTTGTGGCATAATTCATGATTCCTCAAAGGAATTGTGAATTATTTGTTGCATAATTCATAATTCCTCAAAGGAATTGTGAATTATTTGTCGCATAATTCATAATTCCTCAAAGGAATTGTGAATTATTTGTCGCATAATTCATAATTCCTCAAAGGAATTGTGAATTATTTGTCGCATAATTCCTGAAAGGAATTGTTCGCACAATTCATAATTCCTCAAAGGAGTTGGGAGTTATGAATTATTTGATCATTTTTTTGATTTGTATAATATATTCTCCTATATGAGGCAATCTACGCCGAGTCGGACACTTCCCTTCTCAAAAATGGAAACTGGGCAATTTTGAGGGCACACTCAAAATACATTTTTAAGAAGGGAAGTGTCCGACTCTGCGTAGATTGCCTCATATAGGAGACAATATTATACAAATCAAAAAAATCATCAAATAATTCATAACTCCCAACTCCTTTGAGGAATTATGAATTATGCCACAAATAATTCACAATTCCTTTGAGGAATTATGAATTATGCGACAAATAATTCACAATTCCTTTGAGGAATTATGAATTATGAATTGCGTAATTCAAATTTTTGGAACCCTGACAAGTGTGCATAGTGCGCATAAATTTACACCGTATGAATTAGTATTTGCTTATCCACCTCGTTTACCTTCAAGCGAACCTTTGAAAATTTCTGAACGAATTCCATCGTTCAATGATTATTTAGCAAATTTAATTAGGAATATGAAGGACATTGCTGAGTTAGCAAGGGAAAATTTAATAATTTCAAAAGAAAAATCAAAGAAATATTGTGATAGATATATAAATCCAGTAACCTTTGAAAAAGGTGATAAAGTTTGGCTGGTAAAAGAACCAAAACCAGGAAAACTGGAAAAAATCAAAATATTGGTCCTTTTGAAATTATTGAGGTATTAGATAATAATAATATTGTAATAGATAAAAATGGAAAGTCAAATACAGTTCATGCGAATAAATTAATAATGTATAAAAAGAAAAACTAATATATTTTGTTTGTTATAGGAGGAAAATGTTGATCATCCATTTTATTATTTTCATACTATGTTTCAAATTAAATAGAGCAATCATAGGATATGATTGTGGTTCCTCTTCACCTAATATAACAACATATTCATTACTGGATTCTGGAGAATGTGATTTTCAAGATGAGCAAGTAAATTCTACTAATGTTGCTATAGAATTAATACAAATAGCTGATTTTCGATTAGTTTCAATTATTCAATGTAAAATTGAAATTCATCGAACAGTTTTTGAATGCGGAATATTTGGTCATTTAATACCTACGGAAAATTCAGAACAACAATATATTAAAGAAATAAGTCATGAACAATGTAAATCTATTCATGAAACGGGAATTTTTAAATATGATGAGGCGCATATTATAGCAGATTTAAAGATGAATTCAACTACATCAAAAGGTATAGATTTTGCGGGAAGTGCAGTCGGAAAATCTTGTTCAGGTGCTTCTTATGCGGATAGTTTTGGTTCATGGAATAAAGTTTTTGTTCATGGTTTAATTAAAATAACGTTAATGCAAAATAATGCGAAAATAAATTTAAATGCAGATAAATTAATGTGAAGTTCAGGAGTAGTTTGTAAAGTTTCTGATAAACATTGTATGGATATTGAAGGTGGTTTTACTTTTTGGGACGTTTTACCGCAAGGTGATTGTTTTAAAAATAAGTATGATATATTATTTAAGGGAATAGCTACTAAATACTCTAGTGATAAAAATAAGGAAATAGTGTTTTCGGTTAATTTTAAGGAAATTACTTTTGCTTTGGCGATAAAAAATACAGAATTGCATTGTGATAGATTACTTATTCGTACTGAACATCCAAAATTATTTATTTTTGAAAAAGATACTAATATAAATGCTTATTATTATGATGCAGATTCTGCTTTTGTAGATGTTAATAAGTTTAATTTAGATATTTTTACTTATGTAAATTCTAAATTTGTTTATGTTGAAAGACATTTAAGAAGTCAAATTAATGATTTATATATCAATTTAATTAGAGAAAAATGCGAACTTGAAAGAAAAGTTATCCAGAATTCCTTATCCATTGCTCCCATTTCTCCAGATGAATTTGCTTACAATATTATGAAAAAACCTGGTTATATTGCAAAATTAGCTGGTGAGGCTGTACATTTAATTAAATGTATACCAAAAACTGTTAAGATTTTACATCTAAAACAATGTTATAATCAATTACCAGTTTCGGTTGGAAATGAAACGTGGTTTTTAACACCTAAGACGCATATTTTAATTAAGAAGGGTATGCAGGTTGATTGTAATTCTGTTATTCCTACATTTTATATAATTGAAGAAAATTGGATTAAGTTAACACCCAAACCAGTAGTAATCGAATCACCGAATACTCTGAAACCAGATACAGAAATAAGATTGCAGTTTAAATCAGTGGATAATTTAGCTACAAATGGGGTTTATGCACAAGAAGATCTAGATTCATTGCAGCAACAATTGATGTTTCCTATGGAAAAAGTGGCCTTGTTAAATATCGTTGCAAGAGATGTAGCTGGACAATCTACAGGGGAAAACATCTTCTCGGAGAATACTCTGACTCACATTGCTGAAAATACTTGGAGAAAAATTATTGATAAATTGACAACATGGGGATCATTATCATCGGTAATAATTATGATTTTAATTATTTTAAATATAATGAAAGTAACTATTGATACTATTATTAGAGGATATGCGTTACACGCTATTTATGGATGGTCTATACATTTATTTGGAGCAATATTTAGCTCTATAACGCATCAGTTTTTGTCATTACAAAGAACAGATGCAAAAGATTTTAAGAGGTGTAAAAAAGAGTATAATAATAATAATGATGATGGTATTATTTTAGAGGAAATTAAGGTTGATAATCCACGAATAATTTCAAGGTCTATTTTAAACACGTCTGTGCCTACTATAGAAAATAAATCTTTTATCCAAAGACAACCTCCGCCTATTCCTGATCGCTAACCTGCACTTTTGCCTGATAAAAATTCAAATTCACAAAGGAAATGTAGTATTTTTTCCTTAAGTCTAGATTAGTATTTCTTAAATGTTTTGTTTATTTTCTGTGTATGTATATTTTTATTATTTTAAGGTTGTTGGTGATTATTTTAGGCGTTGAGGGAATTACATCTAGGATGTAATTTTTGTTTATTTATTTTGTTAAGGAAGAAGTAGGAAAGGATACAATAAAGGAAAAAAAAGTAAATACAACAATGTTTTTTTTTAAAAAAAAAAATGTTTATTTTACTATTTTTATAAAACTTATAGTATTTGTAGAACTTTATTGTATTAAATTGCTTTTGTATTGAATATAAGACAGGATTAAGGATTGGTTAATGGGAAGGAGAATAAAAAATAGACTTATATTTTTACAAATTTAATTATATTCATTACATATTATTACAATTATATCGGGACACAAATCGTGGTCCGATATATATATGGTATGAGTTATCAAATATTTCTATGTACACTCTATTATGTTCATTGTTATACACCTTAAGCTCATAATACATGAGTTTGGCGATGCCCCAGGTATACTCTGCTGGTCCATAGGCGCCTTCGCAATTTTGCTGGTTAAGGAGTCTGTTGCAGTGGCGCCAGGATCGGGTGCTCGTCCAATCTTCAAACTGAAAATAGAAAAAAAACAAAGAATTATTATTAGAAAGTATGGGGAGGAAATCAAAGGAAGAAAATCAAAAGTAGCTTACATATACGAAGGTCCAACGTCGACGGCCTACGGCTGGTTCTGGAGGGGGATCTCTGCCTTCCTGACGAGCCCGCTTGCAATGTCTGGCATGTTGCCAGAGCTGAAACTATAAATAAAAAAATATATATATAATAATAATGGAAAATAATTGTAAATTAGTTATTGATATTGATATTGTATTAAGTTTAAGATTAAAATATATACTTACGCATACCGCACTGCGACGCTTCTGGGAAACACCGTACATGTTGTTTTAAATGCAATAGTTGTAGTACATACTCAGGCCAATACGCCACATGTTTTATAGCCACAAAAATGTTTACTTAGCATATTTACAATTAGGTTACTTTATAAATGGAACGTTTGAATTTTGAAATATTGATTACATTGCAAATACTTTGCAATGTTTTAGGCCCTGAGGTGTAACGTCCTATGACGTTATTTCTTTAATACTCTTTTTACTATTTTAACTATTGAAAGATATGATGATTTTCAAAACGATAACATTTCAAAATTCAAATTACAACATCGATTATGTCGATTGTATGTGGTTTGATGATTGGCACACTTTCAAAAGTAAGAGCTCAGCTGATGCTGAGCTTGCGAAACGCAGACTAAGCGTTATACTTTTGGAAGATCATGTTATTGTATGTAAAATTTCAAAATGTTTAAAAATTAATGTTCAATAATGTTGTAAATTTATAAACTAAGTTTTGAGTTTAAAAGAGGCTCAATGCCCTCAATTAGGCAGTCAAGATTTCGTATTGACTTCGTCCACGCCGGTCCGAAAATTGGCGGAGTTTGATTTATTTTTCCGTGATACTTGTTGTATTCTATAATTTTCTATTTTGTATTTTAAGGGAATTCTTGAATAAATATATTTTTATGAATTCTATTATTCTAAAAACAAAATACATCGGAGAGTTCTCTATCATTTAAAAATCAGCTGAAATTAATCATCGTTCTTCGGAGTGCAGCACGCAATCTATTATTTGCGGGAAAAAAGGTAAGTAAACAATCGTTGCACATTATAATTGATGGTGAGAATTAAGTATTCCTAGACACTATTAATTTAATTTTTATAAATAATCCTGACTATAGGCAATTAGTTGAGGTAGTCAGGACTTAACACGGAAGTCTTCCGAGACAGGAGCTGACAAAGTGTATAAATAATAGCTGTGTCACTCGGTCTCTCTCATCCCCCGCTGTTAACTAGACGGGGGAAAGGATTATCGAGATGTACACAAATTAAAAGCTGCTCCTATATTTTCCTGATGAGGGCGACAATGATCGCCGAATCGTCGTTTCTTAAAAGAAAGGAGTTTTAATTTTTTACACCCTTTCTAAACCATTGCCTCGGAGAGTTATAGTGCACATTAATATTTCCTTAAAAAACTAAAAATTCCCCGGAGACGATGTCCATGTGTCAGGGTAGCCTCCAAGATGACGGTAAATTATCCTCGAGTACACTCTCTAAGTACACATTAATATTTTCTTAAAAAACTAAAAAATTCCCTGGAGACGATGTCCAGGTGTCAGCGTGGTCTTCAAGATGACGGTAAATCATCCTCGAGTGCACTCTCTAAGTATACATTAATATTTCCTTAAAGAAATTAAAAATTCTCCGGAGACGATGTCCAGGTGTCAGGGTAGCATCCAGGATGACGGTAAATTATCCTCGAGTACACTCTCTAAGTACACATTAATATTTTCTTAAAAAACTAAAAAATTCGCTGGAGACGATGTCCAGGTGTCAGAGTGGCCTCCAGGACGACCGGAAATCATCCTCGAGTACACTCTCTAAGTACACATTAATATTTCCTTAAAGAAATTAAAAATTCTCCGGAGACGATGTCCAGGTTTCAGGTTAGCATCCAGGATGACGGTAAATTATCCTCGAGTACACTCTCTAAGTACACATTAATATTTTCTTAAAAAACTAAAAAATTCCCTGGAGACGATGTCCAGGTGTCAGAGTGGCCTCCAGGACGACGGGAAATCATCCTCGAGTACACTCTCTAAGTACACATTAATATTTCCTTAAAAAACTAAAAATTCTCCGGAGACGATGTCCAGGTGTCAGGGTAGCATCCAGGATGACGGTAAATTATCCTCGAGTACACTCTCTAAGTACACATTAATATTTTCTTAAAAAACTAAAAATACCCCGGAGACGATGTCCAGGTGTCAAGGTGGCCTCCAGGATGACTTTAAATCATCCTCGAGTACACTCTCTAAGTACACATTAATATTTACTTAAAAAACTAAAAATTCCCCTAAGACGATGGCCAGGTGTCAGGGTGGCCTCCAGGATGATGGGAAACCATCTTCGAGTACACTCTCTAAGTACACATTAAGATTTCCTTAAAAAACTAAGAATTCCCCGGAGACGATGTCCAGGTGTCAGGATGGCCTCCAGGATGATGGTAAATCATCCTCGATTACACTCTCTAAGTACACATTAATATTTACTTAAAAAACTAAAAATTCCCCGAAGATGATGGCCAGGTGTCAGGGTGGCCTCCAGGATGACGGGAAATCATCTTCGAGTACACTCCCTAAGTACACCTTAATATTTTCTTGAAAAACTAAAAATTCCCTGGAGACGATGTCCAGGTGTCAGAGTGGCCTCCAGGACGACGGGAAATCATCCTCGAGTAAACTCTCCAAGTATACATTAATATTTGCTATAGTTCTTTTGTTGTTATTATCGAACTCTCCGAGGCAATGGTTTAGAAAGGGTTTAAAAAATTAAAACTCCTTTCTTTTAAGAAACGACGTTTTGGCGATCATTGTCGCCCTCATCAGGAAAATATTGGAGCACATTTGATTTGTGTACATCTCGATAATCCTTTCCCCCAGCTAGTTAACAGCGGGGGAAGAGAGAGACCGAGTGACACAGCTATTATTTATACACTTTGTCAGCTACTGTCTCGGAAGACTTCCGAGTGACACAGCTATTATTGTCAGCTACTGTCTCGGAAGACGTTAATATTAATGTTTATTTAGAGAGTGTACTCAAGGATAATTTACCGTCATCCTGGATGCTACCCTGACACCTGGACATCGTCTCCGGGGAATTTTTAGTTTTTTAATGAAATGTTAATGTATACTTAGAGAGTGCACTCGAGGATGATTTACCGTCATCTTGAAGGCCACGCTGACACCTGGACATCGTCTCCAGGGACTTTTTTAGTTTTTTAAGAAAATATTAATGTGTACTTAGAGAGTGTTCTCGAGAATAATTTGCCGTCATCCTGGAAGCTACCCTGACACCTTGCCATCGTCTTCGGGGAATTTTCAGTTTTTTAAGTAAATATTAAAGTTTATTTAGAGAGTGTACTCGATGATGATTGACCGTCATCCTGGAGGCCACCCTGACACCTGAACATCTTCTTCGGGGAATTTTTAGTTTTTTATCTAAATACTAATGTGTACTTAGAGAGTGTAATCGAGGATGATTTCCCGACATTCTGGTACCCACCATGACACCTGGACATCGTCTCCGGGGAATTTTTAGTTTTTTAAGGAAATATTAATGTGTACATAGAGTGTACTCGAGGATGATTTCCCGTCGTCCTGGAGGCCACTCTGATACCTGGACATCGTCTCCTAGGAATTTATATTTTGTCAAGAAAATATTAATGTGTACTTAGAGAGTGTACTCGAAGATGAGTTCCCGTCATCCTGGAGGCCACTCTCACACCTGGACATTATTTTCGGGGAATTTTTAGTTTTTTAAGAAAATATTAATGTGTACTTAGAGAGTGTTCTCGAGGATAATTTACCGTCATCCTGGAGACCACCCTGTTACCTGGCCATCGTCTTCGGGGAATTTTTAGTTTTTTTAAGTAAATATTAATGTTTATTTAGAGAGTGTACTCGAGGATGATTGACCGTCATCCTGGAGGCCACCCTGATACCTGAACATCTTCTCCGAGGAATTTTTAGATTTTTAAGTAAATTCTAATGTGTACTTAGAGAGTGCAATCGAGGATGATTGCCCATCATCCGGTAGGCCACCCTGACACCTGAACATTTTCTCTGGGGAATTTTTAGTTTTTTAAGCAAATACTAATGTGTACTCAGAGAGTGTAATCGAGGATGATTTGCCGTCATCCTGGAGGCCACCCTCACACCTGGACATTATTTTCGGGGCATTTTTAGTTTTTAAAGGAAATATTATTGTGTACTTAGAGAGTGTACTCGAGGACGATTTTTCGTCATCCTGGAAGCCACACTGACACCTATACATCGTCTCCAGGGAATTTTTAGTTTTTTAAGAAAATATTAATGTGTACTTAGAGAGTGTACTCGAAGATGATTTCCCGACATCCTAGAGGCCACCCTCACACCTGGACGTCTTCACTGAGTAATTTTTATTTTTTTAAGGAAATATTAAGGGGTTATGCCTGAGTTAAACCTGAAAAAAATAAATAATCAGTTAATAGGCAATAAAAAATTATACATAAGTAGTATCATAAAAAATCTTTTTGGTAGTTCAAATATACATATTTATTGTAATTTTGCATATTTTTAGAATATGATATATCTATACTTACTGCTTAAACAATCCCATGTGTGCAGCACTAAATTTCAGTACTTTTTCTCCTTTACCGCATGATTTCTCATCATCCGGGTGATGAATCCAAGCCAAACTGGATGGAATTTCTTCTAAATGTGCCTCTCCTCAGCATGAGCGGAAGACTTTTCTGAAAAATACAAATTTTCAATAATTAGTAACAAATAAGTTATAATATAAGTAATTATAGTGAATGTTACGTATGTTTACATACATAACATTCACTTTTAACTTATCTTGGTCAATTTGGCTCCGCTTAGGCTGTGAAGAAGGTTTTCCTGGAGCTGTATAAAAAATTTCAGCCTAATTGGTGTTATGGATCCTGAGAAATCCTGCGGTAACTGACCTAAAATCATAAAAATTCAAAATTTGAGAAAACAGCATTTAAAGTTTTACGTAACATTTAATTATATAAAATGTACTTACAATTTTTTTCCACACCTGGACCTTTTTTAAATGAATAATAGGGATGTCCTGGTCATCTTTGTACGGTTTGGGCATGATCCAAAAATTGTACTCGTGTCCAGTCCTCTGAAAAAGGCAAAATGAAAAATTAGAATAAAAAGTAATTTTTCTCATTTTCAAATATTTTTATAATTAACCTATAAAAATGTTTTTATTGTTAAAAAATAAGTTTATATACTTACATCTTATGAAAAAAAGAGCAGTACTACCATTGTGTACCAAGATTCAGGTTAGAAAAAATCCAGATGAGCCTGATGGTAAGGAAGCAGAAAGCAATCAGACAGCTCTAATCAGCTGTTTAGGTTGCATTCTGTGACCTACATTCCATTCAGCTACAGACTGCTACAAAGCTGAAGCTGTTTGTGTATGTCAAAAGTGTTTGAATTTAAAATTTAAAAAACAATAAAAAAAGATGAAAAAAAAACATGAAAAAAAAATGAGAAGAAAGGAAAAAATTGTGATTTTGTTTCGAGTGTTTTGGAGTGAAATGCATTTATGTTTATATGTGAGGTTGTGTATGGTGTGTGAGTTTTTTTGTGTAATGTGTAGATGCATTCAATATGCTCCAGCTCTGTAGAAGTCTTCATCCTGATGGCTTCTTCTCCTTCTGGCTTGACGTGCTTCTAGGGTGGACGCCAACTCTCGTTTGCTGGACAATTGAAGCCTCTCCTCATCTTGAGTCTTGGCCAAGTTGACTGCAGAGGATCCTGGTGCAAGGCCAAATTTCTTCATGACCTCAAGCATTCCTGCTTTGCCGTCATTGAAGATGGTGACTGCAATATAAACACCAATTTCAAGGACTATCAGACCACTGAAACTGTGCTTGGGGATGAGTTTCCAAATCGAGTGATTGAAACTTTCATTGGAGTTTTGCATGAAACCTCCAATGCATCTCTCAAGTAAGTCCAGTTTCGTCAAGTCTTGATAAATGGGTTCAATTGCATCCATGACAGCAGCAGGAATGCTATCCCCATGATGAAATTTCTTCAAGTTGTTGTTTGCCTTGGCTTTCTGCCACTTACACCAAGATTTGGATCCCTGTGGACAAAGGTGGTGAGTAGGGTGTTCATCTGTTGATTTTTTATGATGAAATGTTGCCCAGATAGCGTTGGACATTTCCTCAACAGAATTACTATGGCCTCTGATGGCATTGACTTCGTCAACTGATCAATCCTTTGAGCAGTTAGACGGTTTCTTCCACCGATGCCCAAGCCATCTGAGAGCTTCTGTCCAGCCAAGCTTTTCTTCAAGTTTCGGAGTCTCGTTCCCATCCACTTCTGAACGTGTCCCACACATTCTTTCTTGTTGATGGTAAAATCTTCATAGGGCTTGGCATCGGAAAGTGCCTTGAAGATCCTGGAATCTCCGTCTCCAATGTAATTTCTATATCTGACCCCATGAATGGACTCCGATCTCTTGAACATTTCGACTACACCTGTTCCGGACGAACGTGAGCGAATTGAGAGCTGCGCGTACATCAGCGGATAGACGTCTCAACGCAGTAGCAAATACTGCGTAGGCCCTGTGAGTGCAATAATCAAGTATTATTGTAGCCACATTTTTTCCTGCGTGAATGCAGTGTCTAAGGAGGCATTGCAGCTTCACTTTAAATAATGGCATTTTTTCCTCTCCATCGGCTGATGACAGCCGGTAATAGGAGAGACGCGGGGCAAAGAGAAAGCTTCGAATTCTCTTTGCGGACGCTTGGCCACGAGACGGGCGGTCCTGATGGCTCGCTGTCGTAACACAGGGGCACATGCGGCAGACTCCAATTCGGCTTATGCGTTCGAGAATATTTTTTAATAGCGTTAGGATATTGGTTGACGACGAGTTGTAGGCAATAAATTTAATACTTAGAATGTATATGCACTGTGCTTGGCATGGGTTTTCTCCTCACGAGGTTTTCCCCATGCCGCGGATGGAAATCCGAGCGAATGCGAGAACAGTGTAGGTTTTGTAAAGACTGTCTCGGCTGTGAAGTCCACTCGTGGCTACGAGTATATAGAAAAAAGGGCCTTTGTACGCGCGGTTTGTTTACGTTACTGCGTCGAGCTCGGCGCAGGTTCGGACTCGCGCGGCGAGCGCTTGCGCGACATCTGGTTCGGCTCAGCGCGGATCGCGCGGCGACTCCGGCGCTCGGGTCGAATTTTATGACTTCGCGACGCGGCGTACTTATACGGAAAATTCGAGTAATATAAAAACAAAGGGACACTTTTCGGGGGTTCGACTGCGGCGAGCAGCTCGCCTCGTGGACTTCACAGGGCAGTCTCGAAGCAGACACGGTACCGAACACATCGTGTGCGAATGCTTAGAGAACTTTCAGAATATATTTTCGTTTTTGGTTTCGAAATTATTCTATTTTCACTTAAGTTAATTCCTTTCTTTCTCCTTTAGTATTACTTAAATTTAAATACAATTACTTCGTCATAAGTTAACTTCATTTAGCATTTTCGGAAATAAATAGATTTTATTCAACTCTGATCGCGACACTGCTCAGGTGAGCAGCTCACAACACCATCCACTTCCATCTTGCCAGAGCTTCCTTCGTGATTGGCAGAACATTTTCCTTGGTGGGCTTCATACCATTCCTCGTACTCTGTTGTATCCTCTTTTGGGTGCTTTTCACAAGCCAGGCAAAACAATTGCTTTGGAGCAACATCGATCACCTTTCCATTGGCATGGCGTATCAATGTTGAAACACCTTGTAGGGAAGAGTGGCCTCGTTTCCTCCAACTACCATCGCCTGACACTGTTTCGTGGTCATCTTCTTGATCTATACCACTGCAACCTTCCTGCATAGCTGCTCGCATCGACTTCTGAGCTATACTTTTGCTTGCATCGTTCAAGTCTTGATTGATTTTATCAAAAGTACTATGGGAGATTGGAGTAGAAAAATCCATTACTCCGCATAAAGTGCTCAAACCAGCATGTCCATGACCAAGACTTCTCATGGCTAGAACTGCTCGTCTGTTCACTTCGTAAGCATTACTCTGTTTCCCTATTTTTCTGCAGGAGTCGATGAAAGCAACTGCATTACATGAAGTACAGGTGATGGATAGTTTGCTACCAAGACCTCGTACATCAAGTTCTGCAAATCTAACGCATCCACCACAAGCTTTACAGGCCAGAAATTGCTGTAATCCTGGCAGAAGCAATGAAATGTCGAAAATTCTATTTTGAACCGCACTAGGTTCTAAATATTTGGATTTTAATTTTGCCTAGACCTAGACACAGTAATTTCTGGCTGTGTAAATGGTGCTGAAGTACCTGGTAGAGCTTGTGCAGCAGGTCTTGGACTCCGTGCCCTGGATGTTGAAGGTGGATGCGTATCAGGCGTAGGTCCTGAAGTGGTTGCTGTGGTTCGTCCTGGTTGTAAAGATGTTGGTCCTGATCCTCATCCTGATCCTGAAACTTCCTTTTGTTGTTTGCGTTGAAAAACATGAGCTCTTCTTTCTTCTTCCAAATCTTCCTTTTTTATCTGATGATCCTGGTACTCTGTTTCTCTTGTCTGGATTCATATTGAACACCACTTTACACTCTTACCTGTACTTTTTTGCTATCAATATTATAAAATTAATTATTTAATAATATTGAGCAAAGCAGAAAAAAGTATACATTCAAAGCAAGTGGTATTGTTACTGAACTGTATGGTAAAACAGATATCTAAACGAATAACCTTTTCGAACAAGCATCATACCGCCCGGTCGGTAAGCGCGAAATTCAAAATTCGCGATATTCAAAACTTTATTTGTTAGTGAATACTTGTGCCTTTTTGATGTTTTACAAAGCACAATATATAAGCACATGTTTTTTTTATAAATGTTCAATATAAATAAACAAAAAAGAGTAAATACAAGAATTTTTTAATTTTTTAATTTTTTATTATCAATATCTTTTTAATATTATTTATTGCAAAATAAATATTTTTATTGTATTTTACATACAAATATCATATATATATCATATATTAGAAGCGTTAAAAGTGCGAAAAAATCATGTTCACTTATATAGCACTAAAAAATAAAAACGCGGAAATTACAGTTTTTTTAAAAAAAAGCTATTTGCATGGTTTCCGTTTTTGGTCCGTAGCTTTGAGCCAAATTTTTTTTGGACAAAAGGGACTTCAGCATCGTATTCTACGGACAATTTCCTATAAAAAAAGTCAATAAAAAAAAAATCGATTTTTTCAAGATTCTAACTCAGGCATAACCCCTTAATGTGTACTTAGAGAATGTACTCGAGGATGATTTTCCGTCGTCCTGGAGGCCACTGTGGCACCTGGACATCGTCTCCGGGGAATTTTTAGTTGATTAAGGAAATATTAATGTGTACTTAGAGAGTGTACTCGAGGATGATTTACTTTCATCCTGGAGGCCACCCTGACACCTGGACATCGTCTCCGGGGAATATTTGGTGTTTTAAGGAAATATTAATGTGTACTTAGCAAGTGTACTCGAGGATAATTTACCGTCATCCTGGAGGCTACCCTGACACCTGGACATCGTCTCCGAGGAATTTTTAGTTTTTTAAGGAAATATTAATGTGCACTTAGAGAGTGTCCTCGCGGATGATTTCCCGACATCCTGGTGCCCACCCTGACACCTGGACATCGTCTCCGGGGAATTTTTAGTTTTTTAAGGAAATATTAATGTGTACATAGAGTGTACTCGAGGATGATTTCCCGTCGTCCTGGAGGCCACTCTGACACCTGGACATCGTCTCCTAGGAATTTATAGTTTTTCAAGAAAATATTAATGTGTACTTAGAGAGTGTACTCGAGGATAATTTACCGTCATCCTGGATGCTACCCTGACACCTGGACATCGTCTCCGAGGAATTTTTAGTTTTTTAAGAAAATATTAATGTGTACTTAGAGAGTTTTCTCGAGGATAATTTACCGTCATCCTGGAGGCCACCCTGACACCTGGCCATCGTCTTCGGGGAATTTTTAGTTTTTTTAAGCAAATATTAATGTTTATTTAGAGAGTGTACTCGAGGATGATTGACCGTCATCCTGGAGGCCACCCTGACACCTGAACATCTTCTCCGAGGAATTTTTAGTTTTTTAAGTAAATTCTAATGTGTACTTAGAGAGTGTAATCGAGGATGATTTGCCGTCATCCTGGAGGCCACCCTCACACCTGGACATTATTTTCGGGGCATTTTTAGTTTTTAAAGGAAATATTATTGTGTACTTAGAGAGTGTACTCGAGGACGATTTTTCGTCATCCTGGAAGCCACACTGACACCTATACATCGTCTCCAGGGAATTTTTAGTTTTTTAAGAAAATATTAATGTGTACTTAGAGAGTGTACTCGAAGATGATTTCCCGTCATCCTGGAGGCCACCCTGACACTTGGACGTCTTCACTGAGTAATTTTTATTTTTTTAAGGAAATATTAATGTGTACTTAGAGAATGTACTCGAGGATGATTTTCCGTCGTCCTGGATGCCACTGTGGCACCTGGACATCGTCTTCGGGGAATTTTTAATTTTTAAGGAAATGTTAATGTTTGTTTATAGTGTATACTTGAGGATGATTTCCCGTCGTCCTGGACGCCACTCTGACACCTGGACATCATCTCCATGGAATTTTTAGTTTTTTAAGGAAATATTAGTCTGTACTTAGAGAGTGTACTCGAGGATAATTTACCGTCATCCTGGAGGTGATATATAATGATATTGTTTCTGTATGTTAGTTGTTTTGCGTTTCGTCCCAGGTTTTTTAAATGGACTCTTCAGTAAAACAAAAAATTATTGAAGTAAAAGTCATTACATAAAGTGAATATTAGAATTTAAAATATTAAAAAAATATATTTGACAATTTTTATTCTGTCCTACCCTGTCTTAGACGCAGCACAACTTTATAAACAACATTATTTCGTTAAAGTAAATACAATCATAGTATACATTTCTTTGCCGCTAATGATGTAGAATCAGAACGCATATTTCTTTGCTGCCGATGATTTAGAATCACAGTGCATATTTCATTGCGGCTGATGATACAGAAATACAGCGCATATGTGTTTGATAAATGTTTTAAAGTAAAATATCTTGAGACACTATGTTTTTTGTGTATACAATTTTTTCATCATTTTTTTCATGCTCATTTATTAATGATGAACTATTAGTTAGTACAATTTTTAAATCAGATTTTAACGTAACCCTTGAAAATGCAACGTACAATTGTCCATGGCTGAAAACTGAATTTGGTAAGTATACTCCAACTTTGTTAAATGTTTGACCTTGCGATTTATTAATGGTCATAGCATATTCTAATCTTAATGGAAATTGTCTTCGCTTTAATATTAATGTCAATTCTTCGTTAGATGATGTTACATCAATACGTGGTATTACTGTAATAGTTCCAGATTTGTAACCACTAATAATTTTGGCACTATTACTGTAATCCATTAATTGTCTTACAATTAATGGAGTACCATTACAAAGGCCTTCAATTAAATTAAGATTTCGTAAAAGAATTACAGTGGCTCCTTTTTTTGAACGTAGTATATGCGGAGGTAATCCGTTTGGTGTTAATGAATTAAAAATTCCTGTGGAAATACATTTTGTAAATTATTATCTTCGTTATCTAAAGCTGTATCAACACTATAGTACTCTTTCATTTCTCCGCAAACTTTGCTTATAATTTCATCATTTATCATTTGTACATCAATGTTTCTGGGGCTAAGATAACTTTCTTATTAACTTCAGTAATATTAGTAAAACTATTACCAAAAATTTTCATAATCATTTCTCTATTTGCTAAAATTTCATTTGGAATTTTAATCAAATCATTCTTCATTTCAAAATTAGTATTGATTTTATCATCTCCAACATTAAGAAGTCATTGTTTATATTCGATGTCGTTATTATTAACTCTAAGATTTTCTTTTAAAGACATAAAGTACATTTCTCCATATTTTACTATTTTTTACACAGTTTTCAATAATTTTTGTTCTATCGCCATGTTTTACAACTGGTAATGTTTGTCGGAAATCTCCAGAAACAACCATTACTTTACCTCCGAATGTAACATTATTTTGACACAGATCTTTAAATAATTTGTCTACAGCTTCAAATGCATGTTTTGATATCATTGTTATTTCATCCCAGATAATAATTTGAATATTTTGCAGCATTTTCCTATATTCTGAGTTTGGTGTTACATTGCAAGTTGTATTATCAACAATATTCAGTGGTAATTTAAATGTTACGTGTGGAGTTTTTCCATTTAATAATAAGTTTGCAGCTATACTAGTCCATACTACGGGTAGTACATTAATATTGTGTGTCTTACTATAACTGATTATTGAATTTAGTAAATAACTTTTTGCGCTGCCTCCAGATCCATCAATAAAAAAACATTTATTGTTAAAGTCGTTGGTATTAATACTGTTTATAATGGCATCAAAAATTAAACGTTGTTTGAAAAATGGAAAAAACTATGCGTCTCTTCGAGCCAAGTAACTTTATTTATGCCAAACGTTTCGGGACGTATTAATCCCCTCATCAGTGGCTAAATTAAATACGTACAAAAATTGAAATTAGTAGAAAAATTACAGAAAATTTAAATTTTACAAAATTACTATGATAGAATTACAAATATAATCATAATTACAAAAGACAAGGTATATAATTTAAAATTTACCAGAAATTAGAAACGTACGCCGTCTTCATGATCGACGAACAGTAAGAATCGCAAAACGGATCTAATGAAAGCAAAATTATAAATAAGCTAATGAATTTATACATTAATTACAAAAGAAATAAAATCTAACAGACTTACGGAACTGTGACTCGATGTTCCTTACAAACTAATCATGCCGGTGCCCACAGATGGTAAAGCGGCACCGGCCGAGGCGGAGAGTCAACTAAGATCTCGCGACAAAAATCGACCTTTTAAATCTCCCAATACATCCATCAAAACAGATATTCATACACAATATATAAAAGTATGCAAATTATAGCGGCCACAGATACCCAAGTTCGCTCGGTGTATTAGGGGCGCATGACGCCGTAGAGGCGGCATATACTAATATTCAGATAGTAGAGCCGGGAGGCCGAGCCGCTCCGCGTGAAACGCTCCTGCCATGACTATATTACTATATAGTATACAGTATGGCCAGTGCGTTACCACGGCAACCCGGACTCTCCGACCTCCCACTGGGCTGTGCCGCTCCGACTCGCCGGCCAATCACTATCGAACACATGTTGGCCGAGTTGAAGAGAGCACGAAGCGGTATGCCACCTCTCTCCGCATGCTGATATCCTGATACAGTCTGCTCGCCACCGAGCCACCGCTGTATTAGGATATCAGCATGCGGAGAGAGGTGGCATACCGCTTCGTGCTCTCTTCAACTCGGCCAACATGTGTTCGATAGTGATTGGCCGGCGAGTCGGAGCGGCACAGCCCAGTGGGAGGTCGGAGAGTCCGGGTTGCCGTGGTAACGCACTGGCCATACTGTATACTATATAGTAATATAGTCATGGCAGGAGCGTTTCACGCGGAGCGGCTCGGCCTCCCCGCTCTACTATCTGAATATTAGTATATGCCGCCTCTACGGCGTCATGCGCCCCTAATACACCGAGCGAACTTGGGTATCTGTGGCCGCTATAATTTGCATACTTTTATATATTGTGTATGAATATCTGTTTTGATGGATGTATTGGGAGATTTAAAAGGTCGATTTTTGTCGCGAGATCTTAGTTGACTCTCCGCCTCGGCCGGTGCCGCTTTACCATCTGTGGGCACCGGCATGATTAGTTTGTAAGGAACATCGAGTCACAGTTCCGTAAGTCTGTTAGATTTTATTTCTTTTGTAATTAATGTATAAATTCATTAGCTTATTTATAATTTTGCTTTCATTAGATCCGTTTTGCGATTCTTACTGTTCGTCGATCATGAAGACGGCGTACGTTTCTAATTTCTGGTAAATTTTAAATTATATACCTTGTCTTTTGTAATTATGATTATATTTGTAATTCTATCATAGTAATTTTGTAAAATTTAAATTTTCTGTAATTTTTCTACTAATTTCAATTTTTGTACGTATTTAATTTAGCCACTGATGAGGGGATTAATACGTCCCGAAACGTTTGGCATAAATAAAGTTACTTGGCTCGAAGAGACGCATAGTTTTTTCCATTTTTCAAAACTTCCACCATCGAGCGATAGCGTCATTATTTATAATTAAACGTTGTTTATTTGTTAAAGATTCCAAATTAAACAAATCTTTTGTCATTACATCGCCCGATGCGCGAAATTCTTCGAATGTATAATTATGAAAAGTATATTCTACATTATTGTTTGGTAAATTGAGGTCATTGAATGAGCTACTATTTGTGAATAACAAAAAACTAATCGTTTTTAAAGCTTGTAACGTGGAATTTGCCTCGCCCGCCCGAGGATTCCAGTTAGTGTACAAAATATTTCTTGATGACCGGCTGCCTCTTACTCTCGGGTCCTGGATCCTGAAAAGCGGAAAACGCGCGGGAAAATGGTAGCAGTAGGGATTATGAATAAATAATAACAGAATAAGTACATTCAATATAACTCAGAAATATATTCTGAAAACCCCCTCTTTACATTTGATCTTGGCAACAAATAATGAATTTAAATATTCCACATGGGCCAACGGCCAAATAACTAAATCTACGCCTGGTGAGGAACACTGAAAAGGCCCGCAAAAATCCTCTACGGAAAACTCTAATTTCAAATAAAGGGAACTCCGGATTCGGGCGTTTGCTAAACAAAACCCGAAAATCTCGAACCTGGAAATGAATCCTCTATCGCGAGCCACCATATAAATTCCCTGACCACAACATATACAATATTCAAAATATACTTAATTGTCTCACCAATACGTTTTGTAAGTACCCAAATTTCCTCCAAAAATCCAGCAATCCCATCAACGGAACACTAGGCTTCGAAAAACGCAAGGCGTCGAACTGCGCACAGCTTCCAGGAAAAACTCTAAATACCACAAGATACCCAGAGAGAACTGGACACTGGGAGATTCCGGAACATAGTGGCCGAGGACGACGCTCCGCTCGAGGAAGAAGCCGCGATTTCCCCACCTCGCTTCCTTCTTCTCGGGAGCGTCGTCCTGGCTGGCAAATTCCCATTGGTCCTGGAAATCCCCGAAATCCACAATTGGCCTATTTAAATACCACCACTAATTCATCATCTATCCGTGAATTTCCCAGCGCCCTCTTTTTCTATTTCTAATTTTCCCTTTGGCCGATTAATCAATCATCGCCCTCTATAGCATATATCGATATGCAAATTATGCGCCCCCTTTATTGATTTTTATCAATCAATCCATAAGAATAGCCGTGAGGTGGCTCCCTCTACGGATAACTAGCCAGGCGCGCGACATTCTAAAAAACCACAATCATCCTAATCAAATGATACCTCTATTTATCTTTATTATGTCCGAGAGTTGTCATAAAGTCAACTCTATCATAATGCCTCTAAATCATGCATTCACGGTCTCCCCGAATGCCCCAAACGCAGTCAACTTCGCGCCGCTATCTCTATCTATCTCTCTCACTCAAGCACACGCTCTCGCTTTCATTCTTTCTCTCTTTCTCTCTCTGTCTCTCTCTCTCTCTCTCTCTCTCTCTCTCTCTCTCTCTCTCTCTCTCTCTCTAACGCACGCTCGACTCCCACTCTCGCTCACGCGCCAATTCCCTCTCTATCTCTCGCGCGCGCCAACTCCCTCTCTCTCTCCCACACATATACGCGCTCTCCCCTCTACACACAACGGCGTGCATGTAACCGCGTGCGCGCGGCCGGCGTCTCGATTCCTGCCGTGCCCCCTCCCGAGCGCCGACGCGCTGCGCAGGTGTGACTCGGTATCTCACATCCTGCGCTCCGCACGCGGTCGGTTAGAGGCAACTCCTGCGAATGCCACCGAGCGCTGGCTCCGCTCCATGGCCTGTCAGTTCGCCGAGAGTGAGTCAGCTGGCTGCGTTTAATAATCACGACGCAGCAATATTTATTGCTACATCGCAAGCTATTATTTCACCTTTTTCTTTTGAATATTTTGGGCTATAAAATTATTCTTTAAATTTATCAGACAAAACTCTTGCATTTGGCGGATTGTGAAAAATCCAAATGTAAGCAAATAAATTACATAATGCTTTAGGAAATTAAATTTCAATTGCTTCTTGCAAACACTTATCCCATTCTTCATCAGTAGTTATTAAATTTCTATCTAGAACTACTTCATAATATGTTGAGTAGGTTTTTTTTCAAATGTTCTCAAATCTGCAAACGATGGAGCTCCTTTAACATGTAATAATAACAATCATAAGTAATATTTTTCTCTATCTTTCGGATTTACAAAAAACATTCTACTTAAAATAGGTTTAGTTTGTTTTTTTCTTTGAGTCCATTCTTTCCGTTGCTCATTAAAAACGTAGTAATATGGAATTTCAAAGTATTAATATTTTCTAGCATTTGGATCGTTTTTATTAAGTTCAAACGATGCTGTTAATGTTGTATTAAAATTTTGTTTAACAATTCATTTTCACAACCTTCTACAAAATAAACAAATTGTTGATTTTCTAAATGACAGTTTTAATAATCGATACATTGCTTCTGGTGTACTTACGTATCTTGTATTTATGAATTGTTTTATTTCGTCATAATCATAGTTAACATTATCGTCTTTTTTGGATGTCAGAATCAGGACCTTTAAAGCAATATTTAAGTAAATATTTTATGCACTGAACTGTGGAACAAATTTTTACGTTTATATGACAATTATTCTTTAATAGTAAAAATGGATTATATAACTACAAATCTATTATCTGCTTTTCTCGTGTTATTTAATATAATTTCTCTTCTATTGTTTCTTCGTCTATAATTTGGGTATCCATTAGTATTGATACTAGTGGTTTCATTCAATGTTTTAGGAAAATTTTTAGAACATTTACTTTTTTCTTTGTCCATGCATGGTGAATGAACATTATACTTTCCACATGGTCCATGTATCATAGATTTTTTAACAATTTCATATAATTTTGGATATTTATGTTGATCAGGAATTTCTGCACAAATAACTGTATCTATAAAATCTTGATTGTATATTTTGTTATTTTTTTCAACAAATAATAACATATGTAGGTGTGGTAAACCTCTTTTTTGAAATTCTATCAAATGTGTAAATGCAATGCATTTTCCGGAAATTCCTTTTTTAGTAACATCATCTAAAAAAGCTTTCACTTTTTCATTAAAAACTCTGGCAACAATATCTGGTCTATCTATTACTGTTTCTAAATGCTTTATGTTATCTGTAATTTCTATCCATTTGGGATTACAAGTCATTGTAATAAAATAATCTGGTTTACCATGTTTTTGTACTAATGTTATTGAATATAAAAAATTTTGTTTCAATGCTCGAGGACTTCCAGAAAATGATGATGGTAAAATAATCATTTTTCCTATTCTTACATTTTCTTGATCTTTTTTATTTATGCAATCTATTACGCCTTTGTATAAATCTGTTCTTAATCAATGTTGATTTTTTTGTAAATAATGTAATCTTGATCCTTCAACTTTAATGTAAGCATCAACAATAAACTGCTGAATTAATTTTCCTAAATTAGAAATGGGTTGAAATCATCTCTAATACTAAATTGATAATTATAAAATTCCAACATTGAAATATTTTTTTATTAGTAGTGTCTTTCATCTTAGGCATCCATCCAAATTCACCATTAGGAACCATAATTGGATACGTCATTGGGTCAACATGGTTACTAATATAAGATATTCTTGTAGGTTCTGTATTTTTTGAATATATGCAAATATCTCGATCTGTTGGAGGTTGACCATCTTCACCAACATAAACTACGGCAACTTCATTGCACCTTGCTTCATTATACACGTTTTTATCAAGATTAGAATTCCGAGTTATAAACATTCTAATTTCAGTTGTATTGTTTATTGATTTATTATTATCTTGACGATTTTGTTCTTCCTTTTCTACCTCATGCATAATTTTATATGAACTTGCATAAATGTTATTTTCACGTAAAAAATTGTTTAATGCTTTCAACAAATGCATGTCTTTTTAGTTATTGTTTTAGAGCTATATTTTTATTAATATTTTGTAATCTTTCATCTGTTAATGCTGCACGTTTTGAAGCTTCTGTTTCTCTTTTTTTTATTTATTTCAGATTTCTCTGCCTCAGTTCGTGATTGTCTTTTTAGTTGTTTTTTTAAAGCTATATTTCATATATAATATTTCACTAAACAATTTTAAAATAATACTAACACAGCAATATAACTGAACAAACCTTCGCCACTAATTCATATTTTACATTATATACTTTCCATAATAATAATCACGAAAATAGCCGTGCGAGCACTAGCGAGCGAGGCAATGCTTGCTAGTATTATAATTAAAGGAAAAGATAAAAAAGAAAAACAGTTGGAAAATAATGTTGTATATAAGCTGCAATGTAATGACTGCACGGCTACGTGTGTAGGCCAAGCCAAAAGGAGTGTTTGTACACGTATTAAGGAACATAGAAAATAAAAAAATAATGTCATACATGAGCACAATAGTAAATTTAACCGTAGATTCAACCGTAAAGGATAAAGAAAGTAATTTAAACAAAAGGCTTGTTTCAGAAATGTTACATATTCAAATACAAGACAATGGTATAATTAAAATGGAAGACACACAAACAATTAATAACGTGTATACACACTTATTACACCGTTTGAAAAACAAAACGGATTATAGGCATCTCTAAAACTTGCACATATACGGCAGAGCAACTAGCGTAACGTCACTCGTAAACAGACCGCTCGAAAAATCAGCGAGACTCCTCGTTGATATAAAAGCGCTGGCTACACCTATTGTTTCCTTATTATAGAAACAGTAGCTAAGGAAGCCGGAACTATAACAGTGTCCGTCTCCTTGCTTCTCGCTCCTCTTTCCCCCTCGTGAGATTGGCTGGGGAAGAGAACATTCGATTCCTCCGCCTGTTATGCTCCTCTACATGTAAGTTGTCGATATTCACTTATTGTAAAAATTTTTATTGTGCTTATTGATTTATTCAAATAAATATTGACAGTTTCCTGAAGAGGGTGACAATGTTCACCGAAACGTTGAAGCAAAAGGAAAAATGGTTTAAAATTACTATTTTAATTATTTAAAATTAATATTATTTTACCTTTTTCCTGACACTTGCCTCGGAGAGATCGATAGACTCTTTTTAAAATTTTAAAATAATTCGTTTTTCACAATAAAATTTTTCAGGTATGCGTTTTATATCAAAGTAATAAGCATAAAAGTCATAGATATTTTAAAAATACAACTTTTAGCTATAATGATTATACCCTCGGAATGATTTAACGTATTGTAAAGCCCAAAAACGGAGTTTTTTAAACAAAAATTTCAGTTGGCCACGATTATCTTCGCGAAATTAGCTCCTATCGATCCAAATTTTTTTTTTTAAAACTCTACCCATGTAAATATCGTGATAAAATGCATTTTGGCTTCAACCCATACATACAAAAAATATGACATTTTTTATATTTTCGAAAAACGCTTTTTGGCCATAACTCAAATTCTAAACATTTTACATAAAAAAGTTAAATAGAAAATGTCGTAGATCTTTAAAAAACACAACTTCTTCCAAGCATCTTTTATAGATACATCAGATCAAGTCCAAATTAATTTAGTGAATAAATTTATTAAGCATTTTCATTAAAAATAGACATAAATCTGCTCACTGTAATTTCGTTAATTTCACGATGCAATAATTTACTATTTAAATTGTACTATACATTTTATGCAGGTTTACCTTTCAAACCTGTGTAAAATGTAAGCATCGGTAAATTAGACGAACGTGAAGCGTGAGCATTAGCAGATCGGGCGAGTGCGAAGCGCGAGCATCAGTCAGTCGTGTCTTAAATACAAAACGCGAAGTGAAACGCGAAGCGCGATCATCAGTCAGTCGTGTCTTAAATACAAAACGCGAAGTGAAACGCAAGCGTTTTGCATGCCTTACATCGCGAAGCGGGCGGTAGCCACTCAGGTCTTCCCCCACAGACCTTTCGGGCCAGAAGGTCGAGCGAGGCGCGCTAGATTGTATTTTAATTTGGTTTCTTTGCGCGCCGGAGACAATAATATATCTATTTTATTAAATGATGGCTAAAGCTCTTTCATATTCTCCGTTTATATTATGATCTATCTCTCTCTCCCCCTTTCTCTCTCCACCTCTCTCCCTCTCTCATTCCCCCTATCTCTCTTCATCTCTCTCTCTCATCTCTTCTTTCATCTCTTCTAAACTGCTGTATATTTTTAATTCGGCCGTGAATGAGGAACTGTACGACCCCAAGCTTAAAAATCGTTGATTGTTTAATTAAACAAGGCCCCGACCACGGTCTCTCCGTCAGATATACGGCCTATTTGCGATCTACCCCATTCTGTAAAATATTCAATAAACTCATCTCAGTTCAACTTGTAAATTTCCTCGAAACTAATGACTTACTTACACCGTTGCAGTCGGGTTTTCGAAAAAAATGTAGCATACAATTCATCCCTCTTTCGATTGCCGAGGATATTAGATTAGTCATCAACAGGCACTTGGTTGCCGTATAGTTGTAACGAGTCGATCACAAGCAATAATTGATACGAATGGTAAACCAACGAGCTCTCTACAGCTAACTTCCGGCATACCGGGTTGAATCCGGATCCTGTTGCCTTCCTCATTTTCATTAACTCGATTGTAAACTTATTAGTTTATTGTTCTTCTGACACATGTATGCTATTCGCCAATGACTGTTAGACATATCTGCAGAGTATGCAGGACAGATTAAGCGATTGTATATTGCATATTATCGAAGACGGAAATCGAGTTTCAGAATGGACTGATAGGAGTGTCATTGGGCTTTACGTTGGAAAGATACAAGCTTTGATTTTTGGCTTCAGGCAGAACTTGAGTCTTATTGGTTCTCTACTTCCAACTGTTATTGCGGGTTTTCTCATTGAATTTATAAAAACGACGAAAGGTTTCGTGGTTAAATTCTCCAGCGAATTAACCTGGAATGACCTAAACTTCTTACGTTTCAGAGCTTATCATTTATCTGTTAGGCCGAAAAACAATTAGTTTCCGCATAAATTTTTGCAGATATTTCTAAAATTCATAACTCCTCAAGGAAGCATTTTTCAACGTAGGAATATCTAACACTTCTTTCTAGCAAATTATGTCTAGTTTTTAAGGAATTTTCTAATAAAAAAATACTTTAAAAGTAGTAGTAAATATATATATATATATATAAAATATGTAATATAATAAATATATATATAATAAATATATATAATATTATATAAAAAAAAAAAAAGTGGTGGGTTTATACACTTGCAGCCTTAGAGGCCTAGCAGGTGTTTTTTGTACCTTTATTTGTATTCCACATTATTTTTTCACATTATTCCACATTATTTCTTTCTCTTCCTTAACCCCCATATACTTTTTAGTCTGGGAAGGCTTCTCCGGTGAGGACATGTTTCAGACGCACACCTTGCCGGTTAAGCCGGCACTCTCTGGCCCCGGAAGGCCATCGGGTCCCCCTTCCCAGGGTAGCTTACCGGAGAAGGACCTTTTTCAAAGTCCAGCTCCCCGTCGGTAAGGCCAACGTTCCCTGCCTACTGCATCGGATCGGCTACCCCGTGATTTCTATATTACCCCCAGAGTCCCTAACACTGTCTCGCAATTCCGCCCAGGTTATTCGCCTGTGGGGCAAGGGAAAACCTGGAATGACGCTGAAGGAACATTCCAGGGAAAAACCCGCCCCGAGACAGCCGGGGTACAGGGTTCTTTTCCCGCCGAAAAAACGTAACTCAGAAAAAATCCGAGTTTTTGTCCTCGCCGGGAATCGAACCCTGACCCCTTGAGCGGTGTTGCCTGTGCGCCTAGCACGCTAACCGCGCAGCCAACACCGCTCTATAATATTATATATATATATATATATATATTTAGATAGAAAATCCAAATTTTCGTTTTGAAAAGTGATATTTTGATTTTTAGCTCATGAGAGTAGCGCAGACCCACACTGGGAGTTTCACATACAATTTCCTTCTGGAAAAAAGTATCTTCATAAAATTTTTAACACAGTGTGACCATTGCGCCATACAGTGCGGCACTTAAGTTACGCTTATCCATGACCTAAGTAATCGATAATTTCACAGTAAATATTACACTCGCTAAGTTCGTGCGCTAACTTAAGGGGTTATGACAGTGTTAAAATTTTGAAAATACCCAGTTTTTTTATTCACTTTTTTCATAGTTAATAGTCTGTAGAATATGGTCCTGAAAGCCGTTTTTGGCTAAAAAAATTTTTTATAATTATTAGCTTGATCCAGCTCTTTACATTTTAAATGATATTGTGTTAAAAACTTGTGCTAAGTACAGCTCGGTCGGTCTGTCCTCATTTCTAAAATCATCTGTTACAAAATCTGTATAAGCTGCTGCAGTATTATCGAGCTGGCTTAATTTCTCATACAGCTGGGCCAAACGTGTAAGAGTCATTCCCTCAATATCACCATGATGACAAGCTTTATTATAACATTTTAAGGTTTCAGGTATTCTGTCTTGTTTCTCATAAGCTTCTCCTAAAGCCAGAACCATCCTACTATCCCGAGGTCTCAACAATTAAGTTTGCTTATAATAATTCTGACCATAAAATGTCATTTTTTAAATTTCGTAGGTTTGACCTAAACCGTACCAAGTTCTGTAATCCCTTTTGTTGACTTGACTAAAATAGACAAAATTAAAAAAAAGTGTTCTATGTTATTTTGCTGAAAAATCCATCTCTGATGAGCTATGGATTTTTGAAACTCAGCAAAAAATACAAAAAAACCTAATTTTCCCAACTTTGACTCCCTGTAGCTCTAAGATAATCAATGCGAAAAAACTGAAAAAATTCAGGGAAGTGTATTTCATCAAGAAGAAGTGATTTAATGTGTTTAGAAACAAAAATAAATTTGATAAATTTGATTTCACGGAGAATGTTCCATATATATAACTATTAAACATTTTTTTTAAACTAGACAATATTTTTAGAAAAGTAAAGAATTTTAAAGTAATTTAAAGAAAAGCGTTTTGCACCGAACCACTCGTTGGGCTCATCAGTAAGACGGCTAACCTCATCGAGTGGTGTGGAAGAGAAAATAAAAAGGATTGGCTCTATTTATGCCAGTGATCGGCATAAATAGAGCCAATCCTTTTTATATTATCGGAAAATAAAGGCAAATCAGTCCAAGATTTATCAGTTGTGGATTTAAGGACTAAAATTACTAAAGTAGTGAAAGAACAGCTCAGCAATAATAATATGCAGAATGCAGCTCAAGCTTTTAAATTTGAATTAATAAACAAAAAATTGAAATTCAACCAGGCGAGATTACAAGCTCACAAATAATATGAAATACGACCATTTTTATGATTATTTTTCCTGGGAGTTAAGATCAAACAATTTATTACATATAATTGAAAATTCAATTCCAACAACATCATTAGATCAGAAAATTTGAGATAATATAAGTTTTAAAGTTAGAGACATTTTAATTCATAGAATTGACTTTAAATACCATAGTAAAGTCATGCACATGCAAAGTCCGATTGAAATTTTAAAGAAATAGAAAGAATTAAAACCATGCGAAGTTAATGTTACATCATTATCAGCTAGAAAATAATTACATAATATGAAATATGTTACTGGAAAAATAAAGGCAGCCGAATTTGTGGAACAAATCTTTCACAGTTTGAAATTTCCATCCCAAATGAATATCTGCTTTGATAACATTTGGGAGAATCGATACTGTTGGCTTTGGTGTAAGTTTAATCCAATTTCCATCAACTTCATAGTATGTTGGTACAATTGTATTACAATCTACTCTCGTACTTTTCTTGATTAATGCGTGTGTTTTTGGTGTCAAAAACCATGTTTCATTTCCAACCGAAACTGGTAAATGATTATAGCACTTTTTTGTATGTAATACTATCACCGATTTTGGTACACATTTAATTAAATGTACAACTTCTCCCGCATCCTTCGCTATATAACCTGGTTTTTTCATAATGTTATAGGGTTATAGGGGTTATAGGTGTTTTAGGGTTATATAATAAGCAAACTCATCAGGAGCAATATTGGCCAAGGATAGGGAATTTTGGATTACTTTTTTCTCAAGCTCGCATTTTTCAGTTATCAAATTAATATATAAATCATTAATCTGATTTCTTAAATGTCTCTCTACATATACGAACTTAGAATTAATATAAGTGAACAAATCTAAATTAACTCTATTAACTACTTCTCAATTTACTTTATCTAAATCAAAAAAATATTTATTTAAGCTATTATCTTTTTCTGTAATGAACAATTTTGGATGCTCTGTACGAGTTAATTCTCTATTACAATGAACTTCTACGTTTTTCGTAGATAACGCAAATGTAATTTGATTTGCATTTATTGCATAAACTATTTCTTTACTATCCTTACTGAAATATTTTATTGCTATACCTTTAAACAAAACTTCATATGAATTTTCAAAACATTTTCCTTCAGGTAAAGTATGCCAAAACGTCTTTCCTCCCTGCATATCCATACAATTCTTATTTGAGAACTTACCAACTACTCCTGAACTTGGTGTTAATTTATCATTTTTTAATTTACTCTAGCATTATTTTGTATCAACGTAATTTTGATTAAGCCACGAACAAATACATTATTCCATGATCCGAAATTGTCTACCTAAGCAGCACCAGAACACGATCTATCAGCCGCATTTCCCGCAAAATCAAGCCCCCCAGAGTAGTTGTTGAATTTATCTTTAAGGGGTTATGACAGTATTAAAACCTGAAAAAAAAGGAAAAATTGTTAGTGTTGTAAAAAATTAATAGATATATAGCTGCTCTAAAAACTATATTTTTGCTTTCAAATACAAGTATTATACATCACTTTTATGAATAAATAATATGCACAAAGTGATTGTAACATTTAAAAACAATTAAAGGTATTTGCTTACCAAAAATCATGATTTTCATCACTTTCATTTACTTTCCGCATGTTTCTGATGGAATCGTACCATCAATCCTGATGAATCAAGGTGCCCAATCTTCATTATGAGTCTGGTCTCAGAATAAGTGGAACTGATTCTTGAAAAACACAAAATTAATATAATTAATAAAACATGTATTGCCAATATTAGTAATTATAGTGAATGTTACATATGTAAACATACGTAACATTCACTTTGAACTTACCTTCGCCAATTCTGCTAGACTCAGTTTGTGACCATACTCATAAAGAAGGTTTCCCACTTTGGTTCATCATGATTGATAGTACGGTTCCTTCAGAAAGCTGCGGCAAGTACACAAAAAGCATGAAAAAACAAAATTTGAGTAAAAGGCATTTAAAGTTTATAATGTAAATCATTCAAATGAACTCAGCTATACTTACAGAAAATATCCGGCATATCTTGATTTGCTTTTGGTACTCAAATATACATACAATAAAGTATATTTGATGGTACGCGGGTGTCATGCTGTGCGATAATAGCGTTTAGAAGCTGAAAATAAAATAAAAGTTATCGTTAGCTATTCATAATCAAGTTATGTTTATGAATTACAGTTACATACAATACTTACCATTATTAAATACACTTCAAGTTCTTAAAAAGTGTGCAGAATAAAACTTCAGGCAGTCAATATAAGCTCCCATTTTGCTGGATTGCACCCGTATACCTAAAAGCAAAAAATAAACCAACAAAGAAAAAGCTCATTATGAACACTGTTATTACTAATTAGTTAGTTTCCAATACTTATCTGAATAATTTTTCTACTCTGCAGAAGCTCTTGCACTTTTGCAACACCACTAAGGTTATAAGCATTGCTACAGCAGCTAGCAGACTAACTGCACTGATCTAGTGTCTTGGAGGAAAAACAGCTGTTTGGCTGCTTTCTGCTGCTTTACAGAAAATTCTACTATACCGATCAAACAGAAATCTTCATTCTCGACCAGACGCTGTGAGGCACAACCTATTCGAGTGGCAAATTCAAATTTGTTGAATGCCTTTACTTTAACACATTGAGTTTAGTAACATAAAACCACACATAGAAAAATTAATTTTACAGATTTTATTTATTTTACGGAAATAAATTAATAACTCTTGAGAAAAAAACGGTTTGTAAAACGGTTTTTAAGTCATATTTTCAGTAAGATTTCTCATGAAATTACTCTGTAAAAAGTGGGTTAGAACAATCCTTTCCACAAGTTTGGCCTAATTAAAATATTTAAAAATCACGATTTTTCAAAAATTTACTTGAAACCGTTTCGTTAGTTTTTTGTTGATATCTTCGAGGAAAATTTTTTTAGCCAAAAACAGTTTTCAGGACCATATTCTACAGACTATTAACTATGAAAAAAGTGAATAAAAAAATTGGGTATTTTCAAAATTTTAACACTGTCATAACCCCTTAAGTTAGCGCACGAACTTAGGGAGTGTAATATTTACTGTGAAATTATCGACTACTTAGGTCATGGATAAGCGTAACTTAAGTGCCGCACTGTATGGCGCAATAGTCACACTGTGTTAAAAATTTCGTTAGAACAATCCATTCCACAAGTTTGGCCTAATTAAAATATTTAAAAATCACGATTTTTCAAAAATTTACTTGAAACAGATTTGTTAGTTTTTTGTTGATATCTTCGAGGACAATTGTTTTAGCCAAAAACGGCTTTCAGGACCATATTCTACAGACTATTAACTATGAAAAAAGTGAATAAAAAAAATGGGTAATTTCAAAATTTTAACACTGTCATAACCCCTTAAGGGGTTATGCCTGAGTTAAACCTGAAAAAAATAAATTATCAGTTAACAGGTCAAAAAAAATGTTGTACAAGTAATATCAAAAAAAAACTTTTTCGTGATTAAACTGTACATATCAGTTGTAATTTTCCATGTGTTTAAAAACTTATATATCTATACTTACTATGTGTGAAGAACCATGTGTGAAAAACTAAATTTCAGTATATTTTATCCTTTGCCGTAAGGTTTTTCATGATCCAGGTGATGAATTCAAACCAAACTGGATGGCAATTCTTCTAAATGTCTTTCTCCTCAGCTTGAATGGAAGGGATTACTGAAAAATAAAAATTTTAAATATTTAGAAACACATAAGTTCATAATATTCATAATTATAGTGAATTATGCATATGTTCACATGCGTAACATTCTTTAAACTTACCTTAGCCAATTTCCCTCCGTTCAAGCAGTGAAGAAGGTCTTCCTGGAGTTCTCTAAAAAATTTCAGCTTGATCGGTCCCATAGTTGTTGAGAAATCCTGCGGCAACTGACCTAAAATCACAAAAATTCAAAACTTGAGAAAACTGCATTTAAAGTTTATACATGAAACTTATTTCCATTTGTCGGGTAGTACTTACAGAAACTGCTTGGCATATTTTTTTGTGTTTTGGCATAAAATATCCCTGTATTAAGGGATATATTAAGACCCGGGTGCCACACATATTGATATACTAGTATCAAAAGCTGAAATTGAAATATAAATTTTTATACGCATTCACAGTCAGTATGTTTCATATGAATATAATTGTTGGTATTGCTTACCCATGACTTTCTAGCATTGTTCATAGTTACAGCCAACTTCCACAACATCTAACCTTGCATCGAACACAGAAGTACCTTATCGTTCACATGCCATTGACAGCTTATATACCTAAAAATAAAGAACACACTCACAAAGAACAAGTTCTTCACAAATAATGTGTTATTTAGAGTCCAAAATACTTATCTAAGTTTAAACACCACTGACACTCAGAAGTTTTCACTTCAGATCAAAATTCACAACATCAAGCTTGCACTAGACTGCAGATCAAGCAGACGAAAGAGCTGTCTGATAGCAAACTTAACTAGGTTGGTAAAACAGTGATTGGCTTTTCCATATGCTGTATGGTACCATGTTTTTAGGTGGTAATTTATAAAAATATTTTAGTTTGCACGCATGATTATTATTTTATTAAAAAGATTAAATTAATGAAACAGATAAATTTATTTTATTTTTAACATTCACAATAAAAAAATATATGCTTTTATCAGAATGAGCTATTTACTATATGCAATAATTCATAAATAAATAATTTGTGTTATTTTTAATAAAACTGTCTTTTATCAAAAGGAGTTTGTATGCACATTTAACGTTAAATTTTCTATAAAAATGTAATGGCTTTGAATAAACAAAAGCGCTATAGAATAAAATATGAAAAATACTTAATTTTGACAAATTATATATTTTTAGTATTTTGCCTATAATTTTGTAACGAAATTTTTTCGGGCAAAAGGAGTTTCAACAGTATATTCTACAGTAAATTTGCTATTAAAAAATCAAATAAAAAAAATTTGATTTTTTTGAATTTTAACTCAGGCATAACCCCTTAAATCCGAAATAGTGTGAAAGTGTTCATACTTAAAAATACCTGCTTCATGAATTAATTCGCATTGGTCGTGACTTAATTCTTTAATGTATTGTTGTTCCGCATTTTCAATTGGTATTAAATGTCCAAAAATTCCGCAAGAAAATATAGTTCTATGAATTTCCACTTTACACTGAATAATTGGAATAGAACGAAAATCTACTATTTGTATAAGCTCAATAATAGTACTTGATGAATTTACTTGATTGTCTTGAAAGTCGCAATTTCCAGAGTCCAATAAAGAGTATGTTGTTATGCTAGGTGCCGATGAGCCGCAATCGTAGCCTATGGTAGCTTCATTAACTTTTAAGAATATTTGAAAAATGATAATAAAGATAAACACCATCTTGAATTCTGAAATCAAATTGAGCATATTAATTTTTCTTTTTAAACAATATTAATTTATTTACATGAACTACTATTTGCTTTCCTTCTTTATTCATAGTAATATTGCCATTTTTTGATACTTCCATAATTTCAAAAGGTCCTAGATTATGATTTTTTTCTAATTTTCCAGGTTTTGGTTCTTTAGTTAACCATACTTCATCTTCTATTTCAAAATTTACTGGTTTAATAAATCTGTCCTAGTATGTTTTGGACTTTTCCTTTGAAATTATGAAATTTTCACAAGCTAAATTAGCAATGTCTTTCATATTTGTAATTAAATTAGATAAATAATTATTATATGTCGGTAATTGTTCTGAAACTTTTAAAGGTTCAGATGAATGTAAATTTGGTGGATAAGCAAATACTAATTCGTATGGCATAAATTTCTGTGCACTATGAATACTTGTATTATATTGAAACTGTGCTAATTCTAATAAATCATCCCATGAAATATTTTTAGAAGAAAAATTCTTTAAATATTCACACAATGGGTGATGAGCTCTTTCTAAAGAACCATTAGATTGTGGTGAAAAAGCAGGTGTTTCATTTTTTGAAAATTTAAATAGTTTTGCTACAGCTTTCATCAATTTACTTGTAAAATTTGTACCTCTATGAGTTAACACTACTTTTGGTGAACTAAAAATACATATGAATTTTTTTATTAATGCATCCGCTACCGTTTCAGCCATTTAATCTGTTAACGGTACTGCAATTAAATATTTAGAAAGTTGATCTTGTATAGTCAAAATGTATTTATTATTATTTTTAGTCACATTCAAAGGCACTACTATATCCATAGCTATTTTGTCAAACGTTTTGAAAGGGGTGTCAGAATTACCATAGGTTGTCGTGTTTTTACTCTTTTCAATTTAGTTCTCTGACAATCATTACAATTTTCGATTCTATTTTCTATCTCTTGTTTTAAATTTTTCCAAAAATACTTAGCCCTTATTCGGTTAAAAGTTGTCGTTACACCTGAATGACCACCTAATAAACTATGATGATTTTCGTGAAAAATCTTATCTCTATCTTTTAAATCCACATATTGTATATAATTCAAACAAATTACTATTTTTATTCCAGAATTTTCAAAAACTTGTTCTAAAATTTCTTCAATATCTGACCAATTTAAATTATGTATTTTTAGATCTCTTGAAATACTAAAATGATCAATTTTTTCTGACAATAAAATATTCTTTAATTTCTTAAAAATCTGCAATATTTTTTCTTTAATCTAGAAACTGATTGAGCTACATTAACACATAAAACAAAAATTTTAAATACTTTAGAAGTTATCGTTTCTACCTCATATAATTGTATATTACAAGAAATATTGTTTTTCTTAATAAAAGTATTAGTATTCATATCTAAACCTTCGCCTTTATAATCTATAAAATGTACGATATTGTCTTTTCTATATTGAATTAATTTCTTAGTATATACAATATTTTTTTCTACAGAATTATACGCTTATTCACTATTATTTTTAACTACCCTTATCAAATCCAAAATATTATTTTTTTCCGCAATTAATTTATTTTTATTTGCCCTTTTTTAATGGATTTTCTCTTTTTGCTTAATCCTAGCTTCATTTAACTTTTCTATTTTCTGACCATTTGACAAAATATCTGTAAGATCTTTAGATTTTAACGGCCTCGCTTTTTGAGCTCTAGTCACTACGCTAATCTGAATATTATCTACTGGAATTCTCGATAAAGCATCAGCATTTACATTATTTTTCCCCGGTTTACAAATAATTTCATAATCATAGTCTAATAATTTCAAACGCTACCGTTGCAATCTCAAATTTTTATCAGCAGTTTTAAATGATAATAATGGCTTATGATCAGTAATAATATAAAATTTATTTCCATTGATATAATTCCTAAAAGTCTTTACAGCAAACATTATTGCTAAAGCTTCTCTTTCATATGTATGATAATTTTTTTCTGCTGCCTTTAATACTCTAGAAGCAAATGCTACTGGACTATCTTCGCCAATTTCTCCTTGAGAAAGTAAACAACCGATAGCAAATTTTGAATCATCAGCAGTAATAATGAACGGTTTTTCCATGTCTGGAAATTGCAATATTGACGCAGAACTTAATGCATGTTTTAAATTTTCAAAGCTTTTGTCTTTCGACAGTCCACACAAATGTTTCCGTCTTTTGTAATAGTATAGATAATGGTTTTGCTATATCTGCATAATTCTCAATAAATCTCCTATAATAACCAGCTAAACATAAAAATTCTCTAATATTTTTCCGTGTTCTCGGAATCGGAAATTTATTGACAGCTTCTATTTTTTTTGATCAGTTTTAATACCCTGTTCACTAATTATATGCCCTAAAAACTCAACTTCTTTTTGAAAAAATTTGCACTTACTTGTTTCTAATTTAAGACCAGCAAATCTAATTTTTTCTGCCACTAAATTAAATCTCTCATTATGTTCTTCAATTGAATTAGCAACTATAATAATATCATCAATTTACACAAAACAAAATCCTTTCTCTATTAATTCTCCTAATATTCTCGTAAGAATTCTCTGAAAAACTCTAGGCGAATTGACTAAACCAAAAGGTAATGCTTTAAATTCAAATCTACCCAAAGGATATACACTAAAAACAGTTTTATGAATATCTGTCTCGTTCATTTTTACTTGATGAAATCCAGAAACCATATCAATTGTTATAAAATATTTATTTTTATCGACATTATCAAAAATTTCCGTAATATTCGGTAACAAATATGGATCTGGCATGGTTTTTGAATTTAATTTCCTATAGTCTATTACTAATTGCCATTTTTTCTTACCCTCCTTCGTCAAACCTTTTTTAGGAACGACAAAGGCTGGAGCATTAAAAAGACTTGTTGACGGTCTGACTAATTTATTTTCAATCAATTTTTTTTGTTTCTAAAATAGCAATTTGTTTCAATGTATATTCTAAAGGAAATTTTTTTACGTATACGGTTTTTCATCAGTTAAATTTATTTCATGTTCTTCTACTTCACATACTCCAAATTTTTCACTTTCTAACCAACAAATATCCTCATTTTTCAGAATCAAATTTTCCACTATTTTCCTCTTTCTTCGCGACAAATGATTTAAATTAATAGTATCCGTTTATAATCTTTGCCTTTCAATTTTACCCGAATTCTCGTTTTCTTCAAAACTTATTATACACTTATTCCATTCTAAACCTTGATCCAGAAAATCTTATTGACCACTATCTATTTGCTCGATACCGCTATTTTCTAAAACATTATCCTTCATCAACATATTTTCTTCAATATTATTATGAATTTCACTTACCGTATTTAAAACTTTCTTTAAATCTTGCTGTAAAGATATATTCCCTTTATTTATTACATTATCTTTAAGGGGTTATGACAGTGATAACATTTCGAAAAAATCGACGTTTTTTTATTGGCTTTTTTTGTAGCAAATTTAACGTAGAATATGCTCCCGACAGCCGTTTTTCGATACAAAATTTTGTTTAAAAATTATAGGTATAACACTAAAAAAAAAAAAAAAATTCATGATTTTCGAAAATTGCATATTTTTCGATAAATACAATTTTTATGCTTTGAGAGTGTTTTTATTGAAAAAGTATATAATATTTAATATATATCATCACCTTTTTAAAAGAGGAAGACACATTGGAATGTGCATTCCAATGTACGACGCATTCTGAAAATTTTAAATTTGGCGGTTATCGACGGAGGTGAATGCCTATGCATAGAGAATGATACTTTATCCAGAATCCTGTTTTACCATTCTTCTTGCAGGTTATTGAAGTTTTTATTTAATAACAAACAGTGACTTTATTTGAGTTTAACTAAATAATCTTGAGATCGGTTCTTCAGTTAAGATTTTAGTTATAACCTAATTATTTTAACTGAAAATTGCTCTAGTATTTTATTTAGTTTAAAATCAAGTTTTTCGCACGCGAAGTGTACTAGTGAAAATTCAAGATTTGTTAAAAACAACAAGATGAGTGGTTCAAGAAATAGAAATCCAGGCTTATCTGCACATGGAAAGCGCAGATTTGGAAGAAAGAAGAGGAGGCAATAGAGATTTTTTGGAGATCAACCATCGTCAACCTCCATCCCTTCAAGAAATGAAGCATCGCCTGAAGCAGTTCCTTCAACATCCACTGCAGAAGCCCCACCAGAGAGAGAAACGCTTCCTTCAACATCTACTACAAGACCTCCAAACAGAATCCTTTCGGAACCATCAACATCAGGTACAGCAGCTACGCAACCAGAAATTGCATAGCCAGAAATTCCTGTTTCGAGATCAAGACAAAAATTAAAATCAAGTTATGTACAAGCTGGTCTTATTCAGTATAGAATATTTGACACTTCGTTACTTTTACCAGGATTACAGGAATTCCTGGCTTGCAAAAATTGTGGCGGTGATATTACTTTCAATGAAGTTAATATCAGAGGTCTTGGTAGCAAGTTATCTATTACTTGCACCAACTGCTATAAAGTTGCATTCATAGACTCGAGTAGACGAATTGGCACTAAACAAAATGCCTTTGAAATATATAAAAGAGTAGTGTTAGGAATGCGAGCTCTTGGTCATGGACACACTGGTTTAAAAACCTTTTGTGGAATCATGGATTTTTTACCACCAGTTGCTCATAGTTATTTTGGAAACATCAATCATGAATTGAAAATTTCGAGTAAAAAAGTAACTATTGAGTCTATGAAAGCAGCTGTGCAAAAAGATTGCAATAGTAGCACAGGTGAGACTCAAGAGAATGGCTGTGATACTGTATCTGATGACGGATCTTGGAGGAAACGAGGATTTTCTTCTCTTCAAGGAGTATCAGCATTGATCCGCAACGATACTGGCAAAGTGATTGATGTTGCACCGAAGCAATCATTTTGCAAGGCTTGTGATACGCATCAAGAGAAAGACATTGAAGAATACAGAGAGTGGTTTGAAGCACACCAAGACCAGTGTTCGGCCAATCATCAAGGAAGTTCTGGAAAAATGGAAGTAGATGGCATCGTGGAAATGTTCAGAAGATCAGAGGCAAACCATGGAATCAAGTATAAGAACTACATAGGAGATGGTGACTCTAAAGTATTCAAGGCTCTCTGCGATGCCAAGCCTTATGGAGAAGATTTTGTCATCAAGGAGAAGGAATGTGTTGGCCATGTGCAGAAGAGGATGGGGACGAGATTGAGAAATCTGAAGAAGTTTGGCTGGCCAAAAACTATCTGATGGTCTAGGCGTTGGTGGGAAGAACTGTCTTACAGCTCAAAGAGTCGACCAGCTGACTCAGTATTATGGCACTGCCATCAGAGGCCATCATCGTTCTGTTGAAGAAATGTCCAATGCCATATGGGCGACATTTTACCATAAAGGATCAACAGACAAGGAGCCAAGACATCACCTTTGCCTACCAAGACCAGACAGTTGGTGTAAATGGCAAGTAGCCAAAGCCAAAAAGAAACTTAAAACTTTTCACCACCGAGATAGTATTCCTGGGGCCATCATGGACGCAATCAAGCCAATTTACCAGGAGTTGACACAAGCTGATTTACTGGAGAGATGCGTTGGAGGCTTCACACAGAACAGCAATGAAAGCTTCAACCAATCCATTTGGAAGTTCGTGCCCAAGGAAAGTTCCAGTGGTCTCGCAGTCTTGGAGATTAGCGTTTACATCGCAGTTGCTTCCTTCAACGATGGAAAAGCAGGAATACTTGAGGTGATGAAGGGCTTTAACGTTAATTCAGGACTTTCTGTAGTATACTGGGCAAAGAGTGCTGATGAACAGAGTCACTTTTGGTCAGATAAGAGAGCACTGGAATCCACTCTAGAAGCTCGTAAAGCTAAGAGAAGAAGAAATAATCCAGATAATGATTTCTACTCAGCTGGAGCACACTCATTTCACAAACATTTTCACACATACCCTATACAACACTCCTAACCAAACACTGAAACTAGCATGAACACTACAAGCTTCAGATCACTTCAACAACACATACACTCACATTGCACAAAATCTGCTGAAAATTTGTTCAGAGAGCAGCTAGCAGCTTTTTTAGTTTTCTTTATGTGCATTTTTTGCACATGAGCATCTAAGTCTAGTTTAGTCTGCTGTTAGCTCAACAGCTGATCAACCGTTCTCTGACCTACTTTTCACAAATCACATCTGAACAAATATCCTTCTAGCTTTTAGTGTGCATTTCTTTTGCTCTTTTTACTACATCACTATATGGATGAGCAATGGCATTTGTGAGTATATTTTCATGTATATGAATTTTTTTTTTTAAACAGTTTAAAAATACTTCAACTCAAAGTATGTTGAATAATTTTTTACATAAATTTTCCATACTTTGAGTTTGAATTATAGAAACATTTAAAAATGTGTAAATTTAATTTTTTAACCTATTTTCAATTTTTGTATCAGTAGACAAAAGCTTCCATAAAGAAGCTTTTTGTAAAGACCTACTCTCCAGACACCATCCTCAGATGACTACTTTTGGATAATATTAGGTCTAGACGCTGAAAACTATTTGTAAGTACATTTTATTTTATTAAATATTAAGTAAAACTTTAAATGCCTTTTACTCAAAATTAGTTTTTTCATGACTTTTTTTCACTTGCTGCAGGTTTTCTCAGGAACGGGTCAACCAATTGGGCTCAAATTTTGAAGAAACCTTTGGAATAGGTTTCTCCACAAACTGAGTGGAGCAGAATTATCAAAGATAAGTCAAAAGTGAATGTTACGTATGTTTACATATGTAACATTCACTATAATTACTAATATTGTCAATATAAGTATAACTAATTGTATAAATTTTGTGTTTTTTAGAAAGCTCTTCCACTCAGTTCGTGAGGACAATCATAAGGGACTTTTTTCACTTTGTTTCATCAGGATTGATGGTACGGTTCAATCAGAAGGTTGCGGCAAGTCCAGAAAAATGATGAAAATCATGCTTTTTGGTAAGTAAATACCTTTAATTGTTATCAAGTATTACACTCAGTTAATGCACATTTCTAGTGCATAAAAGTGGTGTACAATACTTATATTTTGAAGGAAAACTATAGTTTTTGGAGCACTTACATATATATTAATTTTTTATGATACTAATAATTTTGTTTTTTTTCAGGATTTAACACTGTCATAATGTTACGTCGGGATAGTGACGCTCACAACTATATATTTATTATTGGAGGTGTGATGGTTTTCGAATAAAGGAAATATGTGTTCGGTAATTTAGTAAATTTATTGTGAGTTAAAAATCTATATACAATTCTCTCCTTTGGCTACCGTATTCACGGTCATGGCCTACCGGGTAGGAGAGCGGGATTTCGAGATTACCTCTGTATATAATGCGTGTTAGACAAACGTGAGTGTGAACGCCCGCAGCGCTAACAGAATACGAGGCCGTACCTTGCGTGTGTGCGTAAGTATATACGTGTGCAGGGAAGTCGCTGATCGTGCGTGTGGCTCGATGAGGCGTTGAGTTGTCCCTCGGATGCTCCAGCAATGCTTCCAAGAATAGACGCTCTGGGTTAGCGTCGAGCGGTTGCGAGGTGTCAGCGGCTGCAGCGTCTGGCTTTGAGTCGGTGGTTGCTCTCAGCTCTCTTGCTTTTCCGAACTTCCGGATGAGGTTGGATTCGTGATAATCGTCTTGTAAGCGGCGGTTCCCCGTATGCAGCACTGGTTGAGATAGAATGAGTAGGTCACGAGCAGAGATTCGTCCGTGCTCTTGATCACTGGATGGTCGACTAGCCTGCGGAGCTTTTGCTCCAGATCTATTTAAGCGTTCGTTTCTCCCATTGTCGCGCTGTATTTGCCGCGCAGAATATTTCCGCGTAGGTTTTTCCGAGCTTAATCTATGGTTTTCCTATAGTGGGGGCTATTTTCAGATACAGTATGACGCAGATGATCTCCGTGAACATCGGAAGATCGCTATAAATTCATGATTTCCCATTTCTAGGGCGCCTTATTTGGGGTGGCTACTCTTAATTTTTTTTATAATTATCCGGAGAACAGTCATCAGACAGATCGGGTTACATTTGATCTGCGTAGATCGAGACATTATAAAAATTTTAATTATATACTCTTCGCGGTTTATTACACTTCCGCCCTTATGAAAAGACGAGAGTATCACTCGAGTCGCTTACACGTAGTGTGCTAGCAGTATTTTCACACAAATATGGGTATTTGATCGTCCCTGTTTGTGGTTTTTGCACAAGGTACTGCTTTACAAAGATTGGTTGTTACAATGCGCTCTTTAGTCTTAGTATTTAACGACTTTCACACTCACTAGTTAAAAAAAATTTTCAAACAAAATTACACATACAATGGAGATAATTTTCCCCGAGTCAAAAAATTTTCCTCTTTTACGACCGTTTTACCAACGATTTTCAATGTTTCGCAAAAATTTTTACTGACTTCTTAATGCTTTTAGTGTTTTTCGGGTTAAATTTTACAAACATTTTACCGACAATTAACGTGTTTCAGGTTAGTATAATAAATTAACGCTTTTCAGGTTAAATTTTACAAACATTCTTCCGACAATTATTAACGTTTTTGTTAGTGCAATAGTTGCATAATATTATTGCTCTTTTTCCTATTCTATATGTTCTTTGTTCCTGTAAGCAAGCAAGATTTATGTTAAAAAGTTTTCTGTGGAAAGAAAGGTTTATAAGTGTCTGTCATTGTAATGGTTTCGTAAGTATTTATTGATTTCGTAGTATTTTTCTTTTCTCATGGTTGTAGTTCTCTGTTTTTAGATTCTTATGTGTTCCCACTCTGCCAAAAATTTTCGTCGATTCCACTCGACGAGTTTCGTGATATTATTCGTTCTCTCAGTTCTAATCTGTTCTCGCTCGGAGCTTCTACACTTCTTTCTCTATTGTCGTCATGCCGATCACCGTAAGTTTGCTTTACTCCTTTTTTCTTTATGTCCAATATTCTCTTTTGTCAATATGTCATTTGTTATCTTTTTATGTTGCAGAGGTCTCGTTCTCGTCAAAATCGGGAGGAGAATTTACAAATCGTTCTCCCGACTCAGGTGTCTGAATTGGAATCTTCGTCGTCTTCATCGCCATTGTTGTCTCTGTCGTCTTCGTCGTCTTCGTCGTCTTCGTCGCCGCCGCCTTCGCCACCTCCTTCGCCGAAATCTATTGATTCTTTTTCGGGCCTTCCGATAGTGATGCCTTTATCTTCGTCTGACTCAAGTGCCAGTGCTTCTATTAGGTATACTCCGGCCTCACCTCCCAGGCGTGATTTCGAAGAGGAGGATACCCTGTTGGGTGGTGAGTGGGATGTTGCTGTTGTTCGTGCGGCTTTTTCTGAAGATTTCGACTTTAGTCCTCGGATAGAGGATAGATGTCGTCAACCTATCTTCTGGGAAAAATGCCATTTTCCGAGTCCTGGTCGTTGCCTTTATTGCGGAGGCGTTAATATTTTGCCGGCGAGGATGGAGATTGACTTTCGTCGAACTGGAGGTCCTTATGTAAGTTTTTATCTCTGCTTTTTTTTGTAGGCCTATCTTTAATCTGTTTTTCCGTTTTTTCAATATCCTCCTTCTCGCCCTCTTTTTTTTTTTCTCAGTATTGTTTCCCTACGGTGGCTCCGACTTCCTCGGCTTGTAAGAAGCATAAATTTGTCCTGTGTCATGACATGCATTTCTCCGCTACTCCGGGGAATTGCGATATTTGCGGTTGGCGCACTTACATGCGGGCTCCTTTGATGCGTTGGGAAAATGTAGAGGTGAGTCTCGTATATATTTTTTTGCTATTATTTCTTCCGTCTAGGGTTATGTTTTTCTCAATTTTTTTGTTATAGGAGTGGCGAGTTGTTCCGTTGACGGGCGATCATCCTAATGTCTTGTGGAACAATCGGATAGATTCCGTAGTGATTCGTCCTTGGTGCTGATTATTCTTCAGTAATTTATGTTGTGAACGTATTTAATTGATAATATACGTATATAAATATCTCTCACACGTTTTTTTTTGTTTATTTATCCGGTTTTCTTTTCCTTTCCTTTTTCCTTATGTATCCTTACTGTAAGGGTCGTTAATATCCTATGCAAAAATTCTCGTGAATAATCTGATCTCGGCTTTGCTTGATTTTTGTTTCCATTCCTTTCCGTTGTAAGATTACGTTTGTTTGAATTCTTGGCATTTTACCTGTGTTGTTTTGAAAGAATTCGTGATCATAACATGTGTTCTTTTGGTAGAGTATGTATATATATAGTTGGTCTTTCTAGCGGAGTGGCTTCGCTGCGCTCCCCCCTTCAGCGTTCTAGTTTATTTTCGACTTCATTCTCGTAGAGTAGGGCAGTGGGGCGTGGTAGATCGTTGACTTTCGTACGGTGGGTCATGTTTGTTATGATTTTGTCTGTGTAGGCGACCTTCTGTTAGAAAAAATCTTTGAGGGTGTTTGGTGAAATTCCGGTTTACCACATACATATGAAACACTTGTCCTCATATAATAAGTCGTATTGGTGCGTGGGTACAGGACAGGTTCGGCATACTACGTATGCATTCTTCAAATATAGTTGAGGATCCATGCGATGGCATAATTCGCATTCTCGTCTGATATCTAAACCCATCTCGCAAATAGTGCATTTTCCATAAGTTTTCTTTGATGCAAATCCTTTTCCTCCGAAGTTAAGCTCTAGGTTTTCGATGTGTAAATAGCCTCCTGTTCTATCAAATGGTAAGTCTAAATCCAAATTTGGGTGGAAGAGTTTAGCGATCTCTCTTGACATTCCATGAATTCCTGTCTGCATGGGAATTGCTCTTTCGTCTTCTAAATTAACGTCCTCGGGCGTATTGTTCCTTAATTGAGTGGTGACGTTTCCGCAAGGAAATCCCGAAATAAAGGGACAGTCCGGATTGAAGAAGAAATGTGTAGCTCGCGGGTCGTTTTTCCCGTGTATTCCCCAATTCTCGATTTTTACCTGGCATGCGAAACATACCGTTTCTCTTGGTCCTACGCAGAAAAACCCTTCTGCGGATAAGTCAAAGATAGATATATTGAGTACGTTCCATTGATAGTAGGTAGCTAGTCGTCTCCATTCGAATCTGTATTTTCTTGTTATTTCCGGGTTGCGTACAGGCCAGTTGGGGTTTAAGTTATCATATAGAGATGCATGTTGCATTCGGTCCTGCATCATTCTAAAGAATTTTCGTTCGGTCACAATAACCCAGTAAAGCTGTTGTATACCTTTACGGAAGGTAGCATTTATGCAATACTGCACATAGGTACTTTCTTGATATGCGGCTTGAATGAGTCCTTCGGTTTCGGCTGGCATTTGCATTATATCCTCGCAAAATATTCTTAAAGCAAATTTTATACTCTTCACCAGTCTTTCGTTATTTTTAATTATTTCTTTTGTTACTTTGTGTTTAAGTCGGAGATATTGCTTGACTCTTGCTTTTAATTTTCCTTGGTAGTCCGGTTCCATTCGTTCCATTTCCTATAAAATGGGTATAATTGGCAATAATTTCTGCTTCGAAAAATTTGTTATAAGTTAGTGATATTAGTAATCACAAAGAAGCTCTTAAGGGTAACGAGTAATTAAGGCGTTTGGCTTTCCTTCTTCTTCTCATTAAATAACCGGTGATGCACATTGCACAAGAGACTAGGCCTTGTGCCTTCAAAAGTTGTGTTTGGCAATTCTCGCATCCCTTATCCGCTATTGGATTCCTTGTTAACACGTGAAATCTGTATATACATATCCAATGCGCTGATCTGTCGGTAGGTAGTAAGGCGAAGCATTCCTTACATAGTAGCTCCCATTCGTGGGTATTCAAGTACATCTCGCTTAAGTCCCGGGAGCATTTTTAGACACAGCTTCTTCTCTAGTGTATCGTACAGCTCCGATGGTTCTTCGTTAGGCGCTGTGGCTGCGACTGCTATTTTTATACTGCTTGGCCTCATGCTAGTGGAGGAGTGTGTATTAGTAGTACTGCTGCTCTTTGGTTATTACTTTTTTTTGTTTCTTGGTTAATTTTATTCTAGTGTCTTTTTTTATCGTTTTTTTTTTTGTTTCTCTTTCTATTTTGGGTGTTATTAGTTAATATCACTCTATATATGTATATAATTGGATTAGATCACACGTATACGTAATTCAAAAATTTGTTTAATATGACTCTGGTCGTCTGGCCGTATATTCGGGTACGAGCGGATATAATGGTTGAGCATTTTCGGCACCTGTTGGCATAACAGCCGTGGTTGCCTGAGAGTCTAGATTTTCGACGGATTGATACATCAAACGAGGGGCAGTGGGAGATGCCGCGTCTTCGGCATTTTCCCCCTTTTTCTTATTCGGTGCATTTGTTTGTTCGCGTCTAGCTCCGAGGTGTAGTAAGAGTTGGGTCACGGAATTCCATAATGATCCTACTAAGTGTATTGAAAAACCATATAAGCTATATAGAGCGTATCCATGAATCATAGTATCCATAAGAAGCTTAACAAGTCGTCCTATTAATACTATACCGATGAGTCCGGCGCTGGCCGTGCCGAAAGTGAGGAAACTAGACCACATTCGGTTCCATGTTCCCTTTACTATTTCGGTCATGGTTTTCTCATCGAACATGTGGGTTAAGCCGATTCCGTCGGGTGTTCCTCTACCTGTCATGCCTTGCGCGATTTTGTGAAGCACGGTTGGTTTCTCTACGGGAAAAAGAATCATGTCCCTTAATCGAGAGAGATCTTTTTCTCCGTAGATGCCGCTTATGGCTAGGGAATCGGCGCTCATATATTTCCATTCTGGCTTTGTTTGAGGGCGCAGTACTTCCGGCTGAGTGGTTTCTACTAAGACCGGGAGCATCTTATACCAATTATTATGTAATTTAAACATCGCAGGTACTCGTGCGTCGCAGCTGAGCTCGGTACCCGTTCTCACGAGTATACGTGTCTGCGAGGCCAAAAATAGCTCCTCGTTCCCGCGTCGAACCGGCAGCTCTCCGTAGCACTTAGTAGTGTTTCGTAACTCTACTTCTACTCGAATACACTTTAAGAGATGCACCACCTCGCCCGCGACTACGCCTACGTATCCGTTTTCTTCCATGAGCCGATAGCCGAATTGTTCTGGTGACATTGTGGCAATGGATACGGCATTCTTCAATACCTTCCTTTCCAATTCGCATTCCTGTTTGAGTATTTTGTAATACATGCTTTGTATTTGTCCACTCATATATTTTTCTATATATAGGAATTTAGAATTCACATAGGCAAACATATCTAGATTTGCAGTTTCTATAGGTGTTTTCTCGATTAAGGGTTGTTTTCGAATATCCTCTAATACAAAGAGTTTCGGATGCTCGGTGCTGTAGTATCGGTAGCCGCATTTCTCCATTTCCCCTTTACGCCATAGTGCGAATGTGCGATCGCCATGTTCGACGGAGTACATTATTTTTCCGTGCTCGGTGTCATTAATTCTATCCATGTATCCTTCATATAGTACTGAGTAAGCCTTTGTTCCGCAGAAATCTTCGGGTACTTGCTCCCAAAATACTTGCGATCCGTCGTGGTCGATGCAACTTAAGTCCTTAAATGTACATCTAACTCCGGATTTGAGTATCACTTTATTCGAGTCCAGGTGTACCGGGGTTACGTAGTCTTGAAGAGTGATTTCGACATGTCCGGCGACATATGCATCTTCCCATTTCCCATAATCGTCCGTGTATGATTCGCCTTGGCAGTTTCCAACGTGGTCGTTTGAGCCGGCGAAGATGACTGGCCTGACCGTAGTTCCGTTCCGGGCAATTTTATCTATTCTGGTTTTACTGATTAGGTAGGATCCGGTAGTCTGTAAATTTTGGCACTCTGCCGCCGTTAATGTTTGAAAGTATCCGAGTTCTCCATTTACCACTCTAGAGGCGTGTCGATGCATACCGCAATGTGTTATTACGCGGTATATTTTTATTGCGCATTTATAGACGTGCGTAGTAGAATAATCATTCAATTGTAGTAGCTGACCGTAGTTTTTGATTACATCCAATTCGGGTTCTTTCACATCGCAGTCCCCAACGTCTACAAGAGAAATGGTTGTTAAATTTGACAGGTGGTCTCCGCAATCGTATCCGTATAATCCGTGCGTTGTTTTTATCATCCAAAATAGAGATAGTCCAAACCACCAAATGTTCATCTGTAAATAAATAAATAAGCGGATTGTCGATCTGTCGGTTTGTGTGTATATGTGTTGGTTATTGGTATTGGTTTGTGGTTAGGATAATTGTTATTAACAATCCAATTCCGTGGTTAGTTCCTTTTCTTTATCTCTTCGGGTTTTTATGACGAGTTTGGTCAGCTGTAAAATTTTCTTATTTTTATTTTTGTAGTTGACCATAATGGTATTTATTGCTGTAGCAATCGCTAAAATCGTAGTGATTATTACTAAAGCTCTTAATGCCAGTTCGGTTTGTCCGTATATCCCTTCGGTTCGTAATTCCATCTGAGTTTCTCTAATAATTTGCCATAAATTCATCGTTCTTTCCTTTGCGCCAATTTTCAAAAATGCTCTTTTTGCAAAATTTTCTTCTAATATATTTGATAACTGGCTTATTTGTAGCGTTGAGTTGGGCCAAAAAATAGTTTTTCCTTCGTTCTCTCTCTTCCCTGATATTTCCATTCCTCTGATTTCTATATAGCAGTTTGGCTCTATTTTTATAATTCCCGTGCTTCGAAGAGTCTCGACTCCCCTTCGGTTTCCCGAGCAAATGTAGGTCAAGTTCTCCGGTCTTTGTAATATGTATACTATGGCATTGGCTGTCGGAATAAATTGTATGTATTCTTTAGTGATACTTTGGTACATGACATTACATTTTCGGTAATCTACTTGTTCCGGGTGGAGAAATAAGGTACTCTCGCAGTCCTGTCGCGTTTTCGAAATTAAACCATTGATTTGGGCAAGAAATTTTGTCTAGAGATTCTATGCAGTCTTCTAAATCCGTCTGTTCTATATGTCGCACGGTTCCCTCTTTTACCAGCATGTATTGCGTAGTGGGTTGGATGTATAGACTGGAGCTTAAATTTACCTGTGGTATTTCCGTAGCGTATTTTTTGTATAATGTTGCCTTTCCTTTATTCATGCACGTTAAGTGTAACCTTACCTCTATTTCGTCCTTCGTCGCTATGTATCTATTCTTTATGTTTTTATTTATTTCATACTTATTGTTAAGATTTACGTTTGGTAGGGTGCATGGCTTGGTGCTTTGGCTAAGTACATGGTTTAAGTGTTGATATTGGTTTTTGCTCAAAAAATTTGCGACTAGTTTTCCTTCTTGTAATTGTTTTAAACTTTCGTTGAGATTCGTGATCGTTGTTTAATGATTGTCTAGTTGTCTCGTTACTTTTGCCAAAATAGATCGTATTCCTTGTGCGATTTTTTCTTGTGTAGCTTTAGGAAGCGGTCTTTTATCTTTAGTTGCAATATTTTGCAAATCTTGTGATATTTCGTCCTCTATTTTTGTTATTGCCTGTAATTTTTTTACGTCTTCATGGTCAATTATCATATCGGGTATATTTTCCTGAGGTGAATAAAATGAATTGTTTTCTTTGAAAAATGGCATAATTTCTTCAAGTTGTGTTTTTACGGCATTTAACTTCGTGTGAATTGGCCATAATTTCCCTTGATCTTGTTTGAATTCCTCCGGAGCGTCGGCTATAGCTATCGCTTGCATTGCCGCTAGCTTCGACTGGATGTCTCTTAGATGCTTCCTATTTATAGGCAGCTTTATTTTCACTGCCACTTCTCGCTCTTGTTCCGAGAAGATAATTGTCTTTTTCTCTTCGAATATTATACCTGTATGTTGTGTGTGGTCTATGGCCTTATTCATTCCTGACTCGCTGGATGCTTGCGTTTTTGTTTGGAATATTAACGTCAGCAGTATTGCAAAGAGTATCTTCATTGCCATTTTTGACTGAAAAAGATACATGACTCGTGAGGAATTAAGTCGGTTGTTAATTTTAACAATTAATGTTAAATTCAAGTCTTCTGGTAAGTATATATTAGTTCACAACACTCTCTTCTTTCGTCTCTCTATTTTCATCTATAGATCTCTTTTTTTAGATTTTTATAGGATCCCACCCGCCATGGAAAATCGTCGACTCCGTTCGACGAGTGTCACGATGCTTTGACGTCTGTCAGTTCCAGTCTGTTCTTTGGATAGGAAACATTCAAAGATGCTTGCTTTTGTGTGCACCCTGTTGCTGTCATTTGTAGTAAGTATCTACTATTTCTCTTGTTCTTTTTTTGTATGTATACTTAAAAAAAAAAATTTTTCCTTTTCTTCTTCTAGGAGGTTGTGGACGAATATGTCCACGAATACCTACCACCCATGTGGGGCGGGTATTCTGATGTGTGGGCACGGTGGGAGCCGTGCCATTTTCCCAGCTCTCGTCGACGTATATGCGGCTTTTGCGGGGGCTGCGTCCGAGACCCGGCCCGCATTCTATTCGATTTTCATCGACCTGGCGGCCCATACGTAAGTATTTTTACATTACTCATGTGTTTAGTCAATTAATTTAATTAAAATTTTTCCTTTTTTTGTGTTTCCAGTATTCGTACAGAAACGTGACTTCCCGTCACTATTCCGGTGTAGAGAACTGCTTTGTTCTCTGTCACGGAGATTTTTCCGCAGAGGACCCCTGCGGCATCTGTGGTTTGCTTGGGCATGTCGATCCGCCCATCATGCGGTGGGAGGATTCGGAGGTAAGAATTTCTCCTTGCGTTACATATATATATATATGTTAAAAATAATGTGCTTTTGCTTTTTGGTTTGCAGGAATGGCGTGTGGTACCTCGGGCGGGAGATCCGATTCAGCGCCTTTTGACTAACGACGTTCGGCCTTGGTGGCCTTAGTTATTTATAATATATAATAAATTGCAATATTTGTATTTTTTTTGCTTCAATAAATTTGAAAGAGAAAAAAAAATTTTCCTGAATTTCTTCTTGATTTTTCTTGTTTTCCTCCATTTCCCTTCCTGAATTTCTGCTCCTTACCCTCCTTTTCTTTTTTTTTTTAAAAGAAGGAGAAAAATAAAGAGTGAAGAGAGGAGGAAAAGAGAAAAAGAGAAAGAGAGAGAAAAAAAAAAAATTTTGTTCCGGGATTCGATCCCCCTTTTTGAGTTTGCTAGGCGCGTACTCAGCCGCTAGGCTACTGACGCGCTATCTTATGTTGTGCGTCAAGTCGCTCTTGCTGGCGCGTTGTTCGTCGCCATATATATATAGCGTGAGCAGAGTGTTCCGTTAAAGCGCGCGTATCGTTGAGAGTGCGTGCTGCTTTGTAGAAGAGGGGAACGCTACCGCAGCGAGGCATAGAGGGGAGTGCGGAGCTTATGACGAGCCTGCTGGTTTTTGATATTTCCCCTCGCATGGCGTACTATTTTTATAGCCCGCCGTTGATTGCGGCTAGAGCTTCCCTCTCTTCTCTGTCCCGTTCGTTGAGTTCTCTTATATAGGCGCAGCAATAACATATCTGGCAACCGTCATCGTCATCTCTAAATCCGCCCCATTCTTCTTCGCAACAGTTTGGACAGTCGTCTGGCCGGATTGAAAAATTGCGGAATAATATATTTAAGTCGAAAATGTCAATGGCCTCTTCTTCCTTGTATACTTTCCATATGTCTCCTCCATTCTCGAAGAATAATATGTTTAGATCGAATAGATCTTCGTCATTCCATCTATCCAGGTTGTGATTAATTTTCCAGTAGCTGTTGTTAACCGCTCTATCGAGCATTTCTCTGTCGAATCTTCTCCAGAAGGCTGGGATTTCTATTCTATCGGTTACGTACGCGCGAAGTTCGCTGTCTGCTTCCCATCGTTCCAGATCTTCCTGTGTGCCGGTATACTTTGGCTTGTTTTCCTTGCCATTTTTCGTGTTCCAATATATGCTGTGGTAGCGCTGAACAATTTCCTCGTGAAATTCTCGACTCTTCATTTTGTCTTCGCCTGCGAGTGATGTAATAATTTTTTGTTCCTAACATACTTTGTTTCCGTAAATGGTTATTTGCTTTAAGCGTCTGTTTTAATGTGTCTTTTTGTGCGTATATATGCGTATGCCCGTATGCATATACTGTTATTTCTCTCCCCTATATATTCTTCTTCTTTTTATTTTTAAATAATAAATATTAATAAGCTCGTAATAGTTACTGCGTGTTATATTGTTATTGTTATTTTATTACTTGTTAATTTGCTGGTTCTACGTGCGATATTCTAAGTCTATTGGCGTTAACTGTTTTAATCTGTTTGTTTTTCATACGTATTTTAACGTTTCGTTGATCGTTGAATACATCTAGTACTGTATATGGACCTTCGTATTGGTCTCCTAATTTATACTGTTTTCCACCTTTCAATAGCCATACTTTGTCTCCAATCTGAAATTCCTTTGGATTAATTTTTTTATCATAATAGAATTTTGATCGTATTTTTGATTCAATCAATTTTTCTCTTGCGATTTTCTGTAACTCGTTTAATCTTGTACTAAGATTTGTTACATAATCGTTATATGTTAATGGCTTTTCGCTTTCTTCTAATGGTTCGCTCGAGGGTACTCTGGCTAATTTGCCGAATACTAATTCGAATGGTGTGAAGGAATGGCCTTCGTGAGGAACCGTATTATAGCATAAAGTTGCAAGTTCTAGTAATTCATCCCAGGATTCGTTCTGCATCACTGTTTTTAGGTATTCTGCTAATGCATGATGCGATCGTTCTAATGAACCGTTTGATTGTGGATGATAGGCAGTTGTTTTTACCTGTTTGATCTTAAATTTTTTTGCTACCCTTTTTAGCAAATTTGACATAAAATTGCTGCCTTGATCCGTCAGAATCGTGATTGGAGCTCCGAAAATACAAATAAACCTTGTTATAAATGCATCTGCTACTGATGCTGCTGTAGCATCTTTTAACGGTATTGCTAAGCAATATTTTGAAAAATTGCATTGTATTGTTAATATATTATTGTGACCATTGTCGGTGATTGGAAAAGGTCCTACTATGTCTAGGCTTACTTTTTCCATTGGTGCGTGAGGTGTATCTGTGATTTGCATTGGTTGTTTCGTTTTAACTCTCACCAATTTTTTTATTTGACACGTGACACATGTGCGTATGAAATTTTGTACGTCTTCCTTCACGCTACCCCAGAAATACCGTTGCTTTATGCGCCTATACGTTTTCGTGACTCCTCGGTGCCCTCCTATTGCTGTGCTATGCATTTCTTGTATTATTTTACTTCTGTCTTTTTCTTCGACATATTTTATTATACCTGTGCAAATAATTATTTTCACTGATATATCTTCTAGAATTTTTCGCAAGCTTGATAGTACGTTTTTCCATTCAACGTTTCCAATATCTTCATTTTTGGCTATACTTATTGATCGAACACTCTTTTTTATAATTAATGCTTTTAAAACCTCGAAAATATCTATTAAATATTTTTGCACTTCTGTCGTACTTGTTGGTTGTGTATTTTTTATCACTGCCGCAAATAGCTTCCGATTATTTTTTGTTGTTACCTTAATTTCACCTGGTTCTAAGTTTGCAAATTTTGGTGAAATTTTTCGTTCTCTTAATTGTTTAGCACCCGCGTCGCATGGAGTTCCTTCTGTATCTATGAAGTAAAGTAGGTTATCTTTTCGCATAAATAATTGTTCTTTGCATTCTGCGAATAATTCTGATTTGCTGGAATTTTGAAAATTTGCACTTGTCTCATTTTGCAATGGTTCTTCAATATCATTTTCATAATTTTCGTTTATCGTCTTATTTTCGCATATCTCGTTGTTTATTAATTCCTCATTCTCCGTATTGCAACTCTGGCGTCTCTTCTGTCTCTATAGTAGGTGTTGCCGTGGGAGCCTCTATGTTTTGCTTATTCGGCTTCTTCGGTCGCTTGTCCCTATAGTTCGGAACGGCTAGCTTTCCCGCGCGTGTACGCGTCTGCATGGCTAAAATTAGCTGGTCGTCGATACTCCCTTCAGCTTGCTCTCCCTCGACTGGGTTTCGAGATAATGCATCCGCGTTTGTGTTGCTTTTACCGCTTTTATACACGATGTCGTAATCATATGCGTTTAATTTAATTCTCCATCTGCTTACCTTTGTTGTCAAGTCCGTCGAATTTTTAAACCATATGAGTGGTTTGCAATCTGTAACGATGGTGAAATGTCGTCCTAATAGGTACGGTCTAAATTGCGATACCGAATATAATATTGCCAATGCCTCTCTTGAGTATGAATCGTATCGCGTCTCTGCGTCGGATAATACACGTGATACATATGCAATAGGTCTATCCTTTCCTATCTCCCCTTGAGATAGTATTCCCGCAACCGCTATTAACGACGCGTCCGTACGAACAATAAAAGGTTTCCCAAAATCGGCTATTTGCAATATCGGCTTTTCACATAACCTCTTTTTCAAATTTGTAAATGCTTCTTCGGCTTCGTCTGACCAATTAAAGTCAGTCTCTTTTTTTAAAAGGTCACTCAAGGGTTTTGCTATTCCTGAAAATTTTTCAATAAATCTGCGGTAGTATCCGGCTAAACCGAGAAATTCGCGTATATTTTTTTGTGTTTTGGGTCTCGGAAAATTTTTCACTGCTTCGATTTTTTTAGGATCGGGGCGGACTCCGTCTCTGGTGAGTAGATGTCCTAAATAAATCACCTCCTCTTGCAAAAATTTGCATTTATCTGGTTGCATCTTGAGATTTGCTTCTCTTAATCTTTTCAAAAATCTCTCAAATTTTTGATTGTGTTCTTCAACCGTTTTGCCGTATATTACTGCGTCATCTAAAAATAGGAATATCTCCTTACCTTGTAAATCTTTGAAGACTATGTCAATTCCGCGCATAAAAGATGCGGGAGAATTTGTCATACCCATTGGTAATTTATTAAATTCAAATAGTCCCTGATGTGTAGAAAATGCTGTTTTGTATTTATCAGGCTCATGTACAGGTACTTGAAAAAATCCTTGCGCCAAATCAAATACCGAGAAGTATTGTGCACCTGCTAATTGATCAATAATATCTAAAATATTCGGTAAAGGGTATTTATCTTTTACGGTTTTGTCATTTAACTTTCTGTAATCTACTACAAATCGATAGCGAGGATTTCCTTTGCTGTCCGGTGTTTTAGCTACTAGAAATGCTGGTGATGCGTATGGGGAGTTTGAAGGTCTTATAATATCGCTTTTCAGCATCTCCGTTATTTGTCGTTCCATTTCTAATTTTAATAAGTGCGCCGGTCTGTATGGTCTTTCGTAAATCGGTATATCATCTGTTGTAACAATGCGATGGCTTGGCACTTTAGCTGTTCCCAAATATTCGCCTTTCAAGTGAAAGCAGTCGGCGTATTCTTCGATTAATTTGATTATTGGTTCTCTTGTTTCTTCCGTCAGATGGTCTATTTTTAGGAGCGCCTTTAGTCGATCTATTCTTGGTATTGGCTTTGTCTCTTTGATTTGTAAAATAGACGTGCTCATCTCGGCTGGTTTCACCTCGGTAGAATAATAATCCTTTTCTGAAATTTCCATGTAATTGCTGCATAGATTATCCATATCGCCGTTTTCAATATAATGTTTAATAAAATAATTATTATCTATTCCATTCTCTTCCCTATCGCCATATAAATTTTCAAATATTTCCGCACCCACGAAATATTCTTCATTTTTTTATCATTAATATTTTCATCATCAATATTCTCTTGCGTATTTCGCATAATTTCTATTTTATTAATTTCCGCAATTATTTCGTTCATTGTCTTCTGTAAACTTTCTTCCGTTTCATTATTTTCGATTTCATTATTTTCAATCATAATTTCATTATTCTCAATTTCATTATTTTCAATCTCAATTTCATTACTTTTATCCTTATTATTCTTGATTTCATAAATTGCAATTCTTTCATTATTATCTTTTTCATTTTTAATATTATTTGTTTGTATGTGTGTTGCGCACGCATCATCAAACTTAACTCTTTTATTCAAATTCACCTGCAGGTTTTTTACTTGATTATCATCGTTGCTCGAGCTCATTTCCATATAATCATAGTCAAAGTCGAGATCTCCCCTCCTGGAGTCTCCTATAGTCTCTTTTCTATTTTCGGCCTTTCGCGCATGTATCTTCTCAGAACCGACCCGCAGCTCTCGTGACACATCGCCTGTAGTATTTTTCATGAATGGAATTATCTGTCCATTCACCTCTATATAATTTTCATTGAAATTTATTTTCGCATCACTTTTGCGAAAGAAATCATTTCCGAGAATTCCCGCTTCTTTTATAGGGAAGTTATCGGCGACAATATGAAATTCAGCAGCAATGTCATTAAAATTTGTTATTATTTTTCCTAGCGTAGGGATATATCCATCCGTTATACCTTTTAAATTAATCACTTCTTGTCTATTTATGTCAGCGTAGTGCGCTACCTCCGACTCGCGCACTAGGCTAACTCCCGCTCCAGTATCTAACATGAATTCGAGCGGTCTTCGAAAATCTCCAATGTCGATTTTAATTGTTGGAGACGTACTTTTTTGGCTGAGATTTATGGTCTCTATGCGTGTGCCGGCTCCGCCTGCTGGTTCCTTGGGCGTGTGCCAGCGACTAACTCTTTCGAGGCGCCCTCCCGCGAAAGAGTTCTGTCGTTTCCCTGTGTATCATTGGAACGTTGTTCTCGTATAAATTTATAACAATTTCGCTGTATGTGTCCCGTTTTTCCGCAATGGTAGCATTGAGGAATTGGTTTATTGTTATTCGTGTTATTATTACGAGGTGGTCCGGGATTTCCGCGGTATTCGCCTTGACTATAATTATTGCTAATCGTGGGTCGATTAGAATTATTATTATTATAATTATTGTTGCTCTTATTATTGGTATTAGGTAAAAATTCGGTTCTGCGGCGGTTTTCCGCATTCCATCCACCAAAATGTCTATTATTTTGTCTATTTTGTTGTAAATAGTTTCCATTTTTTGATTGATTATTATTGAATCCATTGAATTGTTGTCCCAAAAATCTTCGACAGTTCATCATAATATGTCCCGCTTTTCCGCAATAACTGCATGCTATCATGGGAATTGATTGAGGCGTTTGTGGATCAATTATTTTAATCTTCCGGGTTTCCTTAACCTTGGCCTTTGATTCATCTGCGCTGTCTGAGTCGAGCCCGCATCCGGCGTAGTCTCTTTCTATTTCTATCGCTTGTTCTCGCGCTTCGTTTAGCGTCGTATGTTCGCCCATTCGGCTCTTGATTTCCCAGCGTAGACCCCTCTTAAAAAATTTGATACAATCTCTCTCGATTTCCGCGGTGAATGTTTGTCGCGTCTCGTTTGTGTATCTCTCTTCCCGTAAGGCCGTTGCCAACATTTCTTTTTGAATTTCTTTAATTTTATTAAAGAACGTAATTACTGCTTCGTTCCGCTTCTGCCGTATTTTTGCTAGTTCACCCGTATAATCGTGGAAAGTTTTTGCTGAGCCATATATTCTTTCAAAAAAATTTATTATCTCCGTCATTGTGGCGAATGTTTGACCCCGACTACACGTTAGTGCGTCTCCGTATAATCTCATTCGTATAAATTTTACTAATTCTGCTTCGCGCGCTGCTGAAACCATTTCTTTCGCTTCCCGACATCCGTCAAGAAAAGCGTTTAAATGTATATTTTGTCCGTTGTATCTTGGAATTATGTCCAGAATATTTGAAATCGACATTCCCCTCATACCGTCGTTCGCCATGATTTCTTGTCTAATCGGTGCTATTAAATTACTGGGTGTATTTGGAATTGACAAATATAGCGCGTTGCTTTCCTCCGTATTTTCTTGAATTTTATAATCGGTGTTATGTGGCTGATTGAAAAATTCCGTTATCTGATTTTTGAATTTTGTAAAAATTTCAATTGCTCCGTATCCGGGATTGCTCCTCCTCAAAACCCGAAAATATTAAAGAAATTAATAATACACTTACAAGCAATCCCGGATACGGAGCAATTGAAATTTTTACAAAATTCAAAAATCAGATAACGGAATTTTTCAATCAGCCACATAACACCGATTATAAAATTCAAGAAAATACGGAGGAAAGCAACGCGCTATATTTGTCAATTCCAAATACACCCAGTAATTTAATAGCACCGATTAGACAAGAAATCATGGCGAACGACGGTATGAGGGGAATGTCGATTTCAAATATTCTGGACATAATTCCAAGATACAACGGACAAAATATACATTTAAACGCTTTTCTTGACGGATGTCGGGAAGCGAAAGAAATGGTTTCAGCAGCGCGCGAAGCAGAATTAGTAAAATTTATACGAATGAGATTATACGGAGACGCACTAACGTGTAGTCGGGGTCAAACATTCGCCACAATGACGGAGATAATAAATTTTTTTGAAAGAATATATGGCTCAGCAAAAACTTTCCACGATTATACGGGTGAACTAGCAAAAATACGGCAGAAGCGGAACGAAGCAGTAATTACGTTCTTTATAAAATTAAAGAAATTCAAAAAGAAATGTTGGCAACGGCCTTACGGGAAGAGAGATACACAAACGAGACGCGACAAACATTCACCGCGGAAATCGAGAGAGATTGTATCAATTTTTAAGAGGGGTCTACGCTGGGAAATCAAGAGCCGAATGGGCGAAGCATACGACGCTAAACGAAGCGCGAGAACAAGCGATAGAAATAGAAAGAGACTACGCCGGATGCGGGCTCGACTCAGACAGCGCAGATGAATCAAAGGCCAAGGTTAAGGAAACCCGGAAGATTAAAATAATTGATCCACAAACGCCTCAATCAATTCCCATGATAGCATGCAGTTATTGCGGAAAAGCGGGACATATTATGATGAACTGTCGAAGATTTTTGGGACAACAATTCAATGGATTCAATAATAATCAATCAAAAAATGGAAACTATTTACAACAAAATAGACAAAATAATAGACATTTTGGTGGATGGAATGCGGAAAACCGCCGCAGAACCGAATTTTTACCTAATACCAATAATAAGAGCAACAATAATTATAATAATAATAATTCTAATCGACCCACGATTAGCAATAATTATAGTCAAGGCGAATACCGCGGAAATCCCGGACCACCTCGTAATAATAACACGAATAACAATAAACCAATTCCTCAATGCTACCATTGCGGAAAAACGGGACACATACAGCGAAATTGTTATAAATTTATACGAGAACAACGTTCCAATGATACACAGGGAAACGACAGAACTCTTTCGCGGGAGGGCGCCTCGAAAGAGTTAGTCGCTGGCACACGCCCAAGGAACCAGCAGGCGGAGCCGGCACACGCATAGAGACCATAAATCTCAGCCAAAAAAGTACGTCTCCAACAATTAAAATCGACATTGGAGATTTTCGAAGACCGCTCGAATTCATGTTAGATACTGGAGCGGGAGTTAGCCTAGTGCGCGAGTCGGAGGTAGCGCACTACGCTGACATAAATAGACAAGAAGTGATTAATTTAAAAGGTATAACGGATGGATATATCCCTACGCTAGGAAAAATAATAACAAATTTTAATGACATTGCTGCTGAATTTCATATTGTCGCCGATAACTTCCCTATAAAAGAAGCGGGAATTCTCGGAAATGATTTCTTTCGCAAAAGTGATGCGAAAATAAATTTCAATGAAAATTATATAGAGGTGAATGGACAGATAATTCCATTCATGAAAAATACTACAGGCGATGTGTCACGAGAGCTGCGGGTCGGTTCTGAGAAGATACATGCGCGAGAGGCCGAAAATAGAAAAGAGACTATAGGAGACTCCAGGAGGGGAGATCTCGACTTTGACTATGATTATATGGAAATGAGCTCGAGCAACGATGATGATCAAGTAAAAAACCTGCAGGTGAATTTGAATAAAAGAGTTAAGTTTGATAATGCGTGCGCAACACACATACAAACAAATAATATTAAAAATGAAAAAGATAATAATGAAAGAATTGCAATTTATGAAATCAAGGATAATAAGGATAAAAATAATGAAATTGAGATTGAAAATAATGAAATTGAGAATAATAAAATTATGATTGAAGATAATGAAATTGAAAATAATGAAACGGAAGAAAGTTTACAGAAGACAATGAACGAAATAATTACGGAAATTAATAAAATAGAAATTATGCGAAATAAGCAAGAGAATATTGATGATGAAAATATTAATGATAAAAAAAATGAAGAATATTTCGTGGGTGCGGAAATATTTGAAAATTTATATGGCGATAGGGAAGAGAATGGAATAGATAATAATTATTTTATTAAACATTATATTGAAAACGGCGATATGGATAATCTATGCAGCAATTACATGGAAATTTCAGAAAAGGATTATTATTCTACCGAGGTGAAACCAGCCGAGATGAGCACGTCTATTTTACAAATCAAAGAGACAAAGCCAATACCAAGAATAGATCGACTAAAGGCGCTCCTAAAAATAGACCATCTGACGGAAGAAACAAGAGAACCAATAATCAAATTAATCGAAGAATACGCCGACTGCTTTCACTTGAAAGGCGAATATTTGGGAACAGCTAAAGGTGCCAAGCCATCGCATTGTTACAACAGATGATATACCGATTTACGAAAGACCATACAGACCGGCGCACTTATTAAAATTAGAAATGGAACGACAAATAACGGAGATGCTGAAAAGCGATATTATAAGACCTTCAAACTCCCCATACGCATCACCAGCATTTCTAGTAGCTAAAACACCGGACAGCAAAGGAAATCCTCGCTATCGATTTGTAGTAGATTACAGAAAGTTAAATGACAAAACCGTAAAAGATAAATACCCTTTACCAAATATTTTAGATATTATTGATCAATTAGCAGGTGCACAATACTTCTCGGTATTTGATTTGGCGCAAGGATTTTTTCAAGTACCTGTACATGAGCCTGATAAATACAAAACAGCATTTTCTACACATCAGGGACTATTTGAATTTAATAAATTACCAATGGGTATGACAAATTCTCCCGCATCTTTTATGCGCGGAATTGACATAGTCTTCAAAGATTTACAAGGTAAGGAGATATTCCTATTTTTAGATGACGCAGTAATATACGGCAAAACGGTTGAAGAACACAATCAAAAATTTGAGAGATTTTTGAAAAGATTAAGAGAAGCAAATCTCAAGATGCAACCAGATAAATGCAAATTTTTGCAAGAGGAGGTGATTTATTTAGGACATCTACTCACCAGAGACGGAGTCCGCCCCGATCCTAAAAAAATCGAAGCAGTGAAAAATTTTCCGAGACCCAAAACACAAAAAAATATACGCGAATTTCTCGGTTTAGCCGGATACTACCGCAGATTTATTGAAAAATTTTCAGGAATAGCAAAACCCTTGAGTGACCTTTTGAAAAAAGAGACCGACTTTAATTGGTCAGACGAAGCCGAAGAAGCATTCACAATTTTGAAAAAGAAGTTATGTGAAAAGCCAATATTGCAAATAGCCGATTTTGAGAAACCTTTTATTGTTCGTACTGACGCATCGTTAGTAGCGGTTGCGGGAATCCTATCTCAAGGAGAGATAGGAAAAGATAGACCTATTGCATATGTATCACGTGTATTATCCGACGCAGAGACGCGATACGATTCATACTCAAGAGAGGCATTGGCAATATTATATTCGGTATCGCAATTTAGACCGTACCTATTAGGACGACATTTCACCATCGTTACAGATTGCAAACCACTCATATGGTTTAAAAATTCGACGGACTTGACAACAAAGGTAAGCAGATGGAGAATTAAATTAAACGCATATGATTACGACATCGTGTATAAAAGCGGTAAAAGCAACACAAACGCGGATGCATTATCTCGAAACCCAGTCGAGGGAGAGCAAGCTGAAGGGAGTATCGACGACCAGCTAATTTTAGCCATGCAGACGCGTACACGCGCGGGAAAGCTAGCCGTTCCGAACTATAGGGACAAGCGACCGAAGAAGCCGAATAAGCAAAACATAGAGGCTCCCACGGCAACACCTACTATAGAGACAGAAGAGACGCCAGAAGTTGCAACACGGAGAAGAGGAATTAATAAACAACGAGATATGCGAAAATAAGACGATAAACGAAAATTATGAAAATGATATTGAAGAACCATTGCAAAATGAGACAAGTGCAAATTTTCAAAATTCCAGCAAATCAGAATTATTCGCAGAATGCAAAGAACAATTATTTATGCGAAAAGATAACCTACTTTACTTCATAGATACAGAAGGAACTCCATGCGACGCGGGTGCTAAACAATTAAGAGAACGAAAAATTTCACCAAAATTTGCAAACTTAGAACCAGGTGAAATTAAGGTAACAACAAAAAATAATCGGAAGCTATTTGCGGCAGTAATAAAAAATACACAACCAACAAGTACGACAGAAGTGCAAAAATATTTAATAGATATTTTCGAGGTTTTAAAAGCATTAATTATAAAAAAGAGTGTTCGATCAATAAGTATAGCCAAAAATGAAGATATTGGAAACGTTGAATGGAAAAACGTACTATCAAGCTTGCGAAAAATTCTAGAGGATATATCAGTGAAAATAATTATTTGCACAGGTATAATAAAATATGTCGAAGAAAAAGACAGAAGTAAAATAATACAAGAAATGCATAGCACAGCAATAGGAGGACACCGAGGAGTCACGAAAACGTATAGGCGCATAAAGCAACGGTATTTCTGGGGTAGCGTGAAGGAAGACGTACAAAATTTCATACGCACATGTGTCACGTGTCAAATAAAAAAATTGGTGAGAGTTAAAACGAAACAACCAATGCAAATCACAGATACACCTCACGCACCAATGGAAAAAGTAAGCCTAGACATAGTAGGACCTTTTCCAATCACTGACAATGGTCACAATAATATATTAACAATACAATGCAATTTTTCAAAATATTGCTTAGCAATACCGTTAAAAGATGCTACAGCAGCATCAGTAGCAGATGCATTTATAACAAGGTTTATTTGTATTTTCGGAGCTCCAATCACGATTCTGACGGATCAAGGCAGCAATTTTATGTCAAATTTGCTAAAAAGGGTAGCAAAAAAATTTAAGATCAAACAGGTAAAAACAACTGCCTATCATCCACAATCAAACGGTTCATTAGAACGATCGCATCATGCATTAGCAGAATACCTAAAAACAGTGATGCAGAACGAATCCTGGGATGAATTACTAGAACTTGCAACTTTATGCTATAATACGGTTCCTCACGAAGGCCATTCCTTCACACCATTCGAATTAGTATTCGGCAAATTAGCCAGAGTACCCTCGAGCGAACCATTAGAAGAAAGCGAAAAGCCATTAACATATAACGATTATGTAACAAATCTTAGTACAAGATTAAACGAGTTACAGAAAATCGCAAGAGAAAAATTGATTGAATCAAAAATACGATCAAAATTCTATTATGATAAAAAAATTAATCCAAAGGAATTTCAGATTGGAGACAAAGTATGGCTATTGAAAGGTGGAAAACAGTATAAATTAGGAGACCAGTACGAAGGTCCATATACAGTACTAGATGTATTTAACGATCAACGAAACGTTAAAATACGTATGAAAAACAAACAGATTAAAACAGTTAACGCCAATAGACTTAGAATATCGCACGTAGAACCAGCAAATTAACAAGTAATACAATAACAATAACAATATAACACGCAGTAACTATTACGAGCTTATTAATATTTATTATTTAAAAATAAAAAGAAGAAGAATATATAGGGGAGAGAAATAACAGTATATGCATACAGGCATACGCATATATACGCACAAAAAGACACATTAAAACAGACGCTTAAAGCAAATAACCATTTACGGAAACAAAGTATGATAGGAACAAAAAAATATTACATCACTCGCAGGCAAAGACAAAATGAAGAGTCGAGAATTTCACGAGGAAATTGTTCAGCGCTACCACAGCATATATTGGAACACGAAAAATGGCAAGGAAAACAAGCCAAAGTATACCGGCACACAGGAAGATCTGGAACGATGGGAAGCAGACAGCGAACTTCGCGCGTACGTAACCGATAGAATAGAAATCCCAGCCTTCTGGAGAAGATTCGACAGAGAAATGCTCAATAGAGCGATTAACAACAGCTACTGGAAAATTAATTACAACCTGGATAGATGGAATGACGAAGATCTATTCGATCTAAACATATTATTCTTCGAGAATGGGGGAGACATATGGAAAGTATACAAGGAAGAAGAGGCCATTGACATTTTCGACTTAAATATATTATTCCGCAATTTTTCAATCCGGCCAGACGACTGTCCAAACTGTTGCGAAGAAGAATGGGGCGGATTTAGAGATGACGATGACGGCTGCCAGATTTGTTATTGCTGCGCCTATATAAGAGAACTCAACGAACGGGACAGAGAAGAGAGGGAAGCTCTAGCCGCAATCAACGGCGGGCTATAAAAATAGTACGCCATGCGAGGGGAAATATCAAAACCAGCAGGCTCGTCATAAGCTCCGCACTCCCCTCTATGCCTCGCTGCGGTAGCGTTCCCCTCTTCTACAAGCAGCACGCGCTCTCAATGATACGCGCGCTCTGACGGAACACTCTGCTCACGCTATATGTATATATATATATATATATACATATGGCGACGAACAACGCGCCAGCAAGAGCGACTTGACGCACAACATAAGATAGCGCGTCAGTAGCCTAGCGGCTGAGTACGCGCCTAGCAAACTCAAAAAGGGGGATCGAATCCCGGAACAAAATTTTTTTTTTCTCTCTCTTTCTCTTTTTCTCTTTTCCTCCTCTCTTCACTCTTTATTTTTCTCCCTTCTTTTAAAGAAAAAAGAAAAGGAAGGGTAAGGAGCAGAAATTCAGGAAGGGAAATGGAGGAAAACAAGAAAAATCAAGAAGAAGTTCAGGAGAATTTTTTTTTTTTTTTCAAATTTATTGAAGCACAAAAAAAAATACAAATATTGCAATTTATTACATATTATAAATAACTAAGGCCACCAAGGCCGAACGTCGTTGGTCAGAAGGCGCTGAATCGAATCTCCCGCCCGAGGTACCACACGCCATTCCTGCAAACCAAAAAACAAAAGCATATTATTTTTAACATATATATATATATATGTAACGCAAGGAGAAATTCTTACCTCCGAATCCTCCCACCGCATGATGGGCGGATCGACATGCCCAGGCAAACCACAGATGCCGCAGGGGTCCTCTGTGGAAAAATCTCCGTGACAGAGAACAAAACAGTTCTCCACACCGGAGTAGTGACGGGAAGTCACGTGTCTGAAGGAATACTGAAAAAAACAAAAAGGAAAAATTTTAATTAAATTAATTAACTAAACACATGAATAATGTAAAAATACTTACATATGGGCCGCCAGGTCGATGGAAATCGAATAAAATGCGGGCCGGGTCTCGGACGCAGCCCCCGCAAAAGCCGCATATACGTCGACGAGAGCTGGGAAAATGGCACGGCTCCCACCGTGCCCACACATCAGAATACCCGCCCCACATGGGTGGTAGGTATTCGTGGACATATTCGTCCACAACCTCCTAGAAGAAGAAGAGGAAAAATTTTTTTTTTAAGTATACACACAAAAAAAAAGGAGAAAAATAGTAGATACTTACTACAAATGACAGCAACAGGGTGCACACGAAAGCAAGCATCTTTGAATGTTTCCTATCCAAAGAACAGACTGGAACTGACAGACGTCAAAGCATCGTGACACTCGTCGAACGGAGTCGACGATTTTCCATGGCGGGTGGGATCCTATAAAAATCTAAAAAAAGAGATCTATAGATGAAAATAGAGAGACGAAAGAAGAGAGTGTTGTGAACTAATATATACTTACCAGAAGACTTGAATTTAACATTAATTGTTAAAATTAACAACCGACTTAATTCCTCACGAGTCATGTATCTTTTTCAGTCAAAAATGGCAATGAAGATACTCTTTGCAATACTGCTGACGTTAATATTCCAAACAAAAACGCAAGCATCCAGCGAATCAGGAATGAATAAGGCCATAGACCACACACAACATACAGGTATAATATTCGAAGAAAAAAAGACAATTATCTTCTCGGAACAAGAGCGAGAAGTAGCAGTGAAAATAAAGCTGCCTATAAATAGGAAGCATCTAAGAGACATCCAGTCGAAGCTAGCGGCAATGCAAGCGATAGCTATAGCCGACGCTCCGGAGGAATTCAAACAAGATCAAGGGAAATTATGGCCAATTCACACGAAGTTAAATGCCGTAAAAACACAACTTGAAGAAATTATGCCATTTTTTAAAGAAAACAATTCATTCTATTCACCTCAGGAAAATATACCCGATATGATAATTGACCATGAAGACGTAAAAAAATTACAGGCAATAACAAAAATAGAGGACGAAATATCACAAGATTTGCAGAATATTGCAACTAAAGATAAAAGACCGCTTCCTAAAGCTACACAAGAAAAAATCGCACAAGGAATACGATCTATTTTGACAAAAGTAACGAGACAACTAGACAATCATTTAACAACGCTCACGAATCTCAACGAAAGTTTAAAACAATTACAGGAAGGAAAACTAGTCGCAAATTTTTTGAGCAAAAACCAATATCAACACTTAAACCATGTACTTAGCCAAAGCACCAAGCCATGCACCCTACCAGACGTAAATCTTAACAATAAGTACGAAATAAATAAAAACATAAAGAATAGATACATAGCGACAAAGGACGAAATAGAGGTAAGGTTACACTTAACGTGCATGAATAAAGGAAAAGCAACATTATACAAAAAATACGCTACGGAAATACCACAGGTAAATTTAAGCTCCAGTCTATACATCCAACCCACTACGCAATACATGCTGGTAAAAGAGGGAACCGTGCGACATATAGAACAGACGGATTTAGAAGACTGCATAGAATCTCTAGACAAAATTTCTTGCCCAAATCAATGGTTTAATTTCGAAAACGCGACAGACTGCGAGAGTACCTTATTTCTCCACCCGGAACAAGTAGATTACCGAAAATGTAATGTCATGTACCAAAGTATCACTAAAGAATACATACAATTTATTCCGACAGCCAATGCCATAGTATACATATTACAAAGACCGGAGAACTTGACCTACATTTGCTCGGGAAACCGAAGGGGAGTCGAGACTCTTCGAAGCACGGGAATTATAAAAATAGAGCCAAACTGCTATATAGAAATCAGAGGAATGGAAATATCAGGGAAGAGAGAGAACGAAGGAAAAACTATTTTTTGGCCCAACTCAACGCTACAAATAAGCCAGTTATCAAATATATTAGAAGAGAATTTTGCAAAAAGAGCATTTTTGAAAATTGGCGCAAAGGAAAGAACGATGAATTTATGGCAAATTATTAGAGAAACTCAGATGGAGTTACGAACCGAAGGGATATACGGACAAACCGAATTGGCATTAAGAGCTTTAGTAATAATCACTACGATTTTAGCGATTGCTACAGCAATAAATACCATTATGGTCAACTACAAAAATAAAAATAAGAAAATTTTACAGCTGACCAAACTCGTCATAAAAACCAGAAGAGATAAAGAAAAGGAACTAACCACAGAATTAGATTGTTAATAACAATTATCCTAACCACAAACCAATACCAATAACCAACACATATACACACAAACCGACAGATCGACAATCCGCTTATCTATTTATTTACAGATGAACATTTGGTGGTTTGGACTATCTCTATTTTGGATGATAAAAACAACGCACGGATTATACGGATACGATTGCGGAGACCACCTGTCAAATTTAACGACCATTTCTCTTGTAGACGTTGGGGACTGCGATGTGAAAGAACCCGAATTGGATGTAATCAAAAACTACGGTCAGCTACTACAATTGAATGATTATTCTACTACGCACGTCTATAAATGCGCAATAAAAATATACCGCGTAATAACACATTGCGGTATGCATCGACACGCCTCTAGAGTGGTAAATGGAGAACTCGGATACTTTCAAACATTAACGGCGGCAGAGTGCCAAAATTTACAGACTACCGGATCCTATCTAATCAGTAAAACCAGAATAGATAAAATTGCCCGGAACGGAACTACGGTCAGGCCAGTCATCTTCGCCGGCTCAAACGACCATGTTGGAAACTGCCAAGGCGAATCATACACGGACGATTATGGGAAATGGGAAGATGCATATGTCGCCGGACATGTCGAAATCACTCTTCAAGACTACGTAACCCCGGTACACCTGGACTCGAATAAAGTGATACTCAAATCCGGAGTTAGATGTACATTTAAGGACTTAAGTTGCATCGACCACGACGGATCGCAAGTATTTTGGGAGCAAGTACCCGAAGATTTCTGCGGAACAAAGGCTTACTCAGTACTATATGAAGGATACCTGGATAGAATTAATGACACCGAGCACGGAAAAATAATGTACTCCGTCGAACATGGCGATCGCACATTCGCACTATGGCGTAAAGGGGAAATGGAGAAATGTGGCTACCGATACTACAGCACCGAGCATCCGAAACTCTTTGTATTAGAGGATATTCGAAAACAACCCTTAATCGAGAAAACACCTATAGAAACTGCAAATCTAGATATGTTTGCCTATGTGAATTCTAAATTCCTGTATATAGAAAAATATATGAGTGGACAAATACAAAGCATGTATTACAAAATACTCAAGCAGGAATGCGAGTTGGAAAGGAAGGTATTGAAGAACGCCGTATCCATTGCCACAATGTCACCAGAACAATTCGGATATCGGCTCATGGAAGAAAACGGATACGTAGGCGTAGTCGCGGGCGAGGTGGTGCATCTCTTAAAGTGTATTCGAGTAGAAGTAGAGTTACGAAACACTACTAAATGCTACGGAGAGCTGCCGGTTCGACGCGGGAACGAGGAGCTATTTTTGGCCTCGCAGACACGTATACTCGTGAGAACGGGTACCGAGCTCAGCTGCGACGCACGAGTACCTGCGATGTTTAAATTACATAATAATTGGTATAAGATGCTCCCGGTCTTAGTAGAAACCACTCAGCCGGAAGAACTGCGCCCTCAAACAAAGCCAGAATGGAAATATATGAGCGCCGATTCCCTAGCCATAAGCGGCATCTACGGAGAAAAAGATCTCTCTCGATTAAGGGACATGATTCTTTTTCCCGTAGAGAAACCAACCGTGCTTCACAAAATCGCGCAAGGCATGACAGGTAGAGGAACACCCGACGGAATCGGCTTAACCCACATGTTCGATGAGAAAACCATGACCGAAATAGTAAAGGGAACATGGAACCGAATGTGGTCTAGCTTCCTCACTTTCGGCACGGCCAGCGCCGGACTCATCGGTATAGTATTAATAGGACGACTTGTTAAGCTTCTTATGGATACTATGATTCATGGATACGCTCTATATAGCTTATATGGTTTTTCAATACACTTAGTAGGATCATTATGGAATTCCGTGACCCAACTCTTACTACACCTCGGAGCTAGACGCGAACAAACAAATGCACCGGATAAGAAAAAGGGGGAAAATGCCGAGGACGCGGCGCCTCCCACGGCCCCTCGTTTGATGTATCAATCCGTCGAAAATCTAGACTCTCAGGCAACCACGGCTGTTATGCCCACAGGTGCCGAAAATGCTCAACCATTATATCCGCTCGTACCCGAATATACGGCCAGACGACCAGAGTCATATTAAACAAATTTTTGAATTACTTATACGTGTGATCTAATCCAATTATATATATATATAGAGTGATACTAACTAATAACACCCAAAATAGAAGGAAAACAAAAAAAAAAAACGATAAAAAAAGACACTAGAATAAAATTAACCAAGAAACAAAAAAAAGTAATAACCAAAGAGCAGCAGTACACTAATACACACTCCTCCACTAGCATGAGGCCAAGCAGTATAAAAATAGCAGTCGCAGCCACAGCGCCTAACGAAGAACCATCGGAGCTGTACGATACACTAGAGAAGAAGCTGTGTCTAAAAATGCTCCCGGGATTAAGCGAGATGTACTTGAATACCCACGAATGGGAGCTACTATGTAAGGAATGCTTCGCCTTACTACCTACCGACAGATCAGCGCATTGGATATGTATATACAGATTTCACGTGTTAACAAGGAATCCAATAGCGGATAAGGGATGCGAGAATTGCCAAACACAACTTTTGAAGGCACAAGGCCTAGTCTCTTGTGCAATGTGCATCACCGGTTATTTAATGAGAAGAAGAAGGAAAGCCAAACGCCTTAATTACTCGTTACCCTTAAGAGCTTCTTTGTGATTACTAATATCACTAACTTATAACAAATTTTTCGAAGCAGAAATTATTGCCAATTATACCCATTTTATAGGAAATGGAACGAATGGAACCGGACTACCAAGGAAAATTAAAAGCAAGAGTCAAGCAATATCTCCGACTTAAACACAAAGTAACAAAAGAAATAATTAAAAATAACGAAAGACTGGTGAAGAGTATAAAATTTGCTTTAAGAATATTTTGCGAGGATATAATGCAAATGCCAGCCGAAACCGAAGGACTCATTCAAGCCGCATATCAAGAAAGTACCTATGTGCAGTATTGCATAAATGCTACCTTCCGTAAAGGTATACAACAGCTTTACTGGGTTATTGTGACCGAACGAAAATTCTTTAGAATGATGCAGGACCGAATGCAACATGCATCTCTATATGATAACTTAACCCCCAACTGGCCTGTGCGCAACCCGGAAATAACAAGAAAATACAGATTCGAATGGAGACGACTAGCTACTTACTATCAATGGAACGTACTCAATATATCTATCTTTGACTTATCCGCAGAAGGTTTTTTCTGCGTAGGACCAAGAGAAACGGTATGTTTCGCATGCCAGGTAAAAATCGAGAATTGGGGAATACACGGGAAAAACGACCCGCGAGCTACACATTTCTTCTTCAATCCAGACTGTCCCTTTATTTCGGGATTTCCTTGCGGAAACGTCACCACTCAATTAAGGAACAATACGCCCGAGGACGTTAATTTAGAAGACGAAAGAGCAATTCCCATGCAGACAGGAATTCATGGAATGTCAAGAGAGATCGCTAAACTCTTCCACCCAAATTTGGATTTAGACTTACCATTTGATAGAACAGGAGGCTATTTACACATCGAAAACCTAGAGCTTAACTTCGGAGGAAAAGGATTTGCATCAAAGAAAACCTATGGAAAATGCACTATTTGCGAGATGGGTTTAGATATCAGACGAGAATGCGAATTATGCCATCGCATGGATCCTCAACTATATTTGAAGAATGCATACGTAGTATGCCGAACCTGTCCTGTACCCACGCACCAATACGACTTATTATATGAGGACAAGTGTTTCATATGTATGTGGCAAACCGGAATTTCACCAAACACCCTCAAAGATTTTTTCTAACAGAAGGTCGCCTACACAGACAAAATCATAACAAACATGACCCACCGTACGAAAGTCAACGATCTACCAAGCCCCACTGCCCTACTCTACGAGAATGAAGTCGAAAATAAACTAGAACGCTGAAGGGGGGAGCGCAGCGAAGCCACTCCGCTAGAGAGACCAACTATATATATACATACTCTACCAAAAGAACACATGTTATGATCACGGATTCTTTCAAAACAACACAGGTAAAATGCCAAGAATTCAAATAAACGTAATCTTACAACGGAAAGGAATGGAAACAAAAATCAAGCAAAGCCGAGAGCAGATTATTCACGAGAATTTTTGCATAAGATATTAACGACCCTTACAGTAAGGATACATAAGGAAAAAGGAAAGGAAAAGAAAACCGGATAAATAAACAAAAAAAAACGTATGAGAGATATTTATACACGTATATTACCAATTAAATACGTTCACAACATAAATTACTGAAGAATAATCAGCACCAAGGACGAATCACTACGGAATCTATCCGATTGTTCCACAAGACATTAGGATGATCGCCCGTCAACGGAACAACTCGCCACTCCTATAACAAAAAAATTGAGAAAAATATAACCCTAGACGGAAGAAATAATAGCAAAAAAATATATACGAGACTCACCTCTACATTTTCCCAACGCATCAAAGGAGCCCGCATGTAAGTGCCCCAACCGCAAATATCGCAATTCCCCGGAGTAGTGGAGAAATGCATGTCATGACACAGGACGAATTTATGCTTCTTACAAGCCGAGGAAGACGGAGCCACCGTAGGGAAACAATACTGAGAAAAAAAAAAGAGGGCGAGAAGGAGGATATTGAAAAAACGGAAAAACAGATTAAAGATAGGCCTACAAAAAAAAGCAGAGATAAAAACTTACATAAGGACCTCCAGTTCGACGAAAGTCAATCTCCATCCTCGCCGGCAAGATATTAACGCCTCCGCAATAAAGGCAACGACCAGGACTCGGAAAATGACATTTTTCCCAGAAGATAGGTTGACGACATCTATCCTCTATCCGAGGACTAAAGTCGAAATCTTCAGAAAAAGCCGCACGAACAACAGCAACATCCCACTCACTACCCAACAGGGTATCCGCCTCTTCGAAATCACGCCTGGGAGGTGAGACCGGAGTATACCCAATAGAAGCACTGGCACTTGAGTCCGACGAAGATAAAGGCATCACTAGCGGAAGGCCCGAAAAAGAATCAATAGATTTCGGCGAAGGAGGTGGCGAAGGCGGCGGCGACGAAGACGACGAAGACGACGAAGACGACAGAGACAACAATGGCGATGAAGACGACGAAGATTCCAATTCAGACACTTGAGTCGGGAGAACGATTTGTAAATTCTCCTCCCGAATTTGACGAGAACGAGACCTCTGCAACATAAAAAGATAACAAATGACATATTGACAAAAGAGAATATTGGACATAAAGAAAAAAGGAGTAAAGCAAACTTACGGTGATCGGCATGACGACAGTAGAGAAAGAAGTGTAGAAGCTCCGAGCGAGAACAGATTAGAACTGAGAGAACGAATAATATCACGAAACTCGTCGAGTGGAATCGACGAAAATTTTTGGCAGAGTGGGAACACATAAGAATCTAAAAACAGAGAACTACAACCATGAGAAAAGAAAAATACTACGAAATCAATAAATACTTACGAAACCATTACAATGAAAGACACTTATAAATTTTTCTTTCCACAGAAAACTTTTTAACATAAATCTTGCTTGCTTACAGGAACAAAGAACATATAGAATAGGAAAAAGAGCAATAATATTATGCAACTATTGCACTAACAAAAACGTTAATAATTGTCGGAAAATGTTTGTAAAATTTAACCTGAAAAGCGTTAATTTATTATACTAACCTGAAACACGTTAATTGTCGGTAAAATGTTTGTAAAATTTAACCCGAAAAACACTAAAAGCATTAAGAAGTCAGTAAACATTTTTTGCGAAACATTGAAAATCGTTGGTAAAACGGTCGTAAAAGAGGAAAATTTTTTGACTCGGGAAATTATCTCCATTGTATGTGTAATTTTGTTTGAAAATTTTTTTTAAAATAGTGAGTGTGAAAGTCGTTAAATACTAAGACTAAAGAGCGCATTGTAACAACCAACCTTTGTAAAGCAGTACCTTGTGCAAAAACCACAAACAGGGACAATCAAATACCCATATTCGTGTGAAAATACTGCTAGCACACTACGTGTAAGCGACTCGAGTGATACTCTCGTCTTTTCATAAGGGCGGAAGTGTAATAAACCGCGAAGAGTATATAATTAAATTTTTTATAATGTCTCGATCTACGCAGATCAAATGTAACCCGATCTGTCTGATGACTGTTCTCCGGATAATTATATAAAATTAAGAGTAGCCACCCCAAATAAGGCGCCCTAGAAATGGGAAATCATGAATTTATAGCGAATTTCCGATGTTCACGGAGATCATCTGAGTCATACTGTATCTGAAAATAGCCCCCACTATAGGAAAACCATCGATTAAGCTCGGAAAAACCTACGCGGAAATATTCTGCGCGGCAAATACAGCGCGACAATGGGAAGAACGAACGCTTAAATAGATCTGGAGCGAAAGCTCCGGAGGCTAGTCGACCATCCAGTGATCAAGAGCACGGACGAATCTCTGCCCGTGACCTACTCATTCTATCTCAACCAGTGCTGCATACGGGGAACCGCCGCTTACGAGACGATTATCACGAATCCAACCTCATCCGAAAGTTCGGAAAAGCAAGAGAGCTGAGAGCAACCACCGACTCAAAGCCAGACGCTGCAGCCGCTGACACCTCGCAACCGCTCGACGCTAACCCAGAGCGTCTATTCTTAGAAGCATTGCTGGAGCATCAGAGGGACAACTCAACGCCTCATCGAGCCACACGCACGATCAGCGACTTCCCTACACACATATATACTTACGCACACACGCAAGGTACGGCCTCGTATTCTGTTAGCGCTGCGGGCGTTCACACTCACGTTTGTCTAACACGCATTATATACAGAGGTAATCTCGAAATCCCGCTCTCCTACCCGGTAGGCCATGACCGTGAATACGGTAGCCAAAGGAGAGAATTGTATATAGATTTTTGACTCATAATAAATTTATTAAATTACCAAACACATATTTCCTTTATTCGAAAAAACCATCACACCTCCAATAATAAATATATAGTTGTGAGCGTCACTATCCCGACGTAACAGAGGAGCATACATCTGGGTGTCCCATTTTAACTTAGACAGCTGAATAACATGACAAATTGCAATCTAATCAAAAAATGTTTCAGACAAAAGTTGTTGGGCATTGAGGAGCTGACCTTCTATGACCTTGAATATACCCTTGAACTTCGATTTCAAGGTCATTTGAAAGTCAACTTTTGTTTTTTGAATATAACCCACTATTTTTGACCTCGGATTCGAAAAGAGTGCGAAATGTTACGTCCAGATGAGCTTTTGCGTTAGGGGTCAAAGTAAACTATACAATTAATTTCAAGGTTTACAGCTTACAAAGACTACATTAGTGACCATGTTCAATGATATAATATGTACTTTTATTGTGGACAACTAAAGGACAACGTAATACATCTACTGAAGAAATGCAAACCTTGCCCCTAGGTACAAGTCAATACAGAGTCAAACAATTATTGATAAGGAGACCCCCTTTCCGCGATGCTTACAAGTGCATATTTTCATGAAACTTGTAAGCACCCCCGGAGCCGACGATGAGAATGTAGGGGGTCTCCCGACTCCATGTCTTTGGCCCTAAAAAGGGCCGATTTGTGGTTGTGTTGCTCTGCAAAGAGGAAGCCAATTAAGATCATGTTGTAACCCAGCCAGTGAAGGCAAGATCGTGTAGTAACCCAGCCAGTTAACACAAGATCATGCAGTGACCCAGCCAGTTAAGGGAAGATCGTGCAGGGACCCAGCCAGTGAAGACAAGATAATGTAGTGATCCAGCCAGTGAAGGCAACATCGTGCAGTGGTCCAGCCAGTGAAGGCAAGATCGTGCAGTGACCCAGCCAGTGAAGGCAAGATCGTGTAGTGAACCAAGTGACTTAAGGCAATATCACATTATTATCAGCTCTCTCCGCATGAAGTAGATGATCAAAGTGTGCACCATTATTTTCTAAGCACAGCAGTAATCGACGGCGAAAATTATGTTGTACATTTCTAAGCATTTGGAGGGTTATCGCTCCACAAGCTCTTCTTATTCTATCCATCATATTCAGTCTTGTTGTTGAAGCTTCACTATACACAACATCTTTTACGTATCCCCATAAAACACATTTCACCACACGACATTTCACCTACAAGACGTTTCGCCACACTGACATTTCGCCACAGTGACAGTTCGCCAAGGGGATTACAGGGAGTAAAAATGCACTGTACGCCTTCTTTCCCGGTAACACAATAGTTAAGATCCTTATCTCGCCGTGGTGGACAAATATAAAAATAACCCTACCAACCCTAATACCGCTCTTGCGAACTTGCAGAACCTTATTTTGGGTAGCAGTAGGTAATCAAATGGGTTACGTGGAGTAAAAGGGCACGATGTGCCCTCTCTTCAGGGTACCCCAGTTGGTTATGAACCTCATTGAGCTGTAGTGAACGAATTTAAAATTATCCTACCTACATCAAAACCGCCTTCGGGTCCGTGTTTTTTTCAGCATTTTAAGCTGTTAGCTCAAGTGGCAATTTGCGCTAAAGCAACCAAACAATATGCGGATTCTCAAATTATTAACTCGACATTTCTGCCGGATTTGGAATTAGCTACGATGCTTATGTGGTGTGGTGGACGAATTTAAAATTAATCCTACCTACCCCAACACAGCCCTTGATAGTCGGGGCCCCATGGAACTGTATAGGATAGTTATTGGAAGTTCGTGCCACTAGCAATTTTATTGTTGGAACTGGTAATGGTTCAGGTACTGATAACTACCAAAAAGTCTCTACAATGTACCTACCCCGGAACATTGTTATTATTGCAAAATTATGGCCAAAAATGCATTTTTTTTTTGGTTTATCGTCTCTAGCTCTTTTATTATTAACTTTACGTGAAAAAGTTGAGAATGTTTTTTGTTCAGAATTAAATTTCCTATAAGGTACATGTGTTCTCGGATGCAAAATTGACTTTTTTCATCGCTAAATTGTTTAAAACAAAAAAAGTTTTTGTAAACTTTTATATTGCAATAGTTTATATAAAAAATACTTTTTTTAATCGAACTTACACTCAAACATATCTCTATAGTTCATACAACATAAAAATTTCAGTCCGACCTCGCTATCTCAAAATGGCGGCTTATTGTAAAATTATTAATCAGTATTTTCCAATTCATTTCAATTTTGCTCTAATTGCAATAAATTGATGGGACCACTTGGAATCGATAGCTTATGTCCTACTTAACAAATACTTAAAATAACTTTTTTTCAAATTAATATTTAACAACATTTTTAGCAACAAATGTCTTTTTCAATATTGTTATCTCGGTCAATTTTAAATTTACAGAAATGTGCTAAAGTGAATCGTAAAGTGCATAAAAAATCATGAATTTTCATATATTTACTTTTAAGATTGGACCAATAGGAGCCGAGATAAAAAAATTTTTCAATCGCCGATTGCGCCGAAACTACTTGATATTTTTTGTTGAAATTTAGCACAGTGGTTGTTGAAATAATGCTCTAAAGATGACATTTTATCGAATAGCTCTAGATGGTTTAGTTCGTCTAAAACGACTGACGAACAATGTGAGTTCAGCGCGCGCGGCCGCGCGGCTACTCCTGCGCCGGCCAGGGAGGGCGGTGCAGTGGTGGGGGGACTGCCGCGCGACGGCGGACAGAATTCGGACACCTTAGTTGTAATTTGATTATCTCGTTAACCAAAACTGCTATTGCAATAAACTTTTTTTTCAGTTAACCTGCTTTTTTCTTCAGCTTTAACGTTTATGCTAATTAAATTTTCATGGGTACAATACAAACACCCTAAATTACCAATTTTTTCGACAAAAATCTCTTATACCTATTTTCATAGATTTTACATGCATGCATTGCTTTACTATCATTATATAAGTACTTACATTCATCATAAAAATGTTCTGTAATGCAATGCAGGCTTTGTATATAGCCATAAGAGATTTTTGTCGAAAAAATTGGTAATTTAGGGTGTTTGTATTGTACCTATGAAAATTTAATTAGCATAGCGTTAAAGCTGAGAAAAAAGCAGGTTAAATGAAAAAAAAATTTATTGCAATAGCAGTTTTGGTTAACAAGATAATCAAATTACAACTAAGGTGTCCGAATTCTGTCCGCCGTCGCGCGGCAGTCCCCCCACCACTGCGCCGCCCTCCCTGGCCGGCGCAATAGTAGCCGCGCGGCCGCGCGCGCTGAACTCGCATTGTTCGTCAGTCGTTTTAGACGAACTAAACCATCTAGAGCTATTCAATAAAATGTCATCTTTTAGAGCATTATTTCAACAACCATTGTGCTAAATTTCAACAAAAAATATCAAGTAGTTTCGGCGCAATCGGCGATTGAAAAATTTTTTTTATCTCGGCTCCTATTGGTCCAATCTTAAAAGTAAATATATGAAAATTCATGGTTTTATATGCACTTTACGAT